>OX439352.1:21106505-21569905 GCA_949319445.1 Mythimna lalbum
AAAATGTAAGTCACCGTGGTCCTACAGAGAAACAGGTATCTGTTATGCACACGTAATCATGCATGATTAGATTTACTTACAGTATTGTTTTTGAGCAGTAGTGGCCGAGTGGTACCGGTCCCGACTTACGAGTTGTAGGTTACAGGTTCAAACTCAGCCAGGTGCGTTAGCATAGAATAGCTAGCCTTTTTAATGTTCCCACTGCTGGAACTTTGACCTCCTCTCACGTAGAAGGAATGTTGGTGAATCTCACATGTCTTCAAATTTTTGATTCTAGGTCAGGCCGTTTTCCTTACGATGTTTTCCTTCACTGTTTTGAGACAGTGGTGATGAAAAAAATTACAAAAAGTAATGCGCCTGGGTTTGAACCCGCGACCTACAACTCATAAGATGGGGTTGTTACCACTCGGCCTCCACTGCTCCTCCATTACTGCATTACTTAGTGTAATTTATTTGATTACCACTGCTCCCAAAAACGGTAAAGGTCATCGTGAGGAAAACGGCATGTCCTAGAACCAAAACTTTGATGACATGGGACATTCACCAACCCGTACTGGGCCCGCGTGGTGGATTACGGTGTACGGCCCATTCCCACTTCGAGACAAAAGGCCTGAGTCCCAGCAGTGGGAACATTATAAGGGTGATTATGCTTAGGCTATGCTAGTTTTTCGTGACATTTATTCTGGTTGTCTCAATATTTTATCATTTTGTTCATTCTTTATACCGATTTGCAACCAGCAGATCGTAAGTTCAGTATGGTTGATAAGTTGGCCACTATCCAGCGTCTAACTTAGAAAAATAAACAAAACATATTTTAATTTGGCGACAAGGTTGTCCCAGGGATTGAGCGATTATTTCCTGCACTATGCGCTGTGATTTCTGATATTTTGGCACCGAAATGTATGTAGTATGGCATGGCTTTTCACTATGATGTACCGAATGACTCCCGATCTGGGTCAGTGTAGCTATCATAATATAACGTAAGATAAAGTAGGTAGGCTTACAGACGCCATAAAGCTAACTGTTTCAACGCCTGGAACGTCGAAGCCCGAAGATTTAAGGTAGGTGGAACTCCATGGTCACGGGTTTTTAGAGTGAGGACTCTGTCCATCCACCGAGTGACATCAGAAAAGATGATGGCACAGTGATTACGTGCTGCCACAAAAAAGGTTCAAGAGAGACCCTTTTGCAATATTTTTTTTACTATTGAAAAGTTTGCGCTTGACCGCTGTCTCACCTGATGGAAAGCGACGATGCGGTCTCCTCAGAGATGTACCCTAACAGGCGTTGCTGTTCCGGGGAGGTTTTTTAACAGGTCACGGTATTCTATGTGCTAACGGTGATCACTGGGATGTTCTAGTCCCACACCCCCCTTTTTTCCTTCAAAATTCCAGGCGCCTTTTTAAGGTTTCTCCCTGAAAACAAAAAAAGGAAAAAAGTTAGATTCACAAAAATTTTATCACTGTCCGATAGATACCTAGCCCGGGTCGATATCGCGTGTGTTCCACGCGCGCCTCAAAGGCGTGTTGGCGGAATTGACGGGGCTCACTTGGGCTGATGTTTGCCCGGGGAGCGAATTGCTTGAAAAATTCACCGCTGCCCTGGAACGCAAGCAAAAACTGAAGAAATACAATATTTTACCGAATAAAATTACTATCCAGAGTTAAAGAAGTTATTTAATGATTTATCACACTCACCAAAAACATGATTTTTACTCACCTGAAAAAAAACCTCACCCTCAAAAATCTATCTACCTTGATACCAGAAATCAATAATTTCAGACCTTGTTTATAATACCGAAGGGAAATCAGATAACGCACTATGACATTATGCAAAAACAAATGTAAAAAAAAAAAAAACTTTGTACAGAACAAAAGAAGTAGGTACTTATCTCATTGTAAACTTTTTCATCAAAGAAAAAAAATGCAAGTGAATTTCCTAAGCCGGTGTTTACCATGGAACATGCTGGATTTCATTTCTTAAGCCAAGCAAGAGTCAAGCTAAACAAATTGCTGTTTTCACAGAGGGCGCGCAATGAAGAACTATGTTTATCGTCCGGGCTTAGGTTGGGCGCAGACGAACGACTTGCTACGAATATATTGCTAGACAAAATAGTAGTGGCACAGGTAATACGTTACATGACCTCAAAGTCTTCTGCTGAATTAAATTAAAGCAGATATTAGGCCACTTTATAACCGTTGGTAAAAGATAGCCAGGTAAATCCTTACTATAGTATTATAAAAGCGAAAGTGAGTTTGTTTGTTACATCTTTATGTAGATATGTTACGGTTACACTTTTGTAAGTTTTTTGGGTTAACACATTGAAAACACATTTATAAGTTTTACACATTTGATTCTGTTACCAATTCAATATGTAACATTTATAATTCTGTAACCTTAATGAAGGTGTTTAAGTCCCTGGTTCTTACCGCTCACCGCCCCGCGCTTAGCTCCCTAGCTAGAACTATCTTTTATAGTCATCTACGGAGACAAAGAGAAAAAATACTCAGGTAATTAGAAGTGTCTCACATTATCACATCAGATTACCTACTCTCCACAGTCTCCACACTATCACACTAATAATGCGGGTAGACACGGGTACACCATGTCTTGGAATAGTACGTGTGCTACTTTTTATCTCGGGAGTATTAATGTTCCTTTGGGATAATTTTCGACTTTAATGCGGGTGAAATCGCAAGCAGAAATTTCTCATTAAGGCGTTTAGTCCCATGAACTAGTATGTCAATTGAACTTGTACGGGTATGTGTGCATTTAGGGCCAGATGGGCCTAACATGCACACATATTTGACTGGCCTGTTAGTCTAGTGGTTAGTGGACCTGATTTCATTCCTGGTCGTTCGACCGGAGGTCGTAAGTTCGATTCCCACCCAGGACAAATCTTTGTGTGATAAGCATAATTATTTGTTCTGTGTCTGGGTGTAATTTATCTATCATCATCATATCGGACGAAATACTCCACTGCTGGACATAGGCCTCCGCCTAGCGTCGCTACAACGACCGATCCTGTGCGTCACGCATCCGATTCCCGCGAATTTATCTATAAAATGTATGTATTTAAGCAGTTGTCTAGTACCCATAACACAAGCTCTGCGTAGCTTAGGACTAGACGGCGTTGTGTGATAGTCGTGGAAGATTATATTATTATATTATACTCGTACTGCCACTTGCGTCCGCATAGAGACCCGCTGACCTTTAAAATCATTTTCTTTGCACAATAATATGCTATGTACATTCAGAAAAACACTGTTTGGTGTAAACATATTTCTAAAGATCAAAGCCGTTTGAAAGGAGTGGGCAAAACAAGCGAAAACTTATCATGTGACATTTTTTTGGCTAAAATATTAGTAGTTTATACAAATCATTATTATTATTTACACTGAAATAATAAAGAGGTAAAGCTTTTTTTGTAGGAGGTAATCTCTGAAAGAACTGGTCTAATTGCTAAAATTTATTCACTGATAGAATGCTGCTTTATTCATTATTGAGTGACATCTTAGACTACATTTTATGTACGCGGGCAAAGCTGCGGGTAAAAGCTAGCGAAAAAATATCATGTGGTATTTTTTTTTTATTATTGAAACCAAAAACTCGAGAAGACCGAAAAAGTACTTTCAATACGCTTACTCACAAATCCACTCTTATACTTACCGTTTTTAGCCATTAGCAAGCCGTTGGCAAGCAACTACTGTTTTTGCACTAGTGTGGAAAAGTGCTTGAGCTTGCCCCTGCCACTATTTATTGTATTTGTCGTATCAGACTGGGTGCTAAATGACCCCCGCGGGTTGCGTGTCTAACCCCACAATTTGCGCATCAACCCCGGTTTATTTATGTCTTCGTAAGTGTGTTGAAAAACGTCGTTTGGTACACGTGGAAATTTGTTATTGCAGCCCTCGGTTCCATAACACCCTCTCCTACGGCTCGGCACAAAAACAAACTTTCTTCACCTGTATCAAAATGTACTTATCTAACGACTGGACTACAAAAGTCTTACTTCTGCAACGTCTTAAGTAAACTGAAACCGGTTTACTTAATACTGATGGATTCAGAGCGATCCAGCTAGTCATTATTTATGGAATGTTTGCGCGGTTTTTACTCTTCATCTTGGTGGCTAGCGCTTCCTGAGTCAGGAAGCTTAGCGGTGGCTACGAAAGGAATTAATGGAAAATGTTGTTATTCCTTTTTTATTTGCTTAGCAGCAATTAATTTACTCGCATGTATACGTATTGGTTTCATAAATATAGAAAATGGGTGCTAAGACAGTGTATTTTTTTAATGTCTTAGGTATTTTTTATTTTTCAGGGATTTTTTAGTTAGGAAATGATAAATGACATCTTCTGCTCTTGGGCCGAGAGAACGTATGAGATTTTTACTTTTTTTACTTTTGATAGACTCGCGGTTCCACCATCTCACCTGATGGTAAGGGAGATTAAGGTAAGGTTACTGATCAAAATCCACTCCTATTTCTTCTTTGTCTTTGTTTCAGGGCTCCGGGATTCACTTTTGCTCAACCCATGCCCCAATAAGCTTCAACCCTGCTGGGCAAAATAATTAAATAGTTCTCTTCCCGTTGTGAGTGGAGAAAGAGAAAGTGTCAATTTTTTCTGACTAATACCCTGTTCGTTCAGTTCTCCTTTATTGCAAATGCTGCGGTAACTCTTTCGAAATCTCCGTAAAAAATCCGTAGCTTTGGCTAAGGCAGGCATCAGCCCTAACGCCTAGCCGTGCGTGGAACTCAACACACCGTCGACATAGGCCTACCGGACACATTCTAACCGGACCAGATGGTCCTTACCGGACGGCTGGGAAGCAAAGTAGGTACCATAGCTGGCTATCCACAAACTCGCGCCTACGGTTCATAAACTCGCGCCTACGATCCACAAACTCACGCTTACGATCCAAAAATTAGCGCCTACAATCCACAAACTCGCGCTTACGGTCCAGAAACGCTTGCCTACGGTTTACAAACCCGCGCATACGGTGGCCTCCAACACCCTAGTGCATCAAATACTATAACATCTCCTGCGTACTTGAACAACCTCTTTCGAGATTTGCGACTGTGATTAAGGTTCTGTTGGAAAGAATATTATTATTATCCAGAGCATGAGTAGTTATTTTATGATTTCCCACGTAAAAGAAGGATGTTGGAGGGAGGTAATAGATGAAATATGGAGGTTGGCCAATGAGCAAAAGTAACAAAAGAAAAGAAAGTCTATTGTTGGGAATAGGCGTCCCCCCAATATCGCCATAATGACTGGTCCTTCGCGTCTCACTTCCATCAGTTATCCGCGACCGTCACCAGATCATCGGTCCACCTTGTGGGAGGCCTTACAACGCTACATTCTTTAGTACATGGTTGCCACTTGATAACCTTTCCGCATCGAACATCTGTTCTGCTAATAATATGCCTTGCTACTTAAGTTTGGCGACTCTTTGGGCTATATCAGTAACCGTAGTTCTCCTCCGGATATCTTCATTTCTAAAGCAATCACGC
The DNA here is from genome assembly GCA_949319445.1 of Mythimna lalbum. NCBI lineage: Eukaryota > Metazoa > Arthropoda > Insecta > Lepidoptera > Noctuidae > Mythimna > Mythimna lalbum. The sequence goes on from OX439352.1 coordinate 21,112,018, forward strand.
AAGGGAACTCCAAACATACCAATTTCCTTTTTCCTCTAGATAATTTTAAGCATTCAAGCAACTTTTAAATGAAAACAATTTGTTTAAAACTATAAAGCACTATCCTACAACTTCCACAACTCATATAGTATTCTAACATCACTCGTAAACTTATCGTTCTATAAAATTACGAACATAAACATAACCTATAAAATATGATACAATTCTGCACAGTCCATACAATACAAGAATTTACATTTAATGAACTCCATATATCTGTTTACAATCAGTTTCTTCCGTTAATAGAATTCTCGATTCTGCTATGCATCCTTTATATGTTTATTACAAGATCCAATTAAAAACCAACTCTTTCTTGTACGCATTAAGGATTAATTTCGAGTAGTGGTCTTCATTGAAAACGCAAATGGGGATGAGTTTTTGATTTGCCATCTTCGTAGATTATCCATCAGATTAAGGATGTTAAGAGTACCCGTGAGGTATATTTTCAAACAACCGCTTTAATGTGATTATGGCGTTATTACACATCTTTCTCTTGCGGATATTGTCTGGGTTTCTATTAAAATCTACTCTACTAATAAAGTAAAGACCCCTGAAAATTTTGCTATTTTGCGTGATCTTTGGGCCATCATAATGGACTCATGAATTAAGAAAACTAACCAATTGATTCAGATTTTAAATGATGATTTTTTATACTAAAAACTTTAAAATTTAAGAAAAAGACACATATTTCTTGGAACAAGTTTTCTGAAATATTCAAGTGAATGATGGAATTACCGAATTAGGAATTCGAATGCAAAAAAAAATTTGCATTGCCTTTTTATTAAACATTGCGTTTGTTTCCGTTGGATAAATCGACTAGCTTTAATACCATACTAAAGATTGATGATAGATTGGTCGGGAAGAAGGCCCTCTTAAGTAAACTTTATATGGATTTGAAAATAGGTCATCGTACGCTTTTACTGTCATGTCTGTTAATTTTGCAGATTATTAATATCTACATTTCATTGTACTAGCATTTTGTCAGCGTTTGAGAGAAAGTTTTCATGAAAACTAACATTCCATAAACAGTATTTTGAGGGTAGTTTTAGAACCTAATAATAACAGTCATTATGATTCATTTTGATTAGAATTTGTGCCAAGTTTCAGGTTTTTTGATCTAAGAAATAAGAATTCTCAATACAATCTTTAAAACTCCTTCAATTTTTTAATTGATGGTAGTTCTGAAAACAAAAAGAATGGAAACGTTTATTAATACTAACGTACGTACGTACTATTTTTACTAACTTTCGAGAACATTGGCAGTTTGAATGAGATTTTGTATACAAACGAATCCATAAAAGGATGCTTTGAGTAAACATGTTTCTAGATCCAGTAGTTTTGGCTGTGTCTTGTAAGTGTTTAGGTGGAGCATAAAGGAATGTCAGACTTTTACCTACCCTTGTTACTTGCTTGTATAAGTTGCTCTTTGTTTTCCAGGGCCACAGCGCCTCTTTCAGATATTTCAACAACCCATTATATACAGATCTACGAGTCTAATTACTTCATCATCAGCCTTTTTAATGTTATCACTGCCGGGACTCAGGCCTCCTCTCTAGGAGAGGAAATAGGTCGTAATTCACCACGCGGGCCTAGTGCGGGTTGGTTGGTGGATGTCACATGTCTTCGAATGTTTGGTTCTAGGACATGCCGGTTTCCTCACGATGTTTTCCTTCACCGTTTTGAAATCAGTGGTAATGAAATAAATTACACAGAGTAATTCGCCTGGCAGGGTTTGAGATCATGACCTACTGGTAAGTCGGGGCCGTTACCACTCGGCCACCAGCTGCTCCATGAGTCTATTTACTTATCTATAATATAAATTAAAACATTAATGTTAGTGAGAATCTAATCAACATTCAACAAACGGTTACTTCTTGAAGACAACAGCTTTTCTCCGATATCGTTTCGCAAGACACGGAGATTGCTTTAGCATATCGCCTTACTTTGAGCTTATTCATGACAATGACGAAGGCAGTATTGTGTGTCAGTGTAGCTTTTAATGACAACGTAAAGCTGTAAAGCCTTAATTGGATTGGAACTAAATTAATAAACTTTAATATTAATAGGTTTGTGGATCGTGTTTGGAACGCTATAATCTCTTGCGCATGGGTATTATTATTACAAAAAAAAAGTCTACCGAGAAGACAGTATATGTGTTCCGGAAGTGGCAAGAAGTGGCTTAGAGTCGGGAACAATAGAAGGATTGGAGGCTTTTGCCCAGCGGTGGGACAGTACAGGCTAGATATAACAATCTATACATATAATAAAACTGTAGAAAAGTGGTTTTTGTACATGAAAAAAATAAATAAAAAAAAGCTAGGGTGTTAAAGAACAACCAATAGAAGCCATTTCAACCATTTTTAGAATTTTTGTCTGTTTATCTGTTTGTCTGTTTATTTGTACGGGCATCACGCAAAATGTACGAAAGCAATGTAGATAACGTTTATACACAAGGATTGAGCATAACTTGAAGTAACATTTAGTTTTTAATTTATTGCAATCGGTTCAGTCTATCAAAAGTTATTTGAATTTAAAGTTTTCCAGAGGTAAAATTTAGGGTTATGTGCACTTGGTCTCATTACTTCACGTAACTTTTATACATAACAATAAATTGTGCGTAAATTGTAGTAATATTAAGTTTTTTGTTTCTTCGTAATAAGTTCATACCTTATAATAAAAAAAAATGAAAATAAAATAGTCTTTCCGGAGTAAAATATTGAAACAGCGCCATCTATCAAACTTAGACTAGACTATACAGTATTGAATATAGATGTTCGATAGATGACGTTGGCGTGTAACGTCATTTTCTGAATCGCGGTGTGAAGATTGACCTTCACTCATGTCTGCTAGCATCTTTGTTTTGAGATTTGTAAGTGTCTTTGCAGTTTAGAAGCTCATTTTGAAAGTTTGTGTTGTTGTGAATGGTTGAATTATTTGGTTCAATATTTTATTAGTTTGGTTCAGTTTTCTTTTATAACGCCTTCTAGAAAAAAAAAAACAAACCGCAGCGTAGCCGAAATGCGAAAAGGGTGAGGTGAGACTAAGTAAGTTCCAAGAATCAGAAGAAGATCGTGAAGTGAGGCTAACAGCAATTCGAGCAAGGCAAGTCAGAATCTGGCGTCAGTTCAGGTTCATCTCGACTTAGTATACAGCGTTCTCTTACGGCAGTTTGTCTATCGGCTGACCGAGAGCGTCACGCCCTCTCCTCAGGGCCAGACATTAACCGTTGTGGAGGTGGACCTTTTTTTTTGCGATGGGGAAAATCATCTTACGTCAAAACCCGCTCTTGGGTGGAGCGGGAGATAGTGTCAGACTCTTACTGACTAAAAACCCATCCCGTTCCTTCTAGCCTTCATACCGGGGCACGAGCTTTCTTTCGGACAACCCTGTCCCCAGTAGGCGCGGGAACAGTGCGCGCCGTCGACGTCTTGGACTCGGTCCATTACCGGACGATCAGACAGCGAGCTACCCATGGCTCACCGTCCGCCAGCCCGCGTCTACGGTGGCCGGAAATCGGGTTCGGAATCCCGGCGGCGGCGGCGAGGGCGCCGTAGCCTGATGCGTTCGGCCTCCTCCTTTACTAGCATTACTGCTTCGCAGAAGGAGGCGACCACCTGCCATTCCTCCTCGCTCCGGACCATGGCCTCGACCAGGGCCCGGCGCGAGAGGTTTCCGCTGCCGATCGCCCCCACGAGGGCACGGCGATGCTCCGCCCAGGCAGGGCACACCTCGACTGTGTGCTCCACCGTGTCCTCCGGGCGTTACGCACAGTGGCGACACCCGGGCGTTTCTTCCGACTTGATCTGAAACAGGTACCTCCTGAACATGCCATGTCCGAGGACCTGCGTCATGCGGTTATGTAAGGACGCCGTGAGGCCTTTCCAGCCACGCCTCAAAGACGGGACTTACCGCCATAATCGTGGCGTGCCCAGCACTGGGTTGCGATAGTCGTTGACGCCATTTCACCATGAGATACCGCCGGAGCTTTGTCCGCCATGCCTTGACATGTTGTGGCAGTGGACTTTCACTCCGGCGTTGCATCTCCACGCGCATCTCGTGCATGTGTGCAAGGACTGTTGTCTCCAGATCCCACGGTGGTAGGCCAGCCAGAAGGCTCGCCGATTCGCGGGAGCTCGTGCGGTAACCCCGCACCATCCGTATTGCGTGGAGGTGGACCTAAGAATTGGACGCTTCTCCCATGGTCAAATATACTCTTTCACGCGTACACAACCCCAATAATCTTTTTGTGTATGCTCCTGATGATTCCACAGCTAATGTTGTTTATAAAGAAGCACCAGAATAAATAAATTATATGTGTATCGGTATCCTCCAACAGCGCTTCGCACTAAAAAATACATTGTTAAGTTCCGACATCCACGCGAACAAAGTCGCGGGCACAGCTAGTAAATAATAAATTAGTTCTTAACCCTTCAGATACCGTCAATTAGAGACACAATAGTAAGACAATAGATGCGCGGCCACCGGTGGTCGCTTCATGAATTAAATATCTTCGATTCGTGACTTTAGAGATTTAACCAATAAAGTTTGACAACCCTTCTCGCACCACCTGGAGTGGGAATATTTGTCAATTTTCTGCGTATAAAAAAAATTACCAGAGGCCTACCTGCTTAGGTGCTGAAGAGACATCGATGATCAAGCCGTACCAGGCAGCATTTTGACATAGGTTGAAATGATGATAGCTTTTTTTTACGAAAAAAATCATCTAATGACACCCGCTCTGACTCCACCCAAAGCATTTGCAGATTGAGATGAGAGGGAGTGTCAGGCTGTTACTGAGGAAAACCGACAGTATTCCTTTCGTTACTCTTTGCGAAGGTCATAGTAACTCTTTCAAACAGTCCCTCAACCCGGATTCGTCAATAATGATTTTCCCCGTCGAGAGAAAAAAAAAAAAAAAAAAAACCCGGAAGATGATAATTCTGGATCAACGGCCTTACAGCCACTAGACGTCATATAACAGGCGAAGCATGTCTGTCAACACATACGTCATAAATCTGAAGTTTCGACCAATCAGAACGCAGTACCTTGCTTCTACTTACCTCGGCTAGTGGACAGAATTCTTTTAGTGCGGTAGTACAATTGCTATAATAAATGAAACATCAAGTGACTACAGCCAGATGCGACCTTACAGGTCGTTGTTTTGGATGAATTTCCAGTTGTTGAAAACTGGTGTGGAGTCATCATCATCATCATCATTTCAGCCGAAAAACGTCCACTGTTGGACATAAGCAAAAAAAAGCCCCAAGAGTCGCCATAATGACCAGGCTTGTACATCTCGCATCCATTGGATTCCCGCGGACCCTCATCAGGTCATCTGTCCACATTTCTTCAAAGATCAAAGTAAAACATTGCTTCGCAGTCCAATTCCAACAAATAAAACTTCAGTCCGTGTTACGTAAACTACTAAATCTATTTTGAAAGTTCATTCTCTTTGCGATGGTGCGAAGTTTCCAATAAAAGTTTTGCCAAAGTACTTCTAGATCGGTGGCCACTTCTGTCGAAGTTATCTGATGATTCACTGTACCTCTCCGAGTGGTTTAGATAGCTAGATTTTAGTGCCAAAAGTTTAAAATGGAAATTTTCAATGTTTAGTATGGAAAATCACGCGTTTTTTAATTATGTTTGGTTATTAGTTTAGTATGGAAAACAGCCCGTTTTACCTATTACCTAAGTTATGAGTATACATGTGGGTGGTTTGAAAAGGAGAAGGAGACCAATAAGAACATGGCTGATTTTTGTGACGAGTGATATGAAAGAAAAGAGAGTTAATGGTAGCGTGACAAGTAACAGGACTGAATGGAAAAAAGTCTTTCGTCGACTTCCAAATAATAGGAGACAAGGGCAGGAAGACGATGATGCTGTTTTTTAATTATACTTATAGGTAAGTACACTAAGTAGGTATACTGACAAGGAAACTTTGTAATTCCTCAGAGAAAAACCCCTCCCCCAAGTCCTTTCAAACATTTTTTTATTATGCCATTTCGAACCAGTGCTCTTGACACGCATTTAAATCATCCCGCTACCACTTTCTAGGCCAACCTTGATGGTTCTTTCCATCCGCAGGATACGCCGTGAAACCGATGGCAGATACTAATTATAATAAAAATCACTGCCAAACAATTTCCTATTCACACTACCTTTATTTGCTTATATTTTATAATTCATTAATTCAAGAGTAAAATATGAAGATTGAAAAATTTACTGTTACAAAAGTTAAATTGGAATTCAGCTGGACCTACCGATCAAATTGATTCAGGTATCAGATGCACTCGAATTGATCAATGTGAACACGGTATTTTATGTTGAATCGAAATTAATATCGGCTTCGTATTGCCTTTTAATTTCACGTATTAATTAGCTACCTGTATCGGACATACAGTTTCAAAAGGATACATTTTTGTTATTAATAAATTTTGGGAAAAGAGCTGCAATTGGAAATATGGAGTATTTATTGAGCTGTGGATGACTTCATTTGTAATTATTTTTATCGCCCTGGCTCCCAAATAGTGCCATAAAACAGTGACTTTCTAAAGCCTACGCTGAATTAATAGATTTGAAAAAAAAAAAAATAGTTTCCATTATAACATTATTTACATATGATTTTTTCGTATGACTGATACTTTTGCAAAAAAAAATATTATCAACATGATCATTTTTCACTTGTTTTCCCTACTCAAAAATTGCTGGTTCAGTGTTCTTCAGAATGTACACAGCATATTATTATGTAAATTAATCAATATTACGCAAAGAATATTGTTTTAAGGCTTACTTTTCTAATTCTTACTTCTTAAAGATTTCTATGGAGACGCAGGTGGCAGTACGAATCTGTGTGCATTTAACTCCAACTTAATAGGTTACACCAAGTCAAGCATGCTCCAAAGTTAACCCCGTCGTTGACGTCGTTGATTACCAACAGAAGATATAGTGGTTAGTGGTCCAAAGGGAGGCATCCATTAGAAAAAAAAAATGAGATTTCGCTAGCATGTAATGTATCCCTTTTAGACTTTCCTGATAGAATGTAATTTTGTCTAGAAGCTTTTTTGAAACACACAAAAAGTAAGGCTTCAGTTTATTTTATCTACTTCTTATTTATTTTTTCTTAACCTACGTTGTTTGACTGAATTCTAACTATTGTATTTCATAAAAGCTTTCTCCTACATAGGCATTTGTAAAACATCAGATGCTCATACATGATTCCAATTAGTCGGAGAAGAACCGACAAGAAACAGCAGTCTTAAAAAAAACTGTGTGAAGATATCCCCTATGGCCTTTCCCTCTTCAATTGAAACTTAAAATACATTTGTTGTGTTTAAAATTATGAGTTTAAATAATATAATCTTTCAATCAATCTATCTGAGAGCTCTACAATACCGGTACTCGACATTATATATTTACCATATTTTTAAACTTTTTTATTAAAGTTCTTTCAAGAAGTATTCAGAAATGCAATTAATATAAATCCACGGCCCATTCCTTCTCCCGGTGAGGAGACCTGAGTCTCAGTAGAGGGAACTTTATAAGGCTGAGAAAAAAAAAATTCATCATCATCATCATCAGCCATTTTAATGTTCCCACTGCTGGGATTCAGGCTTTCTCTCCAGGAGAGGGAAAGGGCCGTTATCCACCACGTGGGCCCAGTGGTGAATGTCACATGTCTTCGAGTTTTTGGTTCTAGGACATTCGTTTCCTCACGATGTTTTCCTTCACCTTTTGAGAGCAGTGGTAATGAAATAAATTACACAAAGTAATGCGCCTGGCAGAGTTAGAACCCCCGACCTACAACTCGTAAATTGGAACCACTCAGCCACCATTGTTCTAGAAAAATCTCGAACTCTCAAAAAAAGATAACTAATGACGTATAGTAATGGTTTTAATATCATCAAATCATATGCCACACGAATTTTCAAGATCTACTTCTTATTTTACTTGTAAAAGCACAGCATCAGATACAGAAACCTGTTTACAGTTCACATCTGCATTTGATACCTTCCTAACGCTGTACTGAATTCGCACGCGATCTGAATTTTAAGTGGTTCAGTACTTCATATCATTGGGTTATGTGCTCCTTTGTGAAATTGCAACTGAGTACGTTGTTGGAATTCTGTTGGAACCTTCGCTTGAATTTGTTTTAGTATTTTTAGCTTATCTAGGAGGAAGAAAATTTTTCAGTAGAATTCACTTTCCTTTTCTTCAAGCGTTAGTCATGAATGACGTGAATTGAAAAGTTTATGATAAAAATCAAACGAGTTAGTAATTTTATTTCACAGTGAATTTTTTTTTACAGTAAATTTAGTAGGTATGAAACAGTCACCTTGACTAATATGGGTCATGGGTTCCATTCCAACCCAGTTTCTGTGATAAGCCCGACTATTTTTGTTCTCTGTCTGAATGTAATTTATCTTTATTAAGTCTGTATCTAGAAATATAGAAGTATGTTTATCAGTGGTTTAGTAGATACTCATAGTATAAGCTTAGTTAGCCAGATGGCGTTGTGTGAAAGTTGTGGAATATTATTGTTATTATATATAAATACTAGCTTTCCGCCCGCGGCTTCGCCCGCGTGGACTACAGTTTATATCGCGCGGGCAGAGACCCGTGCTCAGCAGTGGAATTATAGGTAGCCTATGTGTTATTCCAGTGTCTCTTCTACCTACCTACCAAATTTGATCTAAATCCATTCAGTAGTTTTTGCGTGAAAGCGTAACAGACAGACAGACAGAGTTACTTTCGCATTTATAATATTAGTAGGGATTATATGTTTTAATCTCTCTCTTAGAAGCAACGGTCATTATTTTAGTTCCACTAAGCTGAAAATATGTAAAGATAAAAAATAATACAAACAAATCTTTAAAAAATGTATAATAATACTCTTACATCTCTTTTTGTATCTAAATACAATATTTACAAGCTTAATCACTTAACTAACTACAATAATAATTATAATAAACTCACGTACTATCCCAATTTTGTCACTGAATCCATCAGTGTTTGTGGCCCATTACTTTTGGGTGGCAGTGTCAGGCAGTGTAACAGCTGTTGTTGAGTATTTCGTATTAATAAAAGTATAAAAAGCTTCGGTTTGCTACTTAAAATTATTATTATGATGATACGGTCCCAAAGATACATGATTTTTGTTTGTTTTATTAACTTCCTCTTAAAAAATTGTGCATTTCATTTTCGATATTGAAGACTAGGCAGTGATCTTTCTTCAGATTTAAAGGTGGGGTTTTTCTTTAAGAAACGTAGTACTTGTTACTATTAAAAATACTTTTTTACTTCAAAAAGTATCAATAAATTTTTATTTTATAAGTTATTTTATTAAATATCAACTGAAAAAAATAGCAAAGGAAAATCTGAAGTATTGTATCGTCTTCACAGAAATAATTCGTAATTATGTACCTTTGGGAGAGTTACTTACAGTCTAAGAAATATAATTTAACAATAGATACAGCTAAGAAGTTTCAATAATAATGTTAAAGAAATTTACATTTGTTTATCACACAATTCCTTTCATCCACTATCCATGAAGCCAACTAACGCCAATAAATAATGTAATACATAAGTAACTAAAATATTGGTGGTCTTCCATGTTCTTCATGACGATAGAGAATCATCCTATGAAGAATTGTTATTTTTACTTCTACATAAATTCTCCATAGAATGTCAAACATATAATTGTAATTGGTTATTAATGAAATCCAATTTGGTTAATAATTATTATTTATAAGTGCGCTACTGTGTATTTTGATCAGAATTTATTATTATTGCAATGACTTTTGACAATTTTTTCTTTGACCACTACTTTTTATTCTATTTTCGTCGGCCGTCACAGTGGCACTTTCATAAATGGCGCGTCTACCTTTAGTTAATAAACTCCAATTTCAATATAAAAATATAAAACAATCATACACACCCTTTGAAGTTTACAAAAGTTCACGAAGAATTCTCTGAGAAATCAATACATCATCTAGATAAACCTAATTTTGAACACTATGTATTTATAATTATTGCGATTTACATAGCTACAACAGGACCTAAAAACACCGAATATGAACTAAGTACGTCAACAAATGATTTTTAAATGTTATTTTATAAGAAAACGTGAATTGAATAGTTTATTTCTATTTGATGATAAGCTTCATCTATGTCTACCGTCGAGCGGCGGGTGCTTGAGTGTGGTGTTGGCATCCTTCTACATTTTCTGGCCAATCACAAACGTTTTCGTTATAGTTGAAGACCAGGTTTTGTGGACAGGGCATGTGATGTTTCCTTTCTCCTTCACACATGTAGTACATAGTGCAATCAGCTTTGTCAGGGTGGTAAGAAATGTGACCGTCTTCTTCTTCGCAGAGTACTTCGTTAGCTAGAAAAAGGATTTTAGATTTTTAGAATTAATAATAATAATAATAGCCTTTTATTCCTAAACTTTAGGAATAAAAGAATAGGATAGGATAGGATAATAGAATAGGGTTAGATTAGAATTAGAGAACTATACTTGGGGAGTGTTGTTTATAATGCAAGTTTGTATATTTGTGAGCGCGCATCCATGATATGGCATTTTTTTATACAAAATAAAATACTTTTAGTTGAACCGAAATGATCCAAACAAACAGCAAATTGTATTTTCGCAAGGAATAATATTTTTTTAAAAGAAAAAAAGAACAGGAAATATATATTTGACTCCGAATAGACGTACACAGAAGTAAATTAAGAGCTTATTGACCAGAAATCCTTAACAACAGCATATGTATTGTTAAGTACAAAGAGAAATTGGATTTTTTTGTCATTAAAAAAAAAACTTACGATCTTTAGTAGTGTACTGTCCATTGGGGTTATATGACTCATATGGTCCATCGTATTCCAATTTGACTTTGTAATCTCCTAGTTCCTGTTTCATAGCAGTGATGAGTGGGTACTTTCCAGTACCACAGGATCCTCTGAAGTCATCCATGTCAACAGACCAGACCATGATACCTCCAAATCCTTCTTCCTTCAACCAGGCCATCTGTAATATGTGAGAATATTAGATCAGTTACGTTTAAAGATGGTTAGCCAACTAATTATTATGATAATATCAAAATGTTAGTTACATATTTTTGCCTTTGAATTACAAACTTTGCTTTTAAACTAAAGTACTGTTGACTGATTAGGAAAACTATTGTAAATTGATCATTTGTATGTTCTTCAATCTCTCTTACCTTAGTCTTCAGTGATCTCTCATCATCAAATCCAACCCATTGGTCATCTCTGTATGCGAAAGGCACCATCTGTTCGTTGTCCCAGACCAAAGTGGTGTTGTCCTCACGAAGGAACTCGCAGATTTCATAGTACGACATGAAACCAGCCTCGTTGGTAAAACGTCCAGCAGCACCTTCAATAAAAATGGTAAATAAAGTTACTATTTTAATGAAATTGAAGGATACAAAAGAAGCACAGCCATCTTATATTATTTTGAACTTCATAAAGGAATGGACGTTTATAAAAGTGGAACCAAAAAAATTCTAGTAAAATAATTATCATGTCTATTTGAGTCGGACCTTTTCGTTGTCCTCGTTCTATATTTATATTACTGGATTGTTTAATTTCAGATTTTGGAAACGCATGTTGCTAAAAAAGTTATGAGTTTACATGTGGATAGATGGAGGGGGAGAAGGAGGCCAAAGAAAAGATGAATGGATAGTGTGAGAAGTGATATGAAAGAAAAGGGAGTTAGTGATAGCGTGACGAGTGACAGGACAGAATGGAAGAAAAAAACGTGTTGCGCTGACTCCAAATAAAACGAGACAAGGGCAGAAAAATGATGATGTACCTTACAGTTAATTGCTTAGTATTTCATGGTATAATAGCAAAAAAATATTTACGAAGAGGTGTCCAAAAACTTACCACCACCAGACGCTGGAGCTCCAATATCGAATTGAGTGTCATTGATCAAAGTGAATGATCGGCCGTATGTCGGCATACCGATCATGAGCTTCTCTTTAGGAGCACCCTGGCGAACCCATTCTCGGGCAGAATAATCCTGAAATATAAAAATAATATTTGAAAATATTTTTTTTTTGGTACCTCGGTACAAAAAAGGACTATCAGATTTAATTAGCCGGGTTTATTGTAGGAGGAAATAAAAAATTTTGAAGGTTGATACGATCCTGAACAAATATTAATTTTCGTTATAAAAGGACCCATATTTTTTGCTTTCAAATTACTTGGTCTATTAATCTTTGAGTGGGAGTGAAGATTTTATCTAGGCTACTATTTTATTTTTATATAGTATTACAAAGGTACATACCACAGTAAGTTTCTTCTGGTAGCTGGTGGCACTCTCAAGAGGGAAAAGAGGACTGTTGTGTCCGACCTGGCGTTCCCATTGTCCATGGAAGTCATATGTCATAACGTTGATGAAATCCTGTGAAATAAATTAAAGAAATTTGTGAAGATAATAATAATAATATAAAACGTTTATTTTTTCATCACATAGTTACTTAATGTTACATTTTACAAGTTATTCACCGCGGTATAACTAAGTGAGAGACTGGTGCCTGAATTAGGTTTCCATAAGGACCTGTATTACAGGTCACCAGGTCCCTCCCGCAGTCACACAACTGGGTATAATCTAAACATTGATTCATAGTTCAGAGAAGTTACTTAAAAAGATGAGCGATGAATGCTCTATAATCTCTCATAATAAGAGAGAGTTCATTTAGATAATAAACAAGGTAAACAAAAACTACAATATTTTTACGGTTTGTATTTAAATGTGGCTGATTTATTCAAAAATGGAAATAAAGAAAAACAAAGCTCTAAGATATCAACGATGTTTATAGTTGCACATTTGCTAACAAATTGACAGCAGGCGTCATATATCAGCCAACGGAAGCGTTAGAAAGTGTGACTGTGGCCATAAAATGCAAAGAGTAACTGAAGGAAAAAGCTGGGGTTTACTCAGTAAAAATTTGACTTCACCCTAAATTAGGAGAAGTCTTTGGATGATTTCCGACTGCAAACAAGGCGTCATTATCAGGGGTCTTAAATTAACAAGGTAGGAATAACTTACCAGATATTTAGAAATCTCCGGTACGTCGTATCCAGCAGCGATCGCTTCAAAGGAAGCTGGCACAGCAGCTGACAGCAGAAGTCTGGGCTGACCTGATGTCTTGGCTTCACCTTCGAAAGCTAAACGGAGCTCCTTGAGTAGAGAAACAAAGGCTGCGCGGTCGTCGGCTCCCCTGATAAGAAAATTATTTATTAGTAAGTTTGCTTGACAAAATTCGGGTGACAAACTAAATTTTGTGCAAAATATTAAGTTTTCTGTTTTTCGGCATTTAAGGGCATAGTTGGCGCAGCGGTTGAGCGGAAAAAAATGTATGACCTGCAGAAAGTTGTTTTAGGTCTTGTATATGTTTTACACATCTGTAAACTCACTTAGGATACAGGAGTAATTCTTAGTGTGGGGTAATGTATTAAAAAAAATGCATTAATGTGTGGGTAAAGAAAAAAGTCGTACGAGGGGAAAATGGCTTCAAAAGGTTCCTGTAAAAAAACGAAGCTTAGAAATTACAGTCAACTTTTACTATCTCGATAGATACTAAATCGAAAGAATCTTGATTCTTTGGTATTAAGCAATATTAGACAGGTCGTTAAAACGCAAGTAGCTAGCTTCTAATGATAAGTGGGCTTTCAGATTGCGATATTCCATCATAGTTCACAAACATTGACACACACATATTTACAAAACATTGGTCTGTTGGCCAAACGACCTTGGCTTAACCGAACAATTTCTTAATGTGTTCTTAATTTCCTTAAACTTCAAAATCTTTTGACGAAACCAATGGTAATTTTTAAACCTTGAAGAAAATTAACTATAGATTTGTTGAAGCTTTGCCCAATGTTGTTATATAATACTTTCTGTTAATGCAACGTTTTGTGTTTAAATTCATACTTAAGTAAGAAATAACAAAGAAGTTGGGTGAGGCAAACAAAACTTCATTAATTATATTACCTTTACCGTAAAATTTATTATATAAACTTGGCTTTATGTAGGACATTGTTATTGAGGATTCACAAGCTGCAAGAGTATACAATTTAATAATAAAGATTACAATATAGCAAATATTGTGGAAAATTTTTAGTAAGTAGGTATCCTTAACCAGTATGTCATAGCTGTTTGAAAAAATTATAACTGTAAATTATAATGGCATTTCTCACTCTTTCTTACCGTTGACTGAACGCAAATCAAAAGTAAAGTTAGTAAAACAGTCTAAGCTATTTAACTGAATTTTGATTCAAGCCAGTAAGCAGCGACCAGTTATCCATCAACTTCTATACTAGTATGATTTGATAGATAGATTGAAAAAGTAGTCCGTGCTTACCTAGGGTACTCCCAGTCGACATCTAAACCATTGAACTGGTAGTCCCTGAGGAACTCGATAGCTTCGTACACGAACTGGTTCATACGGAAGACGTTGGAGGTCAACTCTTTGAAAGGAGTAGAGCCGAAAGCCCAACCACCAATGGCGAGCAGGATCTGTAAGTAACACAGCAATCTTTAATTTAACTACGTAGATAGACCATATCCGGCTTTAAAGTAATAATGTAATAAACATAAATCACACTCAAATGTGTATTTATAACATTTATGAAAAAAAATATACAAATAACATTTTCTTAAAAAAATAAAACTTAATTAGATATGGACGTAGACATTGTAGAGCAATGATATTCATAATAAATATGTTAGAGCATCGACAAACTGTACGAATGCTTGGTATAAAAAAAATATAGGTACCGTGGGACTTCACAAACACATTTTCGAGATTTGATAATTCTCAAGACCAATCAATAGGCATATTAGAAACTTAAATTTATAAAAACAGTTGTAAGTTTACCTTCAAGTTCGCGTTTTTCTCTCGCAAAGCGACAACCTTGTCATACATTTCAGAGTCTTTCTCGTCTCCTTCAGCCAGTTTGTGGTCCTTGAGGGTAGCGAAGGCATAGATGATGTGGGTGCAGAGAGTAGGGTCAACGCTCTCGGGCAGGAAACGACCGGCTGACGGCCTCTTTGACGACCAAGAGGTCAGGTAGCAGAGGATTTGTGGTTCACGTTCTGTTGAAGAAATGTGATAAGATAAAAACTGTTTAATAGTCATTGTATATTATCGATTACAGTAATTTCAAACTTCAACCTCACATGTTTTTTATTTGAGTAATACCATAATCTAGTTATTTTTGTAAATATTCCTTTCATGTTTTGTAAAAATGATATCATTAAAAATTTGACTTTCACCAAGTGACTCAACAAAACGCTAATTAGTATAACAACCTTCGCTCTAGTAAATACATATAAATTATAGAGATTGTATTATTAAGTGGTTGTTAAGTGGTCGCAATTTGCAATAGATTCTACACTTTGCGTGGTAACATTATTGCAACGAAAAAAAACTATCCTGAACGTGTAACTTTCTTAAAATTTAATTTGTTTTTTTTTTTGTTTCAATTTGAAAAACACATCTTTCATTTTCTTTTTCACAATTTCAAATCAAGTTAGAAAACCATTATCACTATCATTTTACAATTTAGTATTCGTTACAGTTTTTTAATAAAAAAAAAATGTCAATCACGCATACGACAACACTCGCAATTCAATCAGTTATAGAAAGTAAAATTTGATTTTTTTCATCTGTAAAAGAATTTCAGCAGGAAAATTGTTTGCTCGTTTAGATGAGTAATTTCTTTTCAATCATAATAATGGTATAGTATTTTTTACAGTTTTTCTATTCAACCAGACGCATTACTAGTCTAGTCACAAAAAGCTAGAGTTATAAATCTTTTCTTCTAGCATATATATTTCATATTCACAGACAAAAAGGTTATATTAATATTCTCTTCACAAAAAAAATAGTATCTTGAAATCGTTCCAAACCAACGTTTCGTGTCCCAAATAAAAAGTTTCCTTCCACAAGAATACTTAAGGAAGTAGAACATAATGCTTTACATTGAAAATATGTTATTTATTACAATCTCTCCACTTGAGAGGCCGTAAAACTCCTACCTACTTGTTAAGATGTCGGTTGGCAATGTCATAAACTTGACGGCATTAAATCACAAACCCCATTTAGGCCGCTAAACCAATTCAAACAGACCTTCCCCTACCCTCCCAAGTACCCCAAAATGTATTCCCAAAGTGTCTGCGAACTCATTTTCAGAGATCTTAAGATTCTGGTCGTTGATACCACTTGAACGTAAAAGCACTCGATGTTTCAAACTTTTAGCAACTATGTCACGAATTGTCGACTTTCCTAAGCCATTCTTGGC
This sequence comes from Mythimna lalbum, assembly GCA_949319445.1. Classification (NCBI taxonomy): domain Eukaryota; kingdom Metazoa; phylum Arthropoda; class Insecta; order Lepidoptera; family Noctuidae; genus Mythimna; species Mythimna lalbum. The sequence continues at coordinate 21,128,386 of OX439352.1, forward strand.
AACAACAGAGGGCCTAGGAGTGACCCTTGCGGTACTCCGTGGAATGTCGAGCTTTTTGTGTCAAATACACTTTCTGTTGTTTTTGTTCCATCTGTTACGAGATTTTGACTAAGAATGTTTGCCGATGGAAGTTTATAGGGTCGAAGTTTTTGTTTCGTTTGACCTTAATTTTTTGGGTGTTATTGAATGAACTTCTGAAGTTCTTTGTATCGGTGTTACTTCGGACGCTTTTGGTTTTATCGACATAAAAAATCTAGTTTATGCCCCACAGCGCTGCTAACAACTTGGCTTTGAACATCAGAATTGTTCTTAAGTAGTTATAAGTTTCTCGTAACACGTTTTCTCCGGCTAACCCTCACAATTTGGCTCGGATGACACGAAGCTGATACTAAAATTTGTACCTTCTACTAAAATCTTTAATATATTACTTGGGGAACTCCAAACGGTGAACTGTCGATACAGGTGCCAAGTGAAGCGTTAAAGACTTCAAAATATCTTTCATTTGCTTCCAGGCATTGTTTATTTTCCCGATGTTGGAAAATGGAATTTCCCAAACATGTTTACATTGGAGCTTTGTGCTTGACGTGTCCAAAAGAGCTTTGCTAAACGAAATCGTAACTTTATTCGCTTTGAAGTTTTTGAAGATAATCCTTGTATTCGATTTTTTTTTTCTGATTTTGGGCATTTTCATTTTCAGGAGTTATGTAAAGAAACGTCTTTGTAGAAATACTGGATGTTAAATGATTTGAAACTTTAGATTTTAGCTTTAGAACAAAAGAGATTACCAACAAAATTATTATTGTTAATTGGTGACAGGCTTAGTCTGGTACAATTAAGTTGGAAATTGTTGAAGGTAAAAAAAAACATTTAAGTGTAGATTACCTACCTATTACAATTTACTGTTGACACAATCAAAAATTGCATAACACCAATCAACATTTTCGACGTTAGATAAAAATAATGACTTGGAATTTTAGAAAGTTAAACTGTTTAAACTAAAATTATAGATAACCATAGGATTTGGTAAACGGCACCAATTATGAACATGTGAAAGTGTTTTAAGACATTATTAAATAAAACTTTGACGTGTTGTTGACGATCAATTACCTCGTCGACACCAAAGTAGGTAATAGAATAGAGGTAGTTCCGGTATTGGTAGGCTTTAGTAGTTCTGTAGTATTTAACTACATTTACGTAATTTTTATTCTACACAGAGCTGAAAAACTTTCACCTTTACAAATACAGCGTTGAATTCTATAGTACACGCATTATTTTTCTTTACCTATTGTGTACCCTCTGCCAGTATTATTATAGTGCATTATGATATAAGTGTGTAATGTTAGTGATTACCGTCGAGGCGGTATTTAGACCCGAGCCACGGCGAGGGTCTTAAGAGAGCCGAGAGTGGCAATCACTAATTACTCACGTGTATCATACGACGTTTTTCAATACACTTGTGAATAAAAAAATTGTAAAACTAGTAAACTTTTGCGGCGGTAAAAATCTGTTTTCATATGCGCGTCCATTTTTTATTTTCTCGTGAGGGACGACCTGCGCCCATCCTGATACGATATAATGTAATAAAATGATGGCGGTGGAGAGCTTGAACAATAAGGTTTTAACGACATTATAGCACTAGTGCGTAATGGTAATCCAAATGTCATAGTTTGGTAACAAGTGCCATTATATAACTAAGTGCAGAGCAATAAGAGTCACTTTATGAGCAAGTGTATTGAAAATTTTCTTACATACTTTGCTGGTCGCGTAATTCTCGGAATCATATCTCTTATCATCATCATTTACTTAAATTAAAAGTAGAATGAAATCTAATTGCTAAGTTAAGCTTATCTGTGTACATGAACTGTCAGTATTATCTAGGTTATGTTTTTGAGTACAATAAAGAATTAAAATCGTAAAATATAGATTGATTATATCAAACTCACTGTTCTTGTCAGAAGCACCATTGTTGTTATTCTTTACAATCACGCTCTTGGTTGGTTTCTTGACCCTCTTAATGACATCAGAAAGGCTGATCTTGATAGGTTCAGGTTTCTCGGTAACTTCGATGAGAGCGTTGGAGGCGACGGAGGCCCAGTCGATGTCTTTGGCATCCTTACCACGAGAGATACCACGGAGTTCCTCTCTAAAATACATGAATAATATTTAATAGCTGCTTCAGTTATAAATGTTGCGAAATTAATCTTTTTTGAATAGTTATCGCTACCATCAGTACCCCTAGCCAAGTTGCTAATCTGCAATAGTTAACGCTAGTAGAAAGCTTCAAATGTACGGGAATAACGCACTCTCAACGCTCAGTCAGGTGGTCAGAACAAAAGAATTGGCGGCAAGGTCAACTCGAAGCGTTCGACGCAAGTGAAACGGTTGTATCTTGGCTAGGGGGGCAGGTGATATAGTGGTCAAACGCGAGTCTATTAATAATGAAAAAAAAGTTACACAAATAAATCTCTTTAAGATTTGAATTATGTTTCATCGACGTGTGGTCGACTACCAATCACGCATTTCGATCACACCACTAAAGTATTTGTCATGTTCTTTTATCTTTATCGTTCCCAGATACTAATATTTTATTTCAATTTTTAAATGTTTGTCGTAAAATATATATTATGCTTTAAAATCAGCATTTTTTTTAAATAAACTTAGCTTACCGCATAGCTCCAATCAGAGGGTATTTGACGTCACCTCCGCACACGTTTCCGCTGAAGTCATCCATGTCAACGGTCCACACCATAGCACCACCAAACCCATTATCCTTGATCCATCTGCAAAAATTAAGTACGTTATAACTCGTCCCTATATTTTTTTTAATAAGTCAGTTAAAAAATCTTTTATCAATATAGAAGTAAAAGAATTTAATTAACTAAGACAAAAAAGAAGTTAAAGTAAGTAAAGAAAAATATTAATGATATAAAAAAACATGGCAACAGATACATTATAATAACAACTGAAAGAGATCATCAAAAGAAACAATATAGCATGCACATTTTAAATTGATCGGGACGTTTGGGACGATGGCAAAAGTAGGCTGATGAAAGTGGCCTTAAATATTAATACGACTCTCACATCAACATTAATTCTCATCATTCTGCAAACTCTGTGTGGTCCAGTTTTAATTCATCGAATAAATCTTTTTTAAGGCCATAAAAAGTGTCTGTTTATTATTATGCGAATGTCACAATATATGTGGAATGAAAAGTGTAGGGTCAATGTTTTTATGACTATCCATGGAGTCTTACCTCATTTTGTTTCTGATCGATTTCTCGTCATCAAAACCAACCCACTGGTCTCCATTGATAGCGTAAGGCACCTTCATTTCGTCATCCCATACGTAGGTTCCACCATTACGCAGGATATCGCATACCTGCGGAATTTTTCATTTAACTTAATATGTTTGTTATATAGATCGGACATTTTTTGAAGTCATTTATTTCCATTCGTCGCTCACTGCATATATTTTCCTCATTCTGTTATAATTTGTTCATTAAAAGCCTTTGGTTAACAAAACAATAATTAACATTACCCACCAAAGTTGTAGCACAACATCTTTTTAATCGACCTCATCTAACAAATAAATCTCTTCACTTTGTAACTTCCAAAATGTGGCCTCATAAACACCATCTAAACATAAATCACCTCATACTTGGTCACAGTGTAAATAAATTCAGTGGCTCATCTCGATTCATTTCACAAGATCAAAAAAAAAAAAACAAAATAAACCTTCGGTTGAATGTCAGTATGATATACATACAAACATTGGAAAACTCAAACTCCAAACTTGTCTAATATGTGTGTGTTTGTTACTACTTTACACTTAAAGGGCTGATAAGGTTTAAACGAATTTTGTACTGAATATAGCGTATACATAGATTACCATAAGAGACTGTAATTTGTAATAGGGAAGTACTGGCTCTGCACGGATGAAGGTACTGGCAGAAGATAGTACATCATTAAAAATAAGAGTGAGTGTTTTAAATACGTTACGTTCTCGATCGCAACTTTAACTTTGAACTTCTCTCTCTATCCCTATTGATGTTAAAATTTTAAAGTTAATTGTTAGGCCTTAACAAGGTAATGTGCTCATTAAGTAAAGCGTTGTCTATAACCATGCTTGCATTGTGTGCAATATGTATTAAAAAAAAACATCCACAAAAAAGGTCCGTTGAACCACTGTATTCAGTTACACTGTGTCTGGAGCAATATTTTTTAATTATAATAACCTCATAATAGGCGAGAAAGCCTCCTTCCTTTGTATACTCGCCGGCTTTGCCGCCCCCACTTGCTGGAGAATTCACTTTGTAGTTATTAGTGTTTGAGAGCGTGAATGTTCGTCCGTATGTTGGCATACCTGAAAATTACGCACATTATCAAAATCCTTCTCGAAAATTCTTGGAGATTCTGGTTTATTTGATGATGCGTAGGATGGTTTGAGACTTTGAGAGATTAGGTTTAGAGGGTACGTCGTGTTAGGGAATTTAAGTGAGGAATAGCGTTAGTAAGAGATACTAACGTCTATGTATTTTTTGCAAAAGTAAGCTTTAGGTAAGATTACAAATTGGTGGAACAATATAACTTAAAATAATGGAAAATGAACGACTAGTGCCGTAACTACAACGGTGCCAGCGGTGGCCAGGCACAAGGTGCTGTCGCTGGAAGGGCGCAAAAGTTTATATCTAGTCCTTTTTGTTAATTTTTTTTTCTAAAGGCGTAGTTACTAGATATTTTATAGAATGTTTTGGCGCCCTCCGAATAGTAAAGAGATGTCAAATAATTATCTATAAGCCTGTTTTTGGCTTCACCGTCAAGTAGGCTAGCTGCTCGATTTGGCCTTAGACTATTCACTCAATTTGCTGAAAATTATAATTGCTCAGGAACCGAAACTCGACCTATTTTTTGCCAACAATAAAATTATGTTCAATATTTATGTTAAGGTTTTTTTTTTGTTTACCTATTGTTGAGTTGCTCGCTTTGGCAATTTTTTTGCAAATAAAAAAAAAACTTTTTTTTCCATTACACTTTTTCACCACAGTGTTAAAATTTTTTGTGGTTCACAAAACTCACCAATTATAAGTTTTTCTTTAGGAGCTCCAAGCTTGACCCACAGATGAGCAGCATGGTCCACCGACAGTTGTTTCCTCCACTCAGAGTCAGAAGAGGGTGAATATAGGGGGGCGTTGTGGCCAGTCTCTTTCTCCCATTTACCGTGGAAATCGTACGCCATGACGTTGATAAAGTCCAGATAGCTGTGTACAAGAAAAACATGATTATAATTAGACAACATAACAGTAACAAACATAAAAATAAAGAGAACAATACTATCGACAATACATTAACATTAAATTCTAAATATTTAAATTTGGTTAATAACATTTGGTAGCTGTAATATTGACACTAGCAGCACAGACAGAACGTCTCTTTTATATGTGGATTGCTTTTAGGTTAGAAATCCCCAGTATTCGGTATTCAATATTAATGAGGCAATTATGCGCTAGATGTTGTGTTAATATCAACTAATAACAGCAGTTTATGTGCTCTTGAAAATTACATAGAAATATTTCGTGTCAATTTATGTATGTTCAAGTAACTGGGCCTAACTGAATCATTACAGTCATATATGTATGTCATGTTTTAAGGATATGTACCATACAATAAATGAAATTGACACATATTAGACAAGTAGATATTCAACCAAAAATTATATTCATACCAAAACATTTCATCTCCAAATAATTTAATACAAAGAACTTTAAAAGTGACAACGTCTCTTCGTTAAAGGCAAAATGTTTCTGATAGACACGTCAAAAGAGCGATAAGAACACATCAAAATATACGTGACAAACTTAAGTTTACAATATCCAAACATGGCGACTGATTTTGTAGTCCGTATTCCCAAACCAAAGGGAGGACATTCCATTGACATTTTCTCAATAAATGTTTTTATTAAAGTTGTAACCTGTACAATGTATTTGAATGTGGGAAAACGCATGGAGTGTTTGAACAGTGAACAATGTTAAAAATTTATTAATAAGAGAAAATTTCGTAACGTTCGTGCGACACCCGTTTTTCCGCCCAATAAAAATTATTTGGGTCAGTATTTAAATACAAACGGACTCAGGAAGTTAATATCTCGAGTTTTGGTTATAAAAACTTTTTGGTAAATTATCGCAGTTGAAAATGGAATGTTTTGCGAAATTCTAGGGACCTTGCTTGAATAGACTTATTCCACTGAATTAATAGTCACCATTTGCATTTAAATTTTTTGGTACTATATTTTTTGACGACATTGAATTCGTTTTATTCAAATACATTGTTAGCAAAAAAGGGTTTATCAGAATGAATGAAATTACTATTTGTTAGATAGGAACAAAAAATCCGAGGCAACTACCTACGTTGGGTTGAAACATTTGTGATTATAAGTTTGAGACATCGACAATCATGTCCACTAGTCTAGGGAGCGAAGAAATAAAGTGGATAGTTCATAGAAAAAGGAAGACTTCTCTTAGCAGACTAGTGTTTACTGCCCATTTTGACTAAAGGTATGCTTTTAGTTATTACAAAAGCGTCTGACTCACCGAATGATTCCTGCAAGACACGATAAAGGCAAAAACTTTATTGTAAAACATACTAACCTAGCAACAGCAGGTACATCATATCCTCCCTTGATGTTATCAGGACCGACAGGAACAGCAGCAGTAAGGAGCAGGCGAGGTTTCTTTACTTCTTGAGCTTCAGCTTCAAAGGCTTCACGTAGTTCTGTAACAAGAGATATAAAACTTAGCATTGTGTTCTCTCTTTGCCTTTTTTTATTGTTAGGAGATCAGCTCTCCTCATCATTCTTCACCTGTGCTGGGTCGTCGAAACATCTAAATTATCTGGCATCAGATCTTTACTGCATTGTCATTTTTTTTAAACTTAACCTTATCTTCATGAAGGACAATACTTAACAGTAAGACCGAGGCACCTTACATCTACATCATATTAACTGGATATTTTTTGAGTCGTTCAAATGATATGCAATAAAGCCAAAATCTGTCACAGTTATTTGGTCTATCATAAAGATATACATATGATTTTCGATCATAAAATTTGGTTAAGGTCAATCATAGTCCATCACAGTTTATAACTAACTGTGAACTTTAGCTAGTCACAAATATTTTAATAAGACCATCAATCAAAATTATTGCAACAAAGATCGTGTGAGTACTCAAAACATGCTGTAACCAACACAAATACAGCTAACTTAAACAATTTCAACTATGACTGACATTCGATTATCTTCTCAAGAGATTCTCACTTTAATGCAGTATTTAACTAAAAGGTTACAAGACAAAAAGTGTCTAGGTAGATAACTGATACTATTAAGATAGTCTAGCGTTCATATAACCAGGTATTGAAGGAATTTTCGAAAGGTTCCTCTCTAAATGTAGCAAGGACAATGAGTGATGTTGTACAGTCGACCAACTTCTTTAGTATCAATTTGACTTTGATCTCTCAGCTTTAAGGGTGGTTTTGGTTCTTCAAATGTTACTTATTCGTATGGTTAATTGTACTTACTATTCTTGTCTTTATTAAAGCCTTGATAGCTTATTGTTTTATTGGAAGTACGAGATTCAATTGTTTTTGGTCGTGGAATGTTTTCAATGAAAGAATCGTGAATGATTCCTCTGTTACTTAACTTCAGGGTTTTGTTACTTAATGAGATGTCCGAACAGTGTTTTGTTTCTATTTCTTTTGCTTTGTTTAAGTTTCTTTTAGATTCACATCCGAAATAGTTTTATTTCCATTAACCGATTTGTCTAGCTTTTTGCCAACTAGTAATCGGCTTTATGTTTTCGGCATGATTGAAAATCCTATTATTTAAACTATACTAATAATGAAGTTGTACTATTAAGTTTTCGGTGTTTTTCAAGAAATCAATCAAATTAAAATGACAAATTTTTATAGAAGCCATCTTCCAATTTCTGTTTAACTTTTCTAATATTTTGTGATCAATCGTTTTATGAATCGTCAATGAGACTAGAATTCAAATAATTCAGAATTCTATGTTTAGACATGGTATAGAATAGTTTTGATCTAATACGAAGGCTTTGTCGGCCATGATTGTGAAAGGATCCTCAGAGAACGTCCGATGAACTTGTTAACCTCGATTTTGTTCTGTCTGACTTAGAAGTAGTTTGTCGCTGTTTGTGGGGTTGGGAGGAGGTCTAGTCCTTTGAGTGTTTTATACAGAACACGTAGGTGCCTAGGGTTAAAGATCTATTGTCCATTGAACGGGTCTTCTTCTTATCGATTCGATGGTAAACTCGTCAAATTGTTTGGGCCCAGTTGGTGGATACATTTATAGTAGCATCAGTGGCACTCATCAAATCCTCCAAAGTGCAGATGTGTGGGAACTTGGGGCTTTAATTATGATGAATAGATTGATAAATTAATAATATGCGCCTTAAGACTAGTAACGACACAATTATTATGTGAATTAAAAAAATATACATATATGAATCCGACACTAGAAATCTAAAATTAACAGCATAAAGACAGCTAAAATCTCATTAATATCTCATAAATGCAAAAATTTGAATAAAAATATCGTATTTTATCTTATTTTAGCACTAAATTTTTTTGCTGGGAGCTCAATGTGAAAAATTTCGGTTGTAAAATTTTATTATATCTTGTATGGATAATAACTTGATATTTTGAATTGATTAAATTATTACTGACATCAACGGAGAGGAACCAGGGAATTGCATGTCTTCTGATAAGTTCAGTTTTTAAGTATGATTGTCATAAATGGGCTGTAAAATCAATACATTTAGATAATATGAAATGGAGCAATTACCATCCAATTATCAAGTTTTGTATCAATGTTTTGGTTGCCGACATAGCCCGAAGAATCGCCAAACTTAAGTGGCAATGGGCAGGGCACATTGCTCGCAGAACAGATGGCCGTTGGGGCCGAAAGGTTCTGGAGTGGCGACCTCGTACTGGAAGACGCAGCGTCGGAAGGCCTCCTGCAAGGTGGACCGATGACCTGGTGAAGGTTGCGGGAAACCGATGGATGCGAGACGCGCAGGATCGATCATTGTGGCGACAATTAGGGGAGGCCTATGTCCAACAGTGGACGTCTGTCGGCTGAAATGAATGATGATCAATGTTTTGTAAGCAATCAAGAGTACAGTTTTTGGCTGAAATCATCATCTAGACTAATATTATAAAGATATTAAGTTTGTTTTTGTTCGTAGGAGGTAATCTTTGAAAGTACCGAGCAGTAGTGTGGTCCAATTGCTAAAATTTTGTTCACCGATAATAATAATATAATATAATAATAATAATATTCCACAACTATCACACAACGCCGTCTAGTCCCAAGCTAAGCAGAGCTTGTGTTATGGGCACTAGACAACTGATAAACATACTTATATATTTCTAAATATATACATATTATAGATAAATTACACCCAGACACAGAACAAATGATTATGCTCATCACACAAACATTTTTCCTGAGTGGGAATCGAACCCACGACCTCCGGCACCGATCGAAAGCTGTTTTATACCTGAATACATAGGTTATTTTTATGCTCGCTGGTGAAGCCGCGGGCATAAGCTAGTATATTATAAAGCTAGAAGTTTCTATGTTTGTAACTTTTTCACGCTTGAATAGCTACAAATTTCGATGAAACTTGGTACACGGATAGACCATATCCTGGAATAGCATGTAGGATCTTTCTTATCCTCGAAGTTCCCTTGGTATGATTTCCAAGTATCAGGCACACGAAGCCGCTAACAAAAGCTTGGTATAATAATAAAATGGCCAGTTTATTTGAAAGCTGCATCCCTTCCTAACAATTCCGTAATTCACCAAACCATATATCAGGACACCAATATCACTTAGCACAATTTATGTTCCACAATAAATAAAGTCGCAACATAATATTTATTCGGAATTGCGAATAATTTTTATTTATTTATTCTCCCGGAAAAGAAACCCTTTTTACGTGAAATGTCTTCACTGTTTGAATGTAAGTAGACTTAATATATGCTATTGTTAAGGCTTTGTTCGTATTTACTTTTAGCGATACATCCCAGTTTTGCATGGGTGTTAGGAACCTTGAAATACTTGGTTTTTCTCTATTATGTAACGACATATAGGTATTCTACACTTATTTGACAGGCCTGTTGGTCTAGTGGTTAGTGGCCCTGACTGCTAAACCGGAGGTCGTGTGTTCGATTTACGACCAGGAAAAATGTTTATGTGATGAACATGATCATTTGTTCTGTTTCAGAGTGCAATTTATCTATATTATGTATGTATTTAGAAATATATAAGTATGTTTATCAGTTAAAAGTCTTAGTGTTTAAGATGGTCGTCATAACTCGCGATATTCAATTTATTTTATGAACCTTTGTTCTTTGCTCTGCTTTTATCTCTGCATCTGGTGAATTCCAATAACCTTCAGAGCCATCAGCTCCCCATATAAAGCATTTTGCCACTTTCTACGTCGCAGCCAAAACATTGGATTACAGTAGATGTGAAAAGTTTGACTGGCCTGTTGGTCTAGTGGTTAGTGACCCTGTCTGCTATGCCGAAGGTCGTGGGTTCGATTCCCATCCAGGACAAATGTTTATGTGATGAGCATGATCATTTGTTCTGTGTCTGGGTGTAATTTATCTATAATATGTATGTATTTAGAAATATATAAGTATGTTTATCAGTTGTCTAGTACCCAAAACACAAGCTCTGCTTAGTTTGGGACTAGACAGCGTTGTGTGATAGTTGTGGAATATTATTAATATTATTTAATCTTTTTTCATAAATCACTCTATTAGTGAAAAATGTACAAAAATTCGTTCAGTAGTTTTTGAGTTTAATGCGTTCATACAGACAGACATGGTAGGGGATTTTGCTAGTGATAGTAGTTTGATAGTGATAGTCCCGCCCGAAAACTGGGTTGAGTCAGAAAAAATAAATTAAAACCGTTTGTACGAGTACCTACCTACCAGGTACAATTTTACTTTTAAACGATATGGGTCTTTATAACGTTTGATAATAAAATTGGACTCAACTATACAGACACAATTTTATTCAAATCGGTCAAGCTGATAAGGAAGACTTGAGTGACAAACACACCTACAAAAGAATTACATAATTTAGACATAGTTATGTAAGAACTTTACATCTTCATTAGTATTTTTTTATATATTCAATGACCCTGCACATGATTGTATTGTATTTTATTTGATTTTATAATTTGTAATAAATTTAGTATTTGGTATTATGATTAATTTATAAAAAAATACGGAAGTGCGTTACATCGCATTGATGTGCACTGAATATTATATATAGTACATTGAATGAACTTTTTATGGTGATGTTACTGAACATTTAAAATAAATAAATATAAGAATAATAAATTGTACTTGTCTATTAATTATGATAATCAATCTTCCAGTAAAACTTGGTGTAACTGGAAACTAGTATTTTGCTTGAAGTGAATTCCTATTTAAATTCCACAACCCAGTAACAGGGAAACACCATAACATTAATTGTGCGACTGTGCGTATAGCTAAGGAGTGGAATTCCCTGCCAGAATCTGTGTTCCTTGAGAGCTTCAACCTGGGGATATTTAAGTGAAGAGTAAATAAGTTACTGCAGGGCAAGCGTGCTTGTCGACCACATCGTCGCTTTCCATCCAGTGAGGCATTACCGCGTGCCAACCAACAATTAAAAAAAATTTTTTGCCCAGACTAATGTGTTAATAGCCTAAAAGAATATAGCCACGGATATGGCAAGGTGATTTCTGGAATTTCATACCAAAAAATTGCAGGTAAATCTAATTATGTTATTTGAGGCCTTATTTAAAGCATGGATGGGTCTACCTAAATATATGGAACAGTAAAATCTATCAAATTACCACTGTATTTATTCACTAGACTTTACACAAGCTCTGCTTAGCTTGAGACTAAACGGCGTTATGTGATAGTTGTGGAATATTATTATTATTTCCTTTATTATCCGCACACACATATAAATTATATTTTTAAATATAAAAAAAAAACATTTAAAATATAAAACATAGTAGCCCACCAGTATCGGGAACAGAGTCCAAGCTACGAGCTACTACAAGTAATCAGTGCTCCAGAGAGTGAGGAACCTCCTAACTATACGAGCTGTTTCCAGAAGTAACGCTTTCTGAATCAAACCCCTGATCCAGCCGCCTAACGCGAGCCTTCTAAGGTGTTGGTCGAAGCTCTTGGCTATTAAGCCATTGCCCAATTATTATTATTATTACTTACGATATCAATGTTTATGTTTATTACCTCACCAAACAAAAAAATCATAACCAAAATATAAACTTACATAAACAGTCAACAAAAAAAGAGAAAATGACATAAACGCCATACCGGTACGGTCAGCAGCAACATGATAAGTGGCTGTGTCGCAATTAATTATTTTTCTTTACATCTATAATTCACACACAGGCGGGCGATGACCGTGGCCCACATTTTGTGGCCCCAAGTGGTCATGTCGTGAACTTTATACAGTTCGTATGTGGAGACAAATGTATATCAATAACTAGCTGTTGCCAGTGACTTTGCCCGCGTGAAACTGGAAGGGGGCCATTCAGCTGTTTGCTGGCGCCTAATGGCCGCAATGACCTGCCGTAACTGATGTTGTACAGGGTTATCTGAAAAGAAACTCGTGCCTTGGTTTGAAGCCTAGAAGGAAAGGTGTGGGTTTTTAGTCAGTTAAGAGTCTGACACTATCTCCAGCTCCACCCAAGGGCAGTTGTCATAAGATGATTTTTGACCTCGTAAAAAAAAACTCATGTTGTACTTAGTGTCGGTTGTGTTCAACATGTGACATTTTTAAATATTTTTGGGAAAAAATATAACTTGGTTTAAAAACTTTTGGAATCCGTTCAGTTACTGATTCTGAATAAACTCTATAGTTTCTGTGAAATTGTTACTATTTTGGTGTACAATAAAGTTTACTCTATTCTATTCTATTCTATTCACCTTTCGCATTAACTAAAAATAATATTGTGTATAGAAAGTCCTTAAGTCTTTGTACATTGAGTTTCCTACTCATAAACCGGAACTAAGAGGTCATATATGTTGTTTATGCGTGTCCGATATAACCCGGTAATATCGTGTTACTATATTTAACTCTCTAAGGTCAAAAGCTTTAAGGTCAAATTCGTTAAACTTGTAGTTTGGTTTACGTGTGTGTGTTAGGACGTAAAGAATTTGAGGTAATGATAATAATATTAGTATCTTCACAACTGACCATTTAAGAGGGAAGCAAAGTTTGAACACCATTTAATATTTAAATTAAGTATTTTAAACAATGCATCATCATCATCAGCCTTTATAATGTTCCCACTGCTGGGACTCAGGCCTCCTCTCTAGCAGAGGGAATGGGCCGTAATCCACCACGTTAGTGAATGTCACATGTCTTCGAATTTTTGGTTCTAGGACATGCCGGTTTCCTCACGATGTTTTCCTTCACCGTTTTGAGAGCAGTGGTAATGAAATAAATTACACAAAGTAATGCGCCTGGCAGGGTTTGAACCCACGACCTACAACTCGTAGTTGGAGCCATTACTTGGCCACCACTGCTCTCCTTGAATTTTGTAAATGTATATTACATTTTGAAAATTTTCTTGAATTGAATCACTCGACTGACAACTCGTACGTCCAAGTGTTCTTCCAACGTTCCAATTACTATTCTAATCGTTAATTATCTACGTTGCCTTTCATGTCCTAAAACCAGGAAATTCGAGGATATTGTAACATCCAACTAACACTGAGTCTTTGTGGTGGATTACGGTCCATTTCCTCTTCTATAGAGCCTGAGCCCCAGCAGTAGGAATATTATAAGGATGAACACGCTGTCATCATCATCATCAGCCTTTTTAATGATCCCACTGCTGGGACTCAGGCCTCCTCTCCACACTTTCACACTCATTGATCCTTGGAGCAACTGAATGATCATTGGGGGTCTGATACGTACTCTCTCTCACTCCACCGAGAGCGGAAAAATGTTCGATGATTTTTTTTTGATTGGTTGAACAAATAACTCGAAGTAATTGTAAGAAAGAAGTTTAAATAAATAATTCATCATGAGCCTTCTCTCTAGGAGAGGAAATGAGCCGTAATCCACCACGCGGGCCCAGTGCGTGTTGGTAGATGTCACATGTCTTCGAATTTTTGGTTTTAGGACATTCCGGTTAACACGCTGTGCTAAAAGCTAAATGAAAGAAATACGATTGTGTAATTGGCCAATGTTTTTTAGCCCTGCATTAAAATGGCGTGATTAAGAAAATTAAATACATTTATGGCTAATAGGACGGTTGCACAAGAGAGCACTGCGCCACGCTATGCCAGTTTTTAGTCAAGTTTTTGTAAGGCAGGCCGCACGCAATTGTAGTCAATCAATCATAATATTTGTACCTTGTAACTGAATAGAATTTAAATAACTCATGGTCATCATTTAATTTTAACTAATGTACCTAATATAAGTAACCATATTAAAATTATTCAATATAAATTTTAGTTTACGTGAAACCTCAATATAGTTTGTTTAGAATCAGTAACTGAATGGATTCCAATAGTTTCTACACCATGTTCTATTTTTCCGAAAAATATTTAAAAAGTTTACAAATTGGACACCACCGACATTAAGTACAACACAGGTCACGGCAGGTCATAGCGGGCATTAGTCAAGTGTTAAACAACCGCTCAGTCGCACGGATGACCCGGTGGACATAATCATATATATGCTGACGTAACAAGCTTATAATTTTGTGATTTTTCATGATACAGTTCTGAAATTTTGTAGATAGATTCTTTACATAAAAATACTAGACACGTTTTGCATAATTACTAAAATTAATGTTGTTACTCTTCTCGCTCAGCTCACACTAGGCGCAAGCTTTTTCTTAGGCGGTAAATCACTCAATGATTTTACCCGCTCAAGGGCATGCAAAAAGGCATATCAGACTTACTGACTAAAACCCATTACTGTGTTCCTTCTTTGCCTTGCGTTCCAGGACTCTAGGATTTCCTTTAGAAGTGAACCCATGGCCCCAGTAGGCTTCGACTCTGCTGAGCCTCTACAGTTTTGCTGACATCTCCTTGAGGCTTCTTGCTGACATATTCGCGCGCTTGGAACGCTACGCATCGTCAACGTCTCTGGCTCGGTCCGGACTAGAGATGTGCCGATGCCGGCAATATTGCCGTGAAGTCGGAATATTGGTGGGAATATTGCCCGATGTGTGAATGATGGTGGCAATATTGCCAGCAATACTCCCGGCATTTTTTTTTCAATGCCGGTAACGGCACATCGCTAGTGCGGACGGTTACCGGACGGCCGGACGCCAAGCCACACGGTCTTACGGACGACGAACAATGAATAGCTCGCCTTTTTTCGAGACTTAAACTTTATTACAGTTTTAAATTCCCATTAAAACTGTAATAAAGTTTAAATAGCTCTACAAAATAAGAATATAATCCTGAAGCTAAATGAAACGATCGACTTAACGTACTTGATTGCCCATACCCAGCAGTTAACGATACTAAGGCGTTAATGATAAAAGAAATTAATCAAAATGAGATAAAAATTATCTTTTAGCTAGATTAAAACTGCTTATAGCCGTACTCTTTTTTAGAAAAGTCTTTTTCATGATGAAAATGGTAATTTTAATTTATTTTTTTGGTAGGTCGGAAATTATCCAATGACATTTTCGCTCTAGAACGGAGTGGAAGCCTTCGTTCCAGGACCCCGAAGTATGTCAACCTCTCATACTTCTACATTCATCATCATCATCATATCAGCCGAAAGACGTCCACTGTTGGACATAGGCCTTCCCCAAGCGTCGCCACAACGACCGGTCCTGAGCGTCACGCATCCATCGGATTTCCGCGACCCTGACCAGGTCACCGGTCCACCTTGTTGGAGGCCTTCCAACGCTGCATCTTCTGGTACGAAGTCACCGCTCCAGAACCTTTCGTCCCCATCGACCATTATACTTCTACGTTACTTTTTTCAAAATTCAAATGTTTTTATTTCACATAGGCCTACATGGGCACTTATAAAACGTCAGAAGGTCGTTTCCTATGGAGATGAACCGGCACTAAACTCCATGGTTACTCTTTTTTTTAAAAAAGGTATATTTACAATATTTCCATATTATAGCATTGATATACATACCTATTATGTAAGGACAGTGTAGACCAGTCAATATCGTATTCAAAAGTACGATAAAAGTATAAATCACATTAAAAAAAAACTGACCATATGAAGCTATTGCATTCTGACGACGTAACCCTATTTTCTCATAAAACACTGTTTCCGTACGGAACTTCCTCTGTTTTTCTTGTTAAGCCTCTTACTCGATACGTAATCATAATTATTCCGTTGGCTAAGCGTTAATTGGCTTTAGGTTATTATTTAAAGGGAGAAAATGATCGTAAAGTTTTATGATCATTAATTGGAAAAATATTTATATAAGATAACGCTTTAATTATTCCCAATTATAATTTAATTTAATTGAATGAGCTTATCACTTGTTAAGTTCGCTTTTTTTTCTTGTTATTTGTTTTATATATGTAGTTTTTACCTATAAGTTATAGTTGCACTGTATTCTAATTTCAAAATTGTATTATGTGACGTATGCAATGTGAATGTGTCGTACTGGCGACCTCACACCGGAAGACGTACCGTGGGAAGGCCTTCTACAGGGTGGACCGATGACCTGGTAAGGGTTACGGGAATCCGATGGATGCGAGACGCACAGGATCGTTCTTTGTGACGACGCTTGGGGGAGACCTATGGCTAACTGTAGACGTCTTTCGGCTGAAATGATGATGATGATATCGTACCCATATAACAAAAACCAACTAAATGCTCCAGCATTTTTGTATTACTATATTATTGTTATATTATAATCGATCAAATGTATATTATTGTGTATTATTGCCGTTTTATCGAAGCTATTTTGTAATAAGCGTCGTAATAACTGGTTTGTCTGTAGATTTGTTTAATGAGACAAATTGATAGCTATATTTAACTTAATTTGGGTAAAATAATGCAGATAGTTGGTTTATGCAATAATGGTACGATTTATATGTTGGTGCAAATATATTATAAAGCTAGATAACAGCTGATAATTGATAGGTTTGCTTCTTTTGTTCTAATATAAAGACCAATTTAATAAATTCGTTCAGTTTTATCATAAAACAGCTTGTGTAAACGTTGATAATATATTATTATCTCAAGGGAATATAAGCTTCTAGGATAAAAATGTATTCTTGTGTTATTTCAGTATAAATATTTTACGTTGTGTGCAAATTTCGTTCAAAGCCGTTCAGATGTTTGAGTTACCAACATACACGCACAAGAAAATGAAGATATATCTAACAAGATTTTTCATAAAAAAAGGTTTGTGTAAGGAAGTGGATAACAGGATATATCTGCAGTAAAATACGATGACTAAAGTTTTGTAACGATTGTGTTTTCATAATGTAACTACAAATTTATCCAGTTTATAAGACTTCAATTTTTATCTTTGATCTAAGAGCAGTGGTAGCCGAGTAGAGCTAGTGGTAAAGGCCCTGACTTACGACTTGTAGATCGCGGTTCAACCCCAGTCAGGCGCATTATTTTATGTAATTTATTCCATCACTACTACTACAAAACGGTGAAGAAAAACATCGTGAGGGAAATCAGCATGTTCTAGAAACAAAAATTCGAAGACATGTTACATTCACCAACCCGTGCCGGACCCGCATGGTCGAATAAGGTCCAGTCCCCTTTTTTAGAGAGAGAGACGAGGCCTGAGTCCCAGCAGTGGGAACTTT
Source organism: Mythimna lalbum (assembly GCA_949319445.1). Classification (NCBI taxonomy): domain Eukaryota; kingdom Metazoa; phylum Arthropoda; class Insecta; order Lepidoptera; family Noctuidae; genus Mythimna; species Mythimna lalbum. The sequence continues at coordinate 21,146,263 of OX439352.1, forward strand.
AACCTTATGAATACCGACAATTAGAGACTCAATAGAAAGACAATTACAGCGCGAACGCCGGCGTTCGCTTGAGGTTTAATGAATTAAAGGGCTGATTATGCTATGTTACACTATCTTTGTCCTAAGCTGAAACGAGCCTCAAATCAACTCCATTATATGTCACTTAGCCTCACAGCTACCAACTAAACCTTAAAAAAGTTCTTCAGTAAAATACTTAAAGCTAAAACATTGGCTTCAAACTGGAACATTTTCCACAACGAACACGTCTGAAGAAGTTAAAACTGCGTGAAATTGACCTGACATCGGGTTCCCAATCCCTCCGTGTTCACTTGCCAGTAATTTCACATAGTAATCAACGTAAAAGCTGAGGGTGCGGTGCGTTTGAGAGCGAGGAGAGTGCGGGCTGGTTTTTAAATCTATATAATATAATTCCAACAAAAATATTTCGTGTAAAATGTTACCAAGACGACCACATAAGGTTTGCCCTGTGAAAAAGATCTCATGTAGAGCCAAGCTTCTGAATCTACACGGCCTAACTTTACCGACCCTAACTTCACAAATTCTACATATCAGTAAAAATGTGCTTTGCTCGGCTCGGCACTGCCGTGCCTCCAGAAAAAGAGAAACTAGCTGGTAGTATGTGTGTATATCACACTATGGTAGATTTTTCATATGTGTGTTTGCTATTCCTTCACGCTGAGGCTGCTGAAGGGATTTGGATTGAATTTGGCACAAACGGGTAGACCATCATCTACCAGACGATGCACATAAGATACTTCTAAAAAGTGAATGGATCATGTGACTCAATGATAGCGTGATAGTTGCAGAACAGAATGGAACACGAAAACGCGATGCACCTACCTAAATTAACATGGTACAAGGACAGGAAGATGACGATGAAGAATTCAGACAAAAATAAATTTGCTGTCACCATTTTGGCAATACAACCCTCGACCACTAGAGCCACACCCGCTATACTCCGTCAATGTTTGAGCGTACTCCTGATTGAAGTCTGCGCAATTGTTCAGTGTGTCGACGAGGTACGAGCTACGTCTGATCACACAGCGTTATTGGCCTGTCTACAAGGCTTTACATTCCTTAATTGAACTGAAGAATTCATTTTAACCTGTACAATCTGTATTTGCTTTATCACCCTTCAAATTGTTTCCAGCCATTATGCTTTAAATGTTTGTTTAACACGATTAAAGGTAACTGAATATTTTTTTTTGTTATTGAGTTGATTTTTGCATTATTATATTAATAAATATAGACATTTATAGAAAACCGAGAATCAATATTTTAAGGTGGTGCATCACGACTCACATTTTCACTGTTTTTCATACAACCGCTCATAACTGATTATGACGTTATTACACACTTTTCATTAGATATTTTGGAAACACAGTATCTTGTGGATATTATCTAGGTTTCTAAAGAAACCAATTTCTAAATTTGTGTAAAACTAATCCAGTAAAAACCTCTGAAAATTTCCTATTTTGTATGAACTTTGACACTTCATAATTTGCCTAAAAATTAAAAAAGTCAAAAAGAAATCCTCTAGAAACCTTGCAAATTTTATTAAGATTCTAAATGATGACAACTTTTTCCAAAAACTTTTAAGGGTTAAAAAGAAACAGCTATTTCCTGGAGCAAGTTTTGTGAAATTTTCGAGTAAATCTCGGAATTACCGAATACTAACAGAGTTTCCAGGCGTTATCTTTCTTTTTTTGCATTGCCTTTTTGTCAAACATTGCGTTGGATTGCATTAAATGAAGTAACAAGCTTTTAAACCATTTTCGATGTTTACGATAAGCGAGTGGAGAAGGACCCTCTTAATATTGATTATTTATTTTTTTAGTCATAAATAATGGTAATCGAAAACAAAACAAACACTTTGCGGCGTCCAAGAAAAAACAAGGAACGCACAAAATGATATCATTTACATAGAAAACGACGTTATAGATTGACCTTAACGAAATGTCGAGGTGAGAATGTAGCATCATGAGTCATCTTTTGTAAGGTATAAATAGTTTAGTGTACCTATCAAAGACGATTTATTATATCCAATAAAGGAGATAAAGATATAAAAACAAAATAGGATTGTTGGATAGGTTAGGAATTGATTTTGGGTGCTATTAGTGATTTTAAAGCGTGGTTGCCTTTTGATTGAGTCGTTTGGGCTTATAAGGTTGTGTTGTAAAGTTTTATTGGTGATCTTGTTACAGTAGTAAAAATCGTAAGAATTGATCTCATAAGTGATGCTTTCTGAAGTCGGTTTGAAGATGGGTGACCATGTTAACATGTCGAGATTCTTCCAAACCTTGGAAAGCCTTTTAAATGCTTGCATTGCTACACTAAACATAATATTGTAAATTACGTCTTTCTGCGGTTGTTCCTATGTATGTGTACCACAGCAAGGATTTTTTTTTTTTTATAAAGTGCATTTTTTAAAATAAAATTACTTAATGGCTATGATTTTGAAACAAGATAGATATTTATAGTCTTTATTATACACATACAAATTGTTTAAAAAAATCATTAACATCTTTTTAAAATTGTTAAAGTTTGTACTTGCCATACTGAAATGGGTAACGCGTTTCATAGCCGCACTGCTTGAACTGTGAACGACATACCACAAAAATTTAAGTGGCTTGGAATCTCTAGCCTCAAGTATGACGATGACCTAAGATATCCAGCGAATATATACCTAAAGTGTTTATTTGACAGGATCATTTTCTTTTAATCATACATTTTTCATTAGTTTTTTTATTTTATTCCTGAACTAGCTTCTGCCAGCGACTTCGTACGCGGATCCTGTTGCTTATGCCAGCGACAACGGAGTCGTCAAAATCAAAGATCTGAAACGTCTGGTGTCGAATTCTAAGAGCCTGGAAAACAACGTGATGCGCGAGATTCGAGACGTTCCAGATCTCTCCCTTCCACTTACGCGCGTGACAGTGTGCACACACCTTGGTGCCATAGACAAAAATAAACAGAAAGCTCCGAACTGCTAAGCTATCGGGAGTTACATGTGTTATTGTGAGTCAACCATAAAAGATTGACATATGATGTCTTGGGATATTTTTTATATAATTTTAAGGAGAACATTTCCGTTATACATAATTTCTGTGTAGCTTTAACCATTAAGGCTGCAAACGCGACGGAAGCTTAAAAAATGGAGTAATTTTTCTCGTTTCCCCAACATTTCCCTTCACTGCTCTGCTCCTATTGATCGTAGCGTGATGAAAAGTATACTATAACCTGCCCAGGAGTATGAAGAATGATTGTACCAAGTTTCGTTAAAATCCATCGCGTGGTTTTTGTTTCTATAAAGAACATACAGACAGACAGACAGACAGACAGACAGACAGACAGACAGACAGACAGACAGACAAAAATTTTACTGTTTGCATTTTTGGCATCAGTATCGATCACTAATCACCCCCTGATAGTTATTTTGGAAATATATTTCATGTACAGAATTGACCTCTCTACAGATTTATTATAAGTATAGATTAGCCGTTCCCCTTGATAACTGACCTTTTTCAAAAGAAGCACAAAAATGCACGTGTTTACCTTAAAATACATAAATAAACTATGAATACTGATTTTTTTTCTGGACTTTATATGCGTATTTAACCACATCAAAGGTAAAATACGTAATCACAGCTATATAATTAATAAACAAAAAATCAAAACATGTTGATAACATAATTATATGATTTTTAAAAGGCCAAAGAGTTATGGCATAAATATGCAAACGAGAGTTGTAAACTAGAGGATGCTTCGCGACTTTGCATGCGATAAAAGTTCGCCGGGTGACCGACCGTTTTTTTATGTTCCCATAGGAGTTTTGAAAATGGCCGTTGCTAGGTTACGTCATCAAAGGAATTTTTTTATTTCAAATTTGGCGTTGTTATGGGTTGTAAAGGGTTTTTTTTTACGTTAGCATTAAAAAGGTTTGAGTGAACACGAAAATAATATAATAATTAACGTTTTAAAAGCTGTTTCGACTGTTGTTTAAGGCCAATTTTGGTACAGAACATATTCTATTAGACTGGAGAAATCACACAAAGAAATTTTTGAGTATGAATGTGAAATAATCTAAAGAATATATGGATGGACTATGTAAAAAATGAAATGGCTAGAATCGATGATCACTGAGATAACGAATCAGACAGATATATGAAGATTGAAGAAAAAGAAGAGAAATTGGTACTGAACCAAGCAGACTATCACGGAATTGAATTTTATAGAAATGTTACTACATTATTTGATTGATTGATCGTTTTCTAGGGCGAAGAACCGGCAATAAACTCCACGATTACTCTTTTAAAAAACGTATTGGTTTCACAATATTTTTATTTTAAAATAATAATAGTGCACGCAAGGATAGTGTAGACCAGTTAATCAATCAAAACAAAAGTAATCTATGAATCTGTGGAGTCTATATGGTGTTTCTACATTTGTGAAAATTTCATTTGACAGAATTACAGAGTAAACACAACACAGAGTAAGCACGAAGAATCGCCAAACTTAAGTAGCAATAGGCAGGGCACATTGCTCGCAGAACAGATGTCCGTTGGGGCCGAAAGGTTCTGGAGTGGCGACCTCGTACCGGAAGACGTAGCTTTTGAAAGCCTCCTACAAGGTGGGCCGATGACGTGGTAAGGGTTGCGGGAATCTAATGGATGCGAGACGCACAGGACCGTTCATTGTGGCGACACTTGGGGGGGGGGTTATGTCCAACAGTAGACGACTTTTGGCTGAAATGATGATGATGATGATGACAGTAAACGGCTAAAAATATATAACTAACTTAATATAGTTATATATACTTGTCCTTGCAAACTTATTACAGTTATTGCAAAACAATGTTGCAATTCAAATAATTTCTATCTAAACGGTGACAATTCAAATTCAATGTCGTTATAGAGGGTATGATGTGATAATTCAGTTACCGTTATTATGACTACAACCTTATGTTTTAAGTAATATTCGTGTATGTATTAAATTGTTTGACCTAGGTGCAGAATTTTATTTGTTTTTAACGTTATCTTAAGTACCTACCGAAAAAGGCAAAATGATGCTTTGAAATAATATATTTACCTATAAAGAAAAAAAAACGTCTTAGTTTCGATTCTTGAATCATCAGTACAAGAAGAACAAGCATCAAAACTTTTATAATATTTTAGAAGCTTTATATTGACCAAGAAATTTGTCTTACTTTAGCAAAGTATGGTTTTAGTCCTCTTTTTAAGGAGTGGTTGAAGAGGCGCTACATCGTCTTCGCCTTCTGTCTGACGTGGGTCAGACATGGTTATATCGGGAGGTTCTGGTTTCGGTTGTGGCGGGAAGATGCGCCCAGGATTCACCATTGTGTGTATCGTCCAGAATACATGGTGGAAGTCTGTTCCACTTGAATGGTCATGGACCACCATGTCCTTGTAAAGGAAATTGGCAGAGATGACCTCTCCCGTGAAAAGCATGGTTTGGGAATTTTTTTACTCAAAGTTGTTAATTCACAGATCTGCCCTTATTTACCAGACTCTTAATTTTTTTTTTCAAGAAGAAAAAATAAAATTAAACAATCAATCTTCGTAATTAAATTTAATTAAACAGACGGTCTAGTTCCAGCCTCATTTAGTAAGCCGAAACATATAGCAACTGAAGTTACCCCAACTATTTGTCATTGGGGTGTAATTAAGGTCCCTAATGCTTCTTCCTAATGAGCCATGGTATATGGTTGAATCATGGGTTACCATCTATTAACGGACTAGCTTCTGCCAGTGAGTTTGCCTGTGTGAATTTCGAAAATTATGCTACTAGAACTTGATATAGGGATAAAAAGTATCTTATTATGTGTTAAATAAATTCGTGCTACACCCAAACATGCAAAAATCCACGTGAATTTCGAAAATTATGCCACTAGAACTTGATACAGGGATAAAAAGTATCTTATTATGTGTTAAATAAATTCGTGCTACACCCAAACATACGGAATTCCACGTGAATTTCGAAAATTATGCCACTCGAATGTAAGGCATAAAAAATATCTTATGACCTTATCAAATCCGTGGTCCATACAAAAATAAAGACTTTCAAATACAAATACTTTTTTATTTATTTTATTTATTTATATCTTTATTGAACATTTAAAAGTATTGCAGTACATGTGTATTTAATTTTTTACATGGTAAAATTACAAAATTGCTACAAATTATAGTGGGTGCAGTTCTGATCTCCTAACTAGGTTACAGTATAACCTGTATGTAGGAGTGACAGTTCCGATCCCCCGTTGCTTACAAGAATGATGTTTAATAACTAATTACGTACATTTTACTGCCTTAAAAATTAGGTATACTAAATTAAATGCAAACAAAGAAAAATAATAATAATATTTGAGAACAATGTTGAGAAAAAAACAAAAAGAAGAAATATTTGTCAGCAAACCATTTTATGCTCCATCTCACTTATCCTCAACTAAAAAACTTTTCCGTTTCTTCATATGAATATTCTAGAAGAAATGAGTACACTCTATTTTTACAGTTATAGAGTGTTAACCCGTATACTGGACAGTGTCTATTTATTTTATTATATAAATAAGGGCCAAGAAAATAAAAGAATCTTTTAGAGAAAGCGGAGCGCGTACGAGGGACAGTACAAATTATGTCTTTTCTGCGTTTATCAATTTTCCTATATGGCGTTTTTTGATGTTGCAAGAGAATAGCTTGCATGATAAACTGTTGTCTTACGTTAAGAATATTCCATTTACGGTATAATTCATTTGTAGGGAACATGATAGGACGAAAGGTAGCAACTTTTAGTACTGCTCTATGAGCTATCTCTAGTGGTTTTATAGTTGTTTTAGCAGCACCACCCCAACACGAAATGCAATAGGTGACAATAGATTGGCACAAGGCAAAATAAACCTTGCGAATTATCGTTTGATTAGCGATTTGCCGAAGTGTTTTGAATATGAAGATAAGTTTGCGGACCCTGCCAGTGAGAATATTTATGTGGGACTTAAAGTTAAGGGTTTTGTCCAACGTAACTCCCAAATATTTTATTTGATCTACAGAGGTTAATAACGGGCAGTTACAAGGAGTTTGGGGTTGAATATTGCAGGAGTGAGCTATTAAATTTATTGGAACTCGTGGTTGGGAGGCTGCACTAATTGAGTAGGTAAGAAAGTTGGTTTTGGAAGTGTTGAGTGTAAGGGAGTGATCATTAAGCCAGGTTAATGCTGCGTTGAATGCGAGTTGGGCTTCTACTTCTAATTGAGACCACGTTTCAGCTACAACAGTTATCGCAGTATCATCCGCAAAAGATATTATATTGACATTTTGGATATTAAGGTTACACAGCTCATTAATAAAGATAAGAAAAAGGGTCGGTCCAAGTATACTTCCCTGGGGCACACCATAGTAGATGGGAAGTTCATTACTGTTTATGTTATTTATGCTAACATATTGTGATCGATTTGTTAGGTAGCTCTCGAACATATCTAGCTGAACACCTCGGACACCCATTCCTTCAAGTTTTGTTAAGAGAGTAGAGACGGGGACTGTGTCGAACGCTTTTGCAAGATCCATGAATATTGTCAGAACTTTTTTATTACAGTTAATACTACGAACCACGTGATTAGTTAATTCGTGGACAGCGTCGGATGTTGATAAGTTTTTGCGAAAGCCGAATTGATGTGATGAAATTAGCTTATAGTGTTCCAAGTAATTAACCAATCTCTTATTCATTAAACGTTCGAGGACCTTAGATAGCGCGCTTAGGACCGCTATGGGTCGGTAATTGTTAGGTAAAGTTCCGTCTCCTCCCTTGAAAATTGGATGAATAATTGCCTTTTTAAAAGAAGTAGGAAAGACACCGGTGTCGAAACAAAGATTAAATATATGGCATAGGATGGGTGCCAGAATAATAGAATATTTTTTTAAGAAATAGGGCGATATACCGTCCCATCCAGTAGCAGCGTTGGTCCGTAGGGAGTTTATTGTGGAAATGATTTCGTCAATATCGGTATGTTCTAGAGCGAAAGATGAGGTGGGTACTATGTTAGGTACTATAGAAGTTGCCATCCGTTGTAGAGGAGCTGTTTTGATATTATCGGCAAGGATTTTGCCCACATTAACAAAAAAAGAGTTTACTTTGTCACAGCATTCTATCGGGGAGGATGAGGTGGTCAATAGTTGAGTAGAAGTATTAATAGGCTTTTTAGTATAGGTGACTCGCTTTATTGTTTCCCAGAGTAATTTAGGGTTTTGACCAGCTTTGTCCAGTTCTCCTGTATCATAAAGACGTTTCACCTTCTTTAGAATCTTACTGCAGAAATTCCTGTAGCGTTTGTAAGTTAACGTCAAAATTTCATTTTTTGGATCATTTTTTGCCTTTTTATGTAAGGCATCCCTATTTCTGATGCAACGCAAGAGACCAGTCGTGATCCAGGGTTTAAGAATTCTCTTTCTTGCAGGTACTTTCTTAGTCAAGGTGTGTTTATCAATGGCTGTAGTCACTAATTCCAAAAGTTTATTTGTAGCAACATCGGCGTTAGTTACAGAGAGGATTGGGCTAAAGTCCAGCTGAGACATTGTTACATCCAGTTTCTCAAAATCAATATTTGTGACTGTAGAAACCGGACTACTTCTTAGACGTCGAGTGTCCAAACAGAGTAGTGAAGGATAGTGGTCCGTAACCACGGAGTCATAGACGAAGGAATATGAAGGTGAGTTTGTTCTTAAAATAAGGTGGTCTAAGCAGTTATCGCCTCTGGTTGGAACGGTATGTGCGGCGAGAAAGCCATGAAAAGCTAGGCAATTTAAATATTCATGTGAGCGTATATCTGAGGTAGTAGCTTTAATGTCTAGGTTTATGTCACCTGCTAAGATTACCGTTTTAAATTTTTTGAGAGATGGAAGTATGACATTAAGGGCTGATAAAAAGCCTTGAATATTATCAGTAGATGGAGACCGATAGATGCAAATTATAGCCATCTCAGATTTAATTTTAATAACGAGACCAGAAGCTGAATGATGTAGGTCGAGTTCCTCGCATGTAGCTGGTAACTCCGCGTTCACATATACCACCACACCGTCGCTTTGGTTCAGGTGTTTCGTGGTTTTAAATGTGGTGTAATCTTTTAGTTGAGGAATAGTGCCATTGCTAGAACAGGGTAGCCAACATTCTGTTAGAATCACTAGATCACATTCAAATGAGAGACGTTGCATAAGAATCTGTAGGTTTAAGAAATTACAGTTTATTGATCGTATATTTTGTGACAGCAGCTTTAGGTAATTCTTAGGGTTTTTAATAAAAGACTGAGTCTGCTCTGGGGTACACGTTTGAGGGACTGATAGGGAAAACTGGTCAAGATTTTCAATGAGACTGTCAGCATTATTGGCCATTATTCAAAATAAATAACCTTAAAGGGAAGGGACATCGCGGTCGGTAATTACAATTGGGAAACAGACTTAAGTTTGACATTTGGATACTTAGCAACTGTTTATACTTAGTAGGACAAGTGTTTATTGCTGAATGATCGGAAAATGTACAGGGTTTGTGTTTTTTACTATAAAAATGTGTATAGCTTGCTAGACAAATATGTGGAGACATAATGAAATCTAATATTTGATCAGAATAGTAGTAACTAAAAAGCATAAAATTAAATAATTTAAAAGTTAGAAAAAAATTAAATAATATAAAAAAGTTATACGTGCGTAGTCATCGAGAGGTAGCCATTTGTATCAGCTGTTGTTCGTTCTTCACCAAGATCGATTGGTTATCCGCATCTTTTTTTAGAAAGACTCGTCCATTTGATGTCCAACAATAGTTAAATTGGTTGGATTTGGCATGGGTTCTTGCAAGATAAAACAGTCTCTTGGCGAGGGTTGTCAATTGTTCAGCAACGTATATAGGCGATTGAGATGTAGCTGCTATGCCTAGGTGAGTTGAGCTTAATTTATTGTGTGGGTTTTTTTTGTTGTATTCTTTAGCAGCCTCCAGGAACTTAGTCTTCATTAGTGTGTTTGAGAACTCAACCGTAACACTTGATGTCTTATTTTCCTTCTTTGACGGTTGTCGAATTATGTCACGGACGTAGGTGGGCTCTGTAGAGATATTCAGTTGCTTTGTCAAGCACTGTATCATATCATACAACATAGTTTTTGATTCCTTCACTTGCTTTGGTACATTTCTAATTTCAATAGACGTTTGGATGTTATTTCGATCGTACGTTTCTAGTTTTTCCTCAATTACAGACAACCTGAGCACCATGCTATTTCGCTCCTTTTCCAAAGATGTTATTTTATTCTCAAGAGATGACAGTTTATCGGAGACAAAGGTCATTGTCTTTTCTAATTCGCTAGTAGTAGCTTTTATATCGGTATAGTGTTTTTTTATTTCCATCATGTATTCTTCGAGCTTGTCGAGTCGAGTGTTTTGGGAGGACATCATTTCTCTCATCATGTCTTTGATTTCAGTTTTGAGGGTCTCCAAGTCGTCCCTAGTGACCCCACTTAATGAGTGTTTTCGTTTGTTGCTCTTGTTTATATTTACCAGCAGGGCTTCTTCCTCATAAAGTCTCCGAAGGTCGGACTCGGAACGTGAAGGTACGCTTTGGTTTGGCGGTGTTCTCATTAAGTTGGTTGATACTTCTCCAGTTTGAGGAGATTTAGGCGGTGTTTTGAACATTTTAAAAGCTTTAATGCGATACAATTTATGTATGATCCCTGAAGATAAGAATGTACTTGGGCCAAACACAAAAATTATCCTCTAATCGCTGGCGCTCGTGAATTGTGGCAAGCGGCGAGAATGACGTGTTGAGTCACCTCTTGACATGCAAGCGCTCCGTAGCTGGGTTAACTATTGCCGTCGCCGCTGTTGCTGTCTTGTTTCAACAGGTACTCTGCGCCCAACACAGTGTTATGCGAGCCTAGTACTTTGCTTGATTTATTTTTGAGATTTTTGCCGAAAAGAAACACTTTATTTAGTAAATATTTTCAATAAAAAATGAAAAAATGTACGGGTTGCACGTCTGTTCGCTTTCGCGGTCCGGAGGGAAGGGAAATACAAATATGTTACCTACTAATATTATAAATGCGAAAGTAACTCTGTCTGTCTGTCTGTCTGTTACGCTTTTACGCAAAAACTACTGAACGGATTTAGATCAAACTTGGTAGGTAGGTAGAAGAGACACTGGAATAACACATAGGCTACCTATAATTCCACTTCTGAGCACGGGTCTCTGCCCGCGCGATATAAACTGTAGTCCACGCGGGCGAAGTCGCGGGCGGAGAAAGCTAGTAATACTATAAAATCAAAAGTATATTTTTATTATTGATTTTTTAATGTTAAATTTTAGAATCGGACATATAATGCATTTGATGGATAAAGAGATTGTAAAAATTAAAGTCATTAATCAGTCATAGTATGTACAGTGAAAAACAATGCTCTACTTTCAAGAAAATCTCCATGTTACCTATTATACTTTTAAACAAACATACTACATGATTTGTGATTTTTGGGTTTGTTAAATAATTCTTTTTTTTGCAAATTATTTATTAAGTATAAATAAATAATATCTCACGAATATGGAAAATAAATATTAATGCCATTAATATAATTATTTAATAAAAGGTTATGCTGGCGATATTAAATTACTAAACTTTGTTCAACATAGTCTATAATCATCATTTATTTTATTCCACATGAGGTAAAACATAGAAAATGTCAGAGGTTAATAAAAAAAACTTAAATAGCACTTTATTTATTTTTTTGTCATTTATAATAAGACAAAAAATGTGTAAATAAATTGTTTTTATTTTTCCTTATAAAGTCAAGTAAAGGACCAAAGTTTATGATTAGATCACAAAACATTAATTAAATCTTTATTTTGTTTCGGTACATCTACTAATATTTTATACCGAGAAACAGTCTGACAAATAATTAGGTACCTTAGTTTTTTTAATATTAACTGAGCTACAAAACTAATAAATAATTTTTCAAAACTAGCTTTGAATGTAAGAAATGGACAAAATTAGTATTTTTGACCAGTTCAAACTAGTTTCAGATTACTTAAAAGTCTGTGAAACTGAAAGGTTATTTTTTTTGTAATTATCTACACTAATATTATAAATAGGTAAAGTTTTTTTTTGTTTGCAGGACGTAATCCCTGAAAATACTGGTCTGATTGCTAATTTTTTTTCACCAATAGAAAGCTGCTTTTTCCTAAGAGTTCTGAGTGACACAGGCTTTATTTTATGTACGCGAGTGAAACCGCTAGCATAAGCTAGTTGTATATAAAATTCTTTTCAACTTTCAGTCACTGGCTACTTTTAAAGTTCCTCTAATGTTCTCATTTCTCACTATCCATTCTCGTTAGTGTGACGTCTTTCATATATCTGCTAAGTAGAGTAAAAGTATAAGAACCAGACGTCACAGTGCATTAGCGGATATAGTCCTTTTTCATCAATCTTTTTCGCAGCCCCATATTTTGATCTGCAAGTGATATTACTCTGTGTGATTCTACTACTCTGTGTGATTCTACTACTCTGTGTGATACTACTACTACTTAATCGCCACATCCTATGTAAATTGCGTCTCTCATGTCCGTATCACAAATCTTCTAATGACTTCGGCCTAAGTGCTCTCTTCCGCACCCCATAATTAAAGTACTAAACTTGGAACTAACTTACGGTCATGATACAACAATCTATGTGCTATGTTTAGTTTTGACTTAGAGGTAATGAGGTGGCACTAGTAAGGGTCTTGGGATTGGTGAGGGTAATGACGATGTTTGTGTGTTTGTATAGTTTGGTTTTAGGGTTAGGTTGCTAAGGCACAAAATATAAGTGCAGAAGTCAATCTACATACTCGTACAAAACGCGCTCAAGCAACGCACGCATAGACACTGCTTACGGACACGATGTTTTGGTAGCGTCTCGGACCACTCGTCGAACAGTTCCGGCTCAAACGCTCATTAGTATGCGTCCACCGAGCGTAGGTATAAAAAATGAAGTACGTACATGAGATTATCTATTTCTTGTTTTATACCTGTCTATTTTATGACTAAGGGTCGTCGGATACGAGCTGTTTGATTTGAGGTAGTGGGTCGCCTAACAAGTTGGTAGAAAACCTAATAAAAATGAGACTAGGAACCAGAATAAAGTATGTTTTCTGATAGCTTTAATCTAGGGGTGTTTAAGTTAAGAGTGAATAAGTTACTTCTTAGCAAGCGTGCTTCATCGTCAGCCACATTATCATCAGGTGAGAAATGGTCAAACGCAGGCTTATCCATAATAATATATATATATAATATCGCCGATGAAGTGTCAATACATCTTTATCGTTTCGAGGTGGAGTATTATCAAGTGATTTTTCTCTCGTTCTAGGGTGAAACAAAAGGGTTTGTCAGACTTTTACTGAGTAACCTAACCTAACCTGGGTTGCTTCATTTGCTATTTGCGAGAAAAGTCATTTGATGTTTTCCCATTTCGAAAATAGATAAATCTCGCTGAAATATTTCTACGAAAAAATATATATCTTTAAACTAAACTGCGTCTCCTAGCAGCTTTGCCCGCGTGATAATCGGATTCTCCATACAAATAGACCCCCGTTTAACCTCTTAGAGGTAGAATTAAAAAAAAACCTTTTTTAGCGCTCGCCTGTGCCGTAAAAGGAACTCTTGTCAAATATTCACGCTTCTAGTCCTAATAGTTTCGGATGTGCGTTGATATACGAGTATCAGTCAGTCAGTTTCTCCTTTTATAATAATAATAATAATAATAATCCTTTATTTTCAGGCATCTACACACAAAACACAAACAACTAATACATAAAAGATAACTAATTATTATTAAGCTAAACTATTGTACACGAAGTGACGGCGTCGTGTTCCGCTGCGAGGTCGGTATCTTTCCGCGAAATCGTCGATACACGACACCCTTCGGCCAAAACTCTCCTTTGAGGAAGGTGTCCAAATGTTGAGTCGGCACCCGCACCACAAACGACTTGAAATTAGTGTTATGACGCGGCTCCAACTGCTCGACTCTCAAAGTCCAGTTTGACTTGACTCGCACATACTCCACGATCTCCTCAACCTTCGTGGAGTGATGTAGCCTCGAAACGTACAGCTGCGTCGTGGGTGTTGCTGGACGCAGCAGCATGTTGGGTCCTGCCAGCGCGGTACCGCACTGGTTCTGACAAGTAGGCTTCTTCCTCTTACATAGATAAAAGGTACCTAATAGCCTAACTTCAAGATAGCTACCACGTTCCAACCGTACCAAGACCGCTCTTAAAACAGAAATCTTCGTGATCTCTCAACAATTTACCCTAATTTATGTTCGAAACTAAAGCCCACAATCTTTTGTCCATCTTCAGCGTTTCGAAAGGCTGATAATTTAGTTCTAAGCTGTTCGTTATGACTGGGACACGACTAAGTGTTGTCGTGACGAAGCCGTGACGAAACGTGCCGCGAGTTCTGATGCCACTAATAATTTTAGGGATGGGAAATTGACGAAGGATTATATCGATAATGAGGTTGGTTGTCGATAATTTGTATTGGTTAGGCAATTGAGTTAAGAAATTTCGGTTTAGACTAAGTAAGTTAAGGTATGGAAACCTGAGGCCGTTTTCGGTGCTACGCATAAAATAATAACTTTTTAAACTTTTTAACTTTTAAAATAAGGTGGGTATTTAACCCTTCAGATACCGTCAATTAGAGACACAATATTAAGACAATAGATGCGCGGCCACCGGTGGTCGCTTGGGGATTCATGAATTAATAATGTTACAAAATATTTTTTTTCTTGAACAAATCGTATGGGACGTTAAAAAAAATTTAGGAGCACTTTATCTTGCGTAGGTCCAGCTAATGAGTGAAATTCCTAAGGTCACTATTTTCTTACGGCTATAAACGTTTTTGAGTCCAGAGTGAATAGGTTATTTCTAGGAAAACGTGTTTTATTGTCGACCAGAACCTTGCTTACCATCAGATGAGATAGTGGTCAAACACGAGCCTATCGACAAAAATAAAAATATAACCGTGTTATTTTTTTTTTTTCTAGAATACGTTAACTTGAGAATATTTAGTTTTTTTAGAGAAAGTAATTTTATACGTTTTCTCAACTAACCTCACTCAACTCATTGCTTACTTGGGGACTCCGAACATGTTTTCTTCGATTGTTTAAATTGAAGACAGTCTTGAACTAGAATTTGCTCATATTGTAGCGAAAGCATTAATCATTCAGTAACCGCAAGACTGATTGCCTAGTTTATAACATTCCCAAGTATCAGGTCCTTTAAGTGCTTTTTTAATGCATTTATATTACCTATTTACTCATCCGTGAACGTGGTTGGTTGTGTCAATTAAGACGCAGAGTCAATACGCCAGTCGATGACCTCTATTGCAAACTTAATGAGGGGTCATACAAAACCTACAGGGCTATCTGCTATCTCATTACCAGCTTATATTAACATCGATTCTGCATTTCATATTGCTACATTAGCATATTTTACTGCGTCATCTATTGAAGGTTTATTTTTGTCATTCATAAGTCAATATTTCACGTCGCCTTGAACAAATCTCATAAAATGGGAGAATTTTAATCAAATGTATGACAACAATCGATTTGTTCATAATTTATTATAATCATGACCTTATTTAGTGAATTGATTGACAGTCGTAAAGTTCTAGTATTCGAATATCGTTTGGTTATTTTTAATCATGTGGAATATATTGAGTATTGTTAAATTATATTGTTAACATGTTATTGGGAAAAATATGCTGACATTATATAATTATACTTGCATATAAAGTGTTTTATAAATATTAAAGAGCGACTAATATAAACACAAAATACACATGTGGGACTCGTATCATAAAATAAAATAAAAATTTAATAATTCCCAAAATGTCTGCTCCATTTTAATAAAACTCAATTACGCTTCGCGCTGGATAGCTATAAATACCAGTTATAAAAACCGAAAACTTTATCGATGAACTGTTTTTATGGCACTACACTGCCGTTGTTGGCGACAGGTGCATCCGAGCGGTGGTAGCGACACGGTCTATCGATATATCGATAAATTGTATTTTGATAGCACACAGCCCTACTATTGAAAATAGACGCGACTTTTTGGCGTTGAATTTTGTAAGTAGATTTGTTCTAGTGATTACTTGTTAATGATAGAAAATAAAGATACTTTGATGCAGATCTTTAAAATCGTGACTTTTTCAATAGTTTTACGATTTAGATCTAGAAGGTCATTTCTTGTGTTTACATAGAATCTCCTTGTGTTTGAAATCGGTTTAAAAACTCATCAAATGTAAAAAAAATTGACAAGAAAATTAGCGTGTCATAGGTAATTTTATAGGAGTAGTGGTGGCCTGCTCGAAACAGCCCAGACTTCAAACCCAGGCATTACTTGGATAATTTATTTTATCACCACAGCTCTTTATAAGAGCTGAAAAAAAAAAACATCGTGAGAAAACTGGCAAGTCCTAGAGCCAAAGAAGACATGTGACATCCACCAATCCACAAAGGCACGCATGAAAGATTACGGCCCATTCTGTCTCCTAAAGAGGAGGTCTAAGTCCTAGTAATGGGAATATTATAAGCCTGATTATGCTATGCTGTATGAAAGTAAGGTAAGGTTTTCCATAAAAAATCGCTTTTAGTGATAAGGCTGCTCATCGTGACTAACCGACGTACGGCGAGACCTTTACGTTGTTGAAAACTCTACGGGCTGGACTAAGCGTTTTGCTTCGTCATTTATACCGCGTACATCGAAGGACTTGAACAATTTGCCTGCTGCGGTCTTCCCGTCCGATTACAATTTAAGCGTCTTCAAGGCTAGAGTGAATAGGCTCTTAATAAACTAGTGCGCCTCACCATCAACGATTGCATCACTGCTTACCATCAGGTGGGATCGCAGTCAAGTACTAGTTTATATCAGATAAAAAAAAAACAACCTTTTGATATATTTGTATAGAGATAGATAGATCAATTATATGTATCTATCCTATACGATTAGATAATAATCTAATTGTAATTATATTTATGGCGTACAATAAAGAGTACCTATATCTATCTATCTATATAAATGCTACATGTAATATAATGTCACAGAAACTGACACTTAATCCCAACAGGACACATGAAACACAATGATATAATATTGATTATAGTGTGAATATTTTATTCAAACAAGTCAACCCTCTCCAGTTACCCTGGCCATCTCTTATGCATGTCGCGCGTGACGCAACGGGTTGGACCATCATTCAATATTTAAGTTAATTGATATCACATTCTATCACCTTTGGAAATGGCCGTTTTACAGTTAATTTTCTCTGGTCTTTGGAGACTTGGCTTAGGCTGTTGTTTAAATAATGTACTTAAATTATTTATTTCTTTTGTCTTGTTTTTCTTCACATTGACGCAACTTTTTACTTGGCTTTGATTTGTATAAGTAATTTTTATCGAAAATCTATGAAAATTGAACATCGTTTAGATTTTGGAGGTAGACGGAACAGTCCCGCAAACCTCCATTAAAAAGGGAGGATCCTCCGACCAGACTGGTGTTAGTCTGGTGGGCGACTGCCCGATATTTGACGTCGGGCTGTCGTATATGTTCAAATCGCGCAGAGAACTTTGATTGCGCAATGCAGGATTTCGTATTTTTTTCGTAGTTCTTATGTGGCGTCATAGATGCCGCTACAAGATACATGCCATGGCTGAGCGGCTCGCTGCTGTGCTGCGTATCGTGGTTTCGATTCCACAGAAAGTCTTACAAATAATTGTTCCGAGACTGGGTGTTTCGCGATACAGGTAATTCTTAGTATGGGGTTATTTATTTTTGGTGAAAAAATCATCCAGTGACATTCCCCGTTCTTGAAAGGAGCGGGAGACAGTGTCAGATTTTTACTGACTAAAACCCATTCCTGCTCCTTCGTTGCCTTTCGTATCGGGGCCAATCCTTGGCCCCAGTAACATTTTTTTTCATGATTATTTCTCTGTAATCTTCTTAAGTTTAGAACAGCATCTGATCATTACTTTTCTCGGACAAAGTGATATTTTTAAGGATTTAAAAGTTAAAAATGTTCTCCCGTTATCCCCGTAGACCATGGCCCGTTAATGGGGACAAAATAAATTTGTTTTTATAATTCATCTTGTGTTCCCACTGCTAGTTTATAAATAACGACAACGATAAGGATACATAAGACCTTATGTTGTCCTCGGGATGGGGACAACATGGGGATGAAATTTTTCTAGCAATTGTCAAACTAGTAAATTGTGGACGTTCTAACTCTCTTTGTAAATATATCACACTAGGATTTATTCCCGTATCGTGGGTTCATTACGAGTACATACCGTAGTAACCTTTGAATACCTGCCTCAAGGAGTTGTCGTCATCAGCTGGGTCGAAGCCTACTGGGCCAGGGTTAGTTCCAAAAGGTAGCTCAGCTTCGGTACGAAAGGCAATAACAGAATAGGAGTGAGTTTTTAGTTAGTAAAAGTCTGAAACTCTCTCCCGCTCTGCCCAAGAGCGTTGGATGTCCTTCAATGATTTTCCCACCAAAAAAAAAAACGCGATGAATACCTACTTATATCGATTGAAAATGGTAATTTTTTTACCAAACATTCATAGCTCTGTCTACTTCTAGTTTAAGCTTTCCGCAGTCTATGGTAACAACAGGCACCTGAGTGCACCGACCACAGTCCGATATTCGCCAATATTTAGAAGATCCACCGCACGGACACAGATATTGCAATCCGGGGCAGATTACATTTAAAATGAATCCCGGTATAGCGGTAAAATACCGGAAAACTACCGCTTTCAGTTACACTGAAATGTCGAATAAAATGTTGCAAAGAATTGGGCACTGTTTTCTGATTTGGGTCTTCTAGAGTAGATTTTTGTCGTGTGATTGGCTTTTGTTTAGGTGGGATATCATCAATGGCTTCTTCCACTTTTGTGCGGAGTGAGAGGGTGTGTCAAATATTTACTACAACCCACTTCTATAATTCTCCTTTGCCTTCGT
This sequence comes from Mythimna lalbum, assembly GCA_949319445.1. NCBI lineage: Eukaryota > Metazoa > Arthropoda > Insecta > Lepidoptera > Noctuidae > Mythimna > Mythimna lalbum. The sequence goes on from OX439352.1 coordinate 21,165,311, forward strand.
TCCAAGGCCTCGGGGTTCTCTTTTTTTATGTTTTTTCGCACAACGCATGGCCTCAGTAGCCTTCGACTCTGCTGGGGTCCTAAAGTTTTGCAGAAATCTAGCCATCCGCAAGCCAACGCCTACGGTGGCTAGAAATCAGGGCCGGGATCTCGTCATTCCTGTCGTGTGATTCAATCAATTATCAATCATTTCAGCCGACAGACCACTATTGAACATAAGCCTCCCCCAAGCGTCACCACAATGATCGATCCTGTGCGTCTCGCATCCATCGGATTCCCGCAACCTTCACCACGTCATCGGTCCACTTTGTAGGAGGCCTTCCGACGCTGCGTCTTCCAGTCCGCGGTCGCCACTCCAGAACCTTTCGGCCCCAACGGCCATCTGTTCTGCGAGCAATGTGCCCTGGCAATTGCCACTTAAGTTTGGCGATTCTTCGTGCTATGTCGGCAACCTTGGTTCTCCTGCGGATATCTTCATTTCTGATTCGATCGCGCAAGAAAACTCTCAGCATAGTCGTGTGATTGGCTACTGTAAAACATGAACCTCAGGTTTGAGTGCTCCAAATGCCCCTGAAACTGCACTTTGGGGGATTTAATGAGTGCTACCAATACTGCAGTGAACGTAAGTACATAATGGGCCTAAAAATTTAAGAAAAATCCTATCGACACGAAAAGAAGAAGAAATCTTCTTCTTTCGAGTCACTAAATAATCAATATTAGTGATCAGCAGCTGTATAAAGCTTCTTACCTTTCAGCAGCAGCACAAAGTTCTTCTTGTCGTCTCCACCCTTGGGGTACTCCCAGTCCACATCCAGACCGTCGAAGTTCCTGTCGCGCAGGTACGGGATTGCGGAGTAGATGAACGTCTGACGAGCGTATCTGCTAGCCGACATCTCCTTGAACTTTTGGGTACCGAAGGACCACCCGCCTGTAGAAGAAAGGTTCTTTAGAAACAAAACTTTTTGTAACGCTAATTTTTTTTTTAATTCCACTATCACACAACGCCGTCTAGTCCCAAGCTAAGCAGTTTGTTATATGGGTACTAAAGAACTGATAAACATAATAATATATTTCTAAATACATACATAATATAGATAAATTACACCCTGACACAGAACAAATGATCATGCTCATCACACAAACATTTGTCCTGGGTGGGAATCGAACTCACGACCTCCGGCATAGCAGTCAGGGCCTCTAACCACTAGACCAACAGGCCAGTTAGTTAGTTTTAAATATACACTTAATAGTATAAAGGTAAAGTTTGTTTTTTTGTTCGTAGGAGGTGATTCCTGAAAGGACTGGTCTGATTGCAAATTTTTTTTTAGCGATAAGAAGCTGCCTTATTCCTGAGTGTCATAGGCTATTTCCTGTACGCGGGTGAAGCTGAGAGCAAAAGCTAGTTTTCTATATAATAGTCAACTGTCTGCCTAACTATAAAAAAGGTTTTTTCCAAACTATGTTGGATCGGATATCTATAGAATACCTAATCACTGTAAGGGTTTTTTCTGATATTGCGAAATCATCAAATAACTTCTACCTGTTTCGGTCAGATTGTCAGATTTTTACTAACTAAAACCTAACCATGTTCTTTCAGTCTCCCTTTTCGTTCTAGGGCTTATAGCGTCTTTTGTGACAAATTTTATTTCACTGTTTTTCTAAAAACTAATCACTGGTTTCAAGTACCTACCTACCTACTTCGAAAATTTTCTTTCATTATGTCTTACATTATATGTCTACTTAGGGACTCATTTACTTAATTTAACTACTGCTTTATAGTTTAAGTTACGTAGTAAATATCACGACATGAAGTTAAAAATAAATAGCCGAAGTTTGGTCAAAAAGCATCACTTTTGCGTTTTTATTGCAAACTGCAGTGTTTTCAAAAAACAAAAGAAAAACATATTAATATTAAGAAAGCGAAAGTTTCTGAATATATGTATGTGCATGTTTGTTACTTCTTCACGCTCAGACAGTTGAACGAATTTGGATGAAACTTGGTATACAGATAGACCATGTCCTGGAAAAGCAAATAGGATTCCTTTTATCCCAAGAGTATGTTCTCTTGGTATAATTTTCTAATATAACGTGACGGCTGCTACTGCGGTTCCTCAAAAAATAACTGATCAATTCTTCACATAGGTAGCCCACGTTCAATACCTATTATACCAATCAGAATTATCTCACACTAATCTATAAAACTTCGCACCAATTACTAGTTAACACGAGTGAATTTTCGCAACTATATAGTGAAGTGAAACTGCGAAAAAATGGCGTGTCGATTTCTTTAAGCGCTCATAATGCATTGCACCACAACCGACACGTAGCTCTCATGAAAATAGGCGCGGTTTTTTGTGGGCATTCCCGTGAAAATAGGTGAAAATGTCGCGCGAATGCGCTTTGTGTCGTGGGAAAGGCGCCGCGGTGTGTTCGCATGTGGCTAGTGAGGAGACTGGTTTGTCGTTATCGATTGTAACCTAACCTCGATAACGAGATGAGGTTATTTAAGAATGAGTTACAGAAGTTCATTCTTTATTTAAGAGGACTAAACCTTTTGAGTTAGTGTAGTGTTTAAAGTTAGTGTATAATAGTGATCATTGCTGTGCTATGCAAATAACACACGAACAAAGTGTTTTTATCAATATCAGACTCTAAGAAAGTGCTAAGGGACGCTATTTTTAGTTTAAAAAACAAACCGTATAAAAATAAGTTAGACTTAAATTACTTATTAGTCTGTTAGGCTAGATTGTAATCAAGTATTAAGAAATTTATTCTTAATAACAAGGAACAACAACAAGGAGCTAAGATCCGTGACGCTAAAACTATATCTGTGTTCAAAAAGCTAGTCAAAGAACATTACCTCTCAACCATCTCGTAAAGTTATATTTTGTATATATACTTATAATTTAATTTATGTATTGTATCTATTTTGATTGTATTATATGATTTATTTTAGATAGTTAAAGTATTTTTTTTTCTCCCATTTATTTGTATACACTGTGTCTACATCTCTCATCCAACTCTCCTGTCGCAGGTCTGCTGGAAGAAATTTCATTTGAAATAAGCAGTACATTTGTACTCTTCTTTCTGTATTTGTTAATTTCATTTTTTAAGTGTTTGTGTGTACATAAATGAATAAATAAATAAATAAAAAATAAGTAATTGAGTATCTTATTTTGTGTATTATTTCATTAAACCCCAATTTTTTTTTTTTTTTTTTTTCTGTCGACGGGGAAAATCATCATTGACGAAACCCGCTCTTGGGTGGAGCGGGAGACAGTGTCAGAGTCTTACTGACTAAAAACCCCGCGCCGTTCCTTCTAGCCTTCATACCGGGGCTCTAGTTTCCTTTCGGATAACCCCGACCCCGGTAGGCTTCGACCCCGATGGGCCCCTCCTGTTGCTGACAACTCCTTGAGGCGCGCGGGAACAGTGCGCGCCGTCGACGCCTTGGCTCGGTCCGGACAGTTACCGGACGATCGGACAGCGAGCTACCCATGGCTCACCGTCCGCGAGCCCGCGTCTACGGTGGCCGGAAATCGGGATCGGAATCCCGGCGGCGGCGGTGGGGGCGCCGTTGCCTGATGCGGTCTGCCTCCTCCTTTGCTAGCATTACTGCTTCGCAGAAGGAGGCGACCGCCTGCCACTCCTCCTCGCTCCGGACCATGGCCTGAACCAAGGCCCGGCGCGAGAGGTCTCCGCCGCCGATCACCCCCACGAGGACACGGCGTTGCTCCGCCCAAGCAGGGCACACCTCAACTGTGTGCTCCACCGTGTCCTCCGGGCGTTCCGCACAGTGGCGGCACCCGGGCGTCTCTTCCGCTCGAATCCGATGCAGGAACCTCCCGAACTTGCCATGTCCGGTGAGGACCTGCGTCATGCGGAAGGTAAGGACGCCGTGAGGTCTTTCCAGCCACGCCTCAAAGAGGGGACTTACCGCCATAATTGTGGCGTGCCCAGCACTGGGTTGCGATAGTCGCTGACGCCATTTCACCGTGAGATCTCGCCGGAGCTCTGTCCGCCATACCTCGACCTGTCGCGGTAGTGGACTTTCACCCCGGCGTTGCATCTCCACGCGCTTATCGTGCATGTGTGCAAGGACTGTTGCCTCCAGATCCCACGGTGGTAGGCCAGCCAGAAGGCTCGCCGCTTCGCGGGAGATCGTGCGGTAACCCCGCACCATCCGTATTGCCATGACCCTCTGGCAGGCGTTCAGTATGGACGCCGGTCGCTTTGCCAGCGACGGCGCCCACACCGGCGCCCCGTAGAGGGCCATGGACCGAACGATCCCCGCGTAGAGCCTCCGGCAGGAGGCGTCTGGACCCCCAAGGTTGGGCAGGAGCCGCTTGAGAGCAGCCCCGGCCCGGTTGAGTTTGGGAGCCAAACGTCGGAAGTGCTCTCCGAAATTCCATCGGCTGTCGAGAACGAGTCCCAGGTACTTCATCGTCGACCCGACGCCGATGCGAACTCCTCCTACCGTAAGTTGGGAGTCTGATGGTGGCGCATTCCGAGGGCCGTGGAAAAACATAGCCTCGGATTTGTGCAGCGCCACCTCGAGTCCCAACTCCTGGATCCTACCAACGACTATCGCAACCCCGCGTGTCGCTAGAGCGACCGCCGCCTGGTGCGACTCTCCCTGCGCTAGAACCAGCGTGTCGTCTGCGTAGCAGACCACGCTGACCCCGTCAGGGAGGTCGCCGCGCAGCACGTAGTCGTAGCCGATGTTCCACAAGGGTGGGCCTAGAACCGACCCCTGCGGAACACCGCACGACATCTCTCGACGTTTCCAGTCTCCCTGGTGACCGGGGTAGATAATGGACCTGTCCGACAGGTAAGCCTCGACCACTCGACAGAGGTATTCGGGCACCCGGTGGTACCGGAGTGCCCTCCGGATCGTACTCCAGGGCAGGGAGTTGAACGCGTTGGCAATGTCCAAGGACACTGCCACGACACTCCTGCCCCGGGACACCGCAACCCCTGTCGTGAGGGCTCGCACGCGCATGATGGCGTCCACCGTAGAGCGCGCCCTGCGAAAGCCGAACTGTCCGTCCGACAAGTCCGGCCCCACCCGTGTTAGCCGCACGACGAGGCGGTTTGCAATAACTCTTTCAAAGAGCTTGCCCACCTCGTCGAGCAGCACAATGGGCCGGTACGCGGACGGAGAGTCCGCAGGGCGCCCTGGCTTCGCGATGAGGACCAGTTTCCCCGTCTTCCAGCGAAGTGGAAACTGGCCCCTCTCCATACATGCGCTGAAGAGCCCTCTTAGTCGAGGCCCGAGAGCCTCCATGGCCAGGACCCAGGCTTTCCCTGGCAAGCCGTCGGGTCCTGGGGCGGTGTTCTTGGCACTCAGCCTTCGCACCGCCACTCTCACCTCTACCTCGGTCACCTCTGGAGCGTTGTCGTCGTCGTCGCTGTTGTGGTCCGCGTCAGACACTGCTGGCGGGGGCGGAGCCATGGGCGGGGGGGAGTGTTCCCCTCGCGCAGGGAACAGAGTGGTTACCACACCCTCCACGAGTTGGGGCCGGAGACTCTGAGTCAGCGGCGGAGCCCAGGGGCGTAGCTTGTCCCGTACCAATTTGTACGGGCGCCCCCACGGATCCGCGTTCAGAGACCCCAGCCACACGTTGCGGGCCTCGAGTTTGGCCCGCCTTATCTCCGTTCGGAGGGTGCGCTTTGCCTCTCTGTACCCCTCATACAGCTCCGCCTCTCTGACCTCCGCATCCGGCTGGCGGTTGCGGCGCCTGCAGTGTCTGTCGTACCGGCGGCGCGCGTGGTTGCACGCGTTGCGCAGTGCGCCGATCTCCGGCGACCACCAGTACACGCGGCGCTTAGCACGACCTGGAGGGACTCGGGGCATTGCCGCGTCGCAGATTTGCGACATGGCCTCCTGGAACCACTCCGCCTCGACGTCGATGTCGACAGGCCTGTCCGGTGCTTGCACCCAGGCCTGTACCGTCGCGGCTTCCAGGAGGAGCTCCCGGTCCATCTGCTTAAGCGCCCACCGCGGACCACAAGGGCTCTGTCGGACCGGCGCGGCCGAGGTTTCGGCGGAGACGTCCAACCGGATGTACCGGTGGTCGGAGTACGTCTCCACCTCCTCCATAACGCGCCAGTCGACGACACGCGGCGACAGAGCGGGGCTGGCGAACGAGATGTCCACCACTGATGTACCCCGCATCCGCACCAACGTGGGGACAGAGCCCCGGTTCAGGACGACCAGGCCCAGCTCCAAGGCCCAGTCCTCCACCATCCGACCCCGTTGGTTCGTGCGCCGAGAACCCCAAGCCGTGTTCCAGGCGTTGAAGTCCCCGCAAACGACCACGGGGAGGGAACCGAACCCAGCGACGACGGAATTTAGCTCCATCAGGGAGAGTTGGAACACGTCGAGAGATCTGTTCGGGGGCAGGTAGACGCCTACCACGGCGATGTCCCCGAACCGTGCTGCCACGCAACCCCGCCCCCTCGTGACGGACTCGGGGGGCGGGGTACCGGCGGCGGCCGACGAAATTAACGTCACCGAGCCGTCCAAGTCCTGAACCCAGTCTCCACGGGGTTGGACAAAGTACGGCTCGGCGACGACGGCGATATTGATCGACCACTGCGCCATGCTCTGGAGCAACAGATCCTGAGCGGCGGCGCAGTGGTTGATGTTCGCCTGGAGGAGACGTAATGGTGTCGTTATTGACATTCCATTATCGTCTCCTCCTGAGCCCTTTGTGAGGGTCCTGCCGCGGCGGCGGGAGCGGCGGCGATAGCAGCAGCAGCCAGGGTAGTGGCTGCGGTGGTGAGGACGTCAGGGTGGATGCCCCTCCTGACTTTGCCCTTGGCCTTGGTGGGAGGGTCGCAAGACCTACCCCCAGCCCGGTGGTCGGCCGGCTTGCCTGCCGCCGCACATGCGTAACAGTGCGGCAATGCACGGCATTCGGCGGCCTTGTGTCCGGGCTGTCCGCACTGGTGGCAGCGGTCACTGCGGTCCTCCTCTGCAGCGCAATGGGCGCCCACGTGGTGCCCGACGTGGCATCGGTAGCACCGCAGAGGTCTGGGTTCCAGCATCTTGACTTGGGCTGAAACCCAGCCCACCAACAGCCTTCGGCCCTCGGCCGTGATGGCCTTGGCCACCGACACGGGGCAGCTCACTGTGACAGCTCGCATGCCCGTGCTGTCAGCGCGGATGGTGCCCGCCCGAACCTGATCGGTCGTGCACCCTCCCGCCCTGACGATGGCGGCCACCACTTCATCCACCCTGACAGAGTCGTCCAGACCCATGATGCGCATGTCTACGCTCTTGGTGGGTCTGGACACTCGGGCCTCCTCGACGTCCAGGGACGCCCTGATCTTGTCGGCCAGGGCGTCGGCGAGTTCGCCGCTGTCCGCCCCGGGGACCTCCAAAATTCGGGCTCCGGTTACGGTCCGCCTAATTCGGAAGCCCCCGGAGGCTCCGAACTCGTCGAGGTGGCCCACCACCGCCTGCTTCGCCTTGGCCATGACTATGTCATAGTCCACGCCCCTCTTTTCCGCAGCTGGCTGTAGTGTGATCACTACAGCTGCGGAAGTCGGGGCGCGAAGTCTGGCAGCCATGGCCCGCTTCTTGCGCTCCCGTCGCCGTTTGCGCCTATTCGTCGCCCTAGCCGCCTTGCTTGCCTTCTCCTTGGCGCCGACGACCGTCCACTCGGCGCCAGCCGAGGAGTCTTCGGACGGAGAAGGCGGCAGGCGCGACCTAGTCGCCGCCGCGGCAGGAGGCCCCGCCGGTTTTGTGGCAGCCGCCACCTTGCCCTTCGGGGGGGCGGCAGGCTTCCCCTGCTGCTGCTGCCTGGTCACCGGGCCCGACCTCGCCGCTTCCGGCGCCGCGGCCTTGCGCGCGACTTGCCCCGACGGACCTGACCTGGGTGCAGTAGTCGTCGTGGCCGCGGCGACGGCGGCATATGACGCCACCCTTTTCATGTTGGAGGCCGCGAGCGGAGGACGCAGCACGATGCCCTCCAGGACGGAAAGCTGGCGCTGGATTTGCTCCTGGAAGCGCTGCTGCTGCTGCTGCTGCTGCTCCCTGGCAGCAGCCAGCTCTTGCCGCAGCAGGGACAGCACCTCGCTTTCCGCCTCCGTGCTCCGTCCTTCCGGTGACTGTACAGGGGAGTCCTGCAGACCGGCCAAGGCCTCGAGCCGGCCAATCCTCCCTTTCAGGGTCAGCTCGTAGGGCTCGAACACGAACCCCAGAGCCCCCCCAATCGTGGCATTGGCCAGCTCGATGGAGCGCTTCTTGGCCACCCTCTCCCGTTTGTTGGCCACGCTCATGATGGCGGCTGCCACGACCTCTTTAAATTTGGCCATAGCCACCTCCATTCCCTCCGGCAGCTCGGTAGGGATTTCCGGCGGTATGAGGCTGGCCTGGCGTCCCTCTCTGGCGCTCTCAGCGGGGACCCCTCTTCCTCTGCCCGTTTGACGGGCTGCGCCCCGCCCCGAGGACGAGATTTTTCGGGCAGATCCCGTTTCGTCGTCGGACACGGAGCGCAAAAGGAAAAATTTCCTTTTGATGGAGGTGGATTCTTCCACCTCCATTACCTCCGAGTTGTGTGCAGACGCGGCATCAGAGTCCGACGCCGCATCTCCACTCACCTCCCTGAGGCCGAAACTACGGCCTGTCTCCGCCGGCGTCGCGGACGTGCTGGGAACTTGTCCCAGGGACTCCGCACTGCCGGTTCGTGAGCCACCCTGGCTCCTTGCGTCCACGAAGGACGGGAACAGATCCATTGCGGATCTGGCGCGCTCTTTGCCCCCCCCAGAATACGAGGGGCAGCCCGAGCTCTGCTCGGGGAGGGATTCTCCGCCTGCGGGGCAGGCGGTACCCTCCTGGGGTAGTTTCTTTTTAGGAGTCGCGTCCATGATTTGGCTGAATCACAGCTTTGCCTTTTTGGCAATGGGGTGGGGTCCCCAATACACGTTCGCCATCGTGGTCGTGTCTGATAAAAAAGACACGTACCCGAGGCGAACCGAGCTCGCTGTCGAGAAGACGCCGACAGCTGTTGGTGCCAGCGCTCCTGGACAGCGCACCCTCCGGGCGGTCCGACTGGACTCCGCCGTGTGTTCCTCTTGGTCTGGTCTCTCGCTTGAGGCCTTCCGGCATGAGTAGCTCTACCGGCATAGCCCTCAAGGTCATTGAGACACGCAAGCCCCACCACGACGACAACGTGGGAACACGGTTGGTGGGGATTAAACCCCAATCACGCTGCTATTGTGTCTCTAAATGACACGATTGAAAAGTTAAATAATAGGAATGATAAATTTGTTTAGTTTAAATTTTACTAGCGACCCGCCCCGGCTTCGCTCGGGTAACAGTATTTCTCCACTATTTAATGGATGTTATTATACATATAAACTATTCTCTTGAATCACTCTATCTATTAAAAAAAACCGCATCAAAATCCGTTGCGTAGTTTTAAAGATTTAAGTGTACATAGGGATGTAGAGACAGAAAAAGCGACTTTGTTTTATACTATGTAGTGAAGTCACGAAAATAAAAAGCAGGAACGCAATAATGCGTCATAAAATAAAATTGTTTTATTTCTGCTATTATGTTAAAATCACTTGAAAATAACCGCAAAAATAATTTAATTTTAATGAAGAAATCATACCTCACACCTCAATCTGTTAGAAACGTAATAGTCATTATGTTTACACATTTCAACTCACCATTATAGTAAACGCATATAAACCATAAACATTTAGGTATTAGAAAGTTATGTTACCATAAAAACCTGAGTCATAATGTTTATATATTGATTGCTTCAACTGGTTGATTGAACTGCTAATGATTGATTGAACCAATCGTTATGTAAGGAGTGTGTATGAAAGTGAGGTGTGGTATTGTTGTTTTTGCGACGTCATAAACGTACGTGTTTATATAAAAATGATCAGTTTCGTAGATAAATATTAATGGTTTTTTTTTGTGATAAAAATTTAATACTAAGAATAATTTTTAATATAAATACTGATAATATCTACATCGTATTGAACTAATTTGAATTAAATGTCAATTTGTTACTGACAAACAAAATTGGAGAAATTAAATGCAATCTGAATTTAGATTAAGCCAATTAAATTAAAGTAATTTATCAATTAATTGGATCACCTTTAAGTGATAAATGATGATGTCAAAATGATGAAAACTTAATTTAGATTAAAATTTATCGATATAATTTACTGGACATCTCAAATGGTATCGATTTTAAAACTCTCTGTCTCTCGAATGGGATATCTCGTGTATTTTGAATCGCTGTTTATTCGAATGGATAATTAAAGTATTCTTTGTAAAATATGAAAGCTTTTCTCATGATTTTGATGCGATTTTCGATTGTGGCTGGTGATTTTCGTTAAACCGAATGAGCTGTGAAAATATAAATGTTATTTTCGGCTATAATGTAAAACATTTTTTTATACCAAATGAATGCTTTTCAATTCTCAATCCGTTAATAAATTTGTGAACTTTTGAACTTACATAATTGTGCATTCTGACCTGTTGACATATTGCATTATATTGCTGTTGATATTACATTATAGCTTGTAATATTAGATAATTGATTTATTTTATTGCTCATTTCCGCAATAAACAACACTATTTAATTTGTTTAGGAAAACTTGATGCATTTAGAGCCATGTTTTGCATAAAATGAATACATTCATAATGTTACTAGACTATTAAAAACAACTATGATTTTACTTAATCTGTGTTTTATTATAATGTGTAAACGCAGTCATAAAATATTACAATTAATATAAATTATATTATTAAAGAAACTTGATACCTATTATGAAAGCCAGAATGACTTTGAAAGACAAATTAAAATAAAAAAAGAGTTCATTCGATTTTAGAGCGGAAGATGTCAAATGACTTTTTCCGCTCTCATTGATGAAAAAAACCAACTATTTAAAGATTTTTAATAGCCGTACAAAGTAAAGGTTAATTGTTAGTAATGAATAAACTATTTATTATTATTATTATTTTGAAGATAAGGGGCTATGCATCTCCCGTAGTGTAGGAGATGTAGTCACTGCGACCTAAAAGATCTATTGTGACTCGCCACCTTGTTAGAGAAACTCTTTTAGCCGGGAGGCTTCCAGGAAGTCTAGAATACTCCCAGCTTTAAGAATTTTAATCTCCTCCGGGCGAATAATGAATAAACTAGCTTTTGCCCGTAGTTTCGCCCGCATATATTAACTATAGCCTATGTTACTCAGAAATAAAGCAGCTTTCTATCGGTAAAAAAAAATAGCAATCGAACCAGTACTTTCAGAGATTACCCCCTACAAACGAAAAAAATAACTTTACTTCATTATAATATTCTATAATCATATAAGTCCCTACGCACAAAAAAAGATCAAACTTTAACACTTTATTAGATAAAAGATTAGTTTTATAAATAAAAAACTTACCAATAGCCAAAAGTGTCTTCAGTTTAGGATTAGCCTTCTTCAGAGCATTGATTCTGTCATACAATCCGGTCTTTCCATCCTTAGTCTCATCGTTGGACTCAAAAGAACTGAGCTTGCCCTTCTTCAGCCAGCCGAAAGCGAAGATGATGTGGGTGCAGAGATCAGGCTGGATGTCTTCGGGAGTGAACTTGCCGATTTTCGTACGGTATTGAGACCAGTTGGTGTAGTAGCAGACGATCTGGTGGAGAAAAATGATGTTAATTAGGACAATCAAGATAATGAAAGAGATGACGTTGAAAAAGATGGAGATATAAATATCTATAAGCATATAATACTAGCTTCTGCCACGTTGAAATTATATAAAATTATATTAAAGTGATAATGTAGGATGCCACTTGTAAAAGATTTTTTTTTTAAATGGGTCTAGTAGTTTCTCAACTCATTAGGTTGTTCATTACTTGGTGTTATATATTTTATCACCACTGCTCTCAAAACGGTGATGGAAAACATCGTGAAAAAACCGGCATGTCCTAGAACCAAAAATTCGAAGACATGTGACATTCACGAAACCGCACTGGACTTGTGTGGTGTACGGTCCATTCCTTCTTCTAGAGAGGAGGCCTGAGCCCCAGCAGTGGGAACATTAAGTCTAACTATGTATGTATGTAGGTTGCAACAAAAAGTAGAGATGTTTGTTACCTTGGCACTTTATTTTGAATAGCATCTTTTTTAATCTGATATAAACTAGTGCTTGACTGCGATCCCACATAATGGTAAGCAGTGATGCAATCTTTCTAAAGGCTTCTTGACTATTGTTATATTTTGTTGTTATTGTTGTCATGCGTTGCATTTTTCTTTAAAATCATCAGCAATAACAGAAATCCAAGTTTTTTATGGACCTTCTTTGTTTGAGTTTCAATAAATAAGTACGGGTATCATATTATTATAACATAAGTTTCAATAAAGATATATCTCTCAAAAGGTTAACTGATTTATTACAAGTTTTATGACTCATTTCAACAAGTTCCTTGCATAGAATTCTAAATATGATGAACGGTTTGAATAAATTTTATTATGCAAAGCGATTTCAAGAAAATTCACATCTAACTATATTTTTAAAGCACACAATTATCTTCAAAGATTTAGTGCTCCTTTGGCAAACAATATTAAACGTATATTTCTAAATTCATATTCTTTAGTAAAGTTTGCGTTCAGGCACTCAGGTTTATAACCCACTCCCGTCTACTGCTTAAAAATACCAGCTCATTTAACATGAAAAGTTCTCCAGATTTCTCATTCAAATTTCTACTCTATATACTCAAAATAGAGCTCCTTTCTAAAGACTCTAAATATTTTCGAAATTCAAAAATCTGTCTTGAAGACATTCGCGAAACATTAAACATCACAAACGCGAATAAACTATGCATACGTCTTTATTTTCAAGGGAATAAAGTTCACATATATTGAATAAAATTCTACAAGTAGTCAAATACTTTTTTTGAAGGCTAACAACTTCACTTTTACGTTCGAAAAGTTCACTCATATATCCGTGTTGTACTATTATTTTACAAAATTTACATTTACATGTCAGAAACTGCTACGAACGCTTCTATTTAAAGATCATAAGAACTAGAATCGTTTGCACAGTGAGTATTTTAAGTGCAATGGTCAGTTGGTATCTGGGTTCCCGCAAGGCTCAATTCTTGGTTCGCTGTCTTTTCCTGTCTTAATATTAGAAATAATAAAACCTTTCCAAATCGATAGCCATATTATTTTTAAGTAACTGTTATTTGATTTTAATTGACATAGGGTAAACGTGACTTTCTAAATAGATTTTAATTACAGTTTAATAGTTTAGGTGATAATTGGAAAGCATAATTAATATGTTACAACAAGTGTTAATCTTTTCTATGTAATTTATACTGATAATCACATTTTAGTATGCACAGCGCATTATGCAATAGTAATAATTAAAATCTAAAATTTTAAGATTTAAAATTGAAAATTATGAATATTTTTATTTTTCTAATGGTATGATTGCCCAATCGAACATGTTATTTCCATCTTTATTTGTGGATAAACTATATCAAAGCAAAGTAACTAGCTAACTTTTTTTAAAATTGTTGATAGCTTTGCGCTTGACCGCTATCTCACCTGATGGAAAGCGACGATGCGGTCGACGATGGAACGCGCTTACCTAGAAGAAACCTATTCACTCTCGACTTAAAGAATTCCGGGTTGTAGCTATCAGGAAACAGGACTTAACATAACTTCACCAAGTATAAGCAATAAAAAAGGGATGTAAATAAATAAAAATAAAAGTATTACTCACCTTGTATCCATCTTTGTCTTTATGATTATCAGTACCCACAGAATTGTCAAGGGCAGCAGAAGATTTTCTACTGGCAATGGTAGGTCGTCCACGAATCTTGGGCCTGTTCACACTGGCTGCTATGACCTGGTCAGAAGACCTAGATACGCTGGATGTGACTGAGGTGGAAACTTTGCTCGGCTTGCGAAGTCTTCTGCGAACGGCTGTGGAAGAGAGAAAAAGAAGGTTTCAAATGTTGATTGAATAAAAGAATGATACATGATACCAGAAATAGTTGAAGTAGGGATTTGTTAATGTCTTTATAACGGCTAGACTAGATAAGAGTTAGGAATATCCGGTGTTTCGTAACAATATGTTGTAAATTTGTATTGACAACGCTTGGCTACCATGGCCTTTATCCAGCGTGAGGATGTCTTTGGAATAAAATGACATGGATTATTTAACCTTTGATGCAGTTATCAACAGACTTGGTATAACAGATTGGTGAACATAAAATATTTTGTATTTGGCAAGAAATAAATTTAAATGTCTCAGCTGGATTTAGCAATATCCATAGAAATTTTAAATTGTAATCTCAATATTCCTAGGTTAAACTCCACAAGATCTTGTAGTGACAGCTAGGGCGTCATATGCCATGAACATATACAAAAGTCCAAAATCATCTTTCGGGCTGCTGCCTAGATCAGACAAAAGATACGTCTGATCGAAGGATCGTCTTTTAATTAATTTTATTAGAAGTTTGTGAGATTTTACACTCTGTTCTGTACACCTCTAAAATCTTATAATTATGGCTTACATCACCTATAACTGACCACTTAGTGAGTAAAGCATTAAACATCAAATTAGAAACATATCAACTGGCTGTCATTGCAAAATATTAGACAAAAGAAGGAAGGAACAAAAGCAGTCTAAAATTATATCGTCTCGCAACATGTCTAGAAAAAATAATTAAAATTTTTATTGGACCAATTGGTATTGTAACCCAGCAGCTTTTTTTTCGTGCTCTGTAAAGTTTGTTGCGGAACTGAAATGTTTGGTTTTACAATATTTACATTAAGTATAGCCTCGGTTGTAGATTTTTTGCATAAATTACTTTAAATAGTTTGCAGTCTCTTCATAAGTTTCATAAATTACGTCAGTTATTATAAGGTTAAACTGATTGGATCTAGTTCTTGGTCAGCAATTGGCTGTGGGTCTGTTTTGTTTAAGAGGAACTGTATTGGGTGGAACAAAAAAGCGTCTCTCACTTTACAGACTGAAACCCTTCTTTGTCCTTCAGTTACACTTTGCGTTTCAGGGTCACGGTAACTCTTTCAAAAATTATCATGACCCTTGGGTCTGTAAAATAAACAACAGAAGGATCGTAGAACAATTATAACCTAATTGTTTCAGCCAACATTATCTGTTTATTCACGAATCAGAAATTACTTGTTTAATTTATCCATCTAATGCTCGCTGATTAGAGGAATAACGTTACGTCTGACCTTTACCGGGAGCGATCCTTTCTCTAATTATTAAACTAGCCGTATCCTGTGATTCCACCCGTGTCTTTGTTAATGTTCCATTCCTCTTAGTCGTAGCGTGATGTTATATTACATTTTACAAATCTTCTTCGAGAAATAGGCATTCATCTAATACTTAAATATTTTTCAAATTAGAACCAATAGATCCTGAGATTAGCGCTTTCAAACCAACAAATTCTTCAACTTTATAACATTTGTATGTAATTTCAATACAATTTGATTCTTCCTCTACCAATATTTTACCAAAATACCAAATCTAACAACTGTCCTAATCAATTATTTGCTTTAAAGTTTACCCAAGGTTTTATTTATCAGTCTCTGAAACTAAACAATAATATAATTTTCTATCATCATCATCATAATTTGAATCGAAAGACGTCTACTGTTGAACATAGCACTACTCCAAGTGTTACCACAATGATCGATCCAGTGCGTCTGGAATCCATTAGATTTGCGTGACCCTCACCGGGTCATATCGGTTAACCATGTGAAGCCTTTCCGATGCTGCATTTTCCAGTATGCGGTCACCACTCCAGAATCTTTCAGCCCCATTGACCATTTCTTCATCGAGCACTTTGCTCACTGCTACTTGCTTCTACCAAAGACTACTTCCTTCAGACAAATAAATTTACCACATATCATTTCTTTCTATAATATTAGTTTGAATTGTTTCAACAAACATATCCTTAGCAATTTCTTCAGTGATCTAGTTTTTTTTTATATTATTATGTATAGGCTCGCTTTTGACCACTGTCTCACCTGATGGTAAGCAATGATATGGCTGACTAAGGAACACGCTTGCCTAGAAGTAACTTATTCTCTTTTGACTTAGAGACTCCAGGGTTCATGGTGATGGCTACAACCATCAGGAAACACATACAGGGCATTCCAATTCTTAGCTGTACGCATATTAAATGTATTCCCAAATTGCTTAGTAAGTAGGTACGTTAATTTGTGGTTAAGCTGTAAAGTTCAGTCTAGTTATTTATCAAAATCTTTTTTTGGGAACTATAGTTGAACTAAAAAGCCTCAACCCTGGCATCAAGGACTACTTTGAGCTCGCACCTAATTTTTCCGATCGATTTAACTTCAAAGGTAGGCGCGTTGCGTTAAGTTGGCTTAGTGATATATTGAGTTTAGTTACAGGGTGCTGTTGGTATTATTTTCTGAACAAGTTGAAGAATACTTGTTTTTTGTCTAATATCTATAAATCCTTATTAATATTATAAAAGCGAGAGTGAGTTTGTTACGTCTTCACGCCTAAATGGCAAAACCGATTTTGATGAAACTTGATACACGGATAGCCCATGTCCTGGAATAGGACATAGGATACTTTTTATCCCGGTAGTATGTTTCCTTGGGATAATTTTCTGCTATCACGCGGGCGAAACCGCTGGGAGCAGCTAGTTTTTAATAAAAGGCACCAAGAGGCTTGTTAGTAACGCTAACTTGAAAAAAGAATTTTGTAGAAGTAAGGAGTAATAACTTTCTGTACTTGCCAATATCAGACAAAAAAGTATATTTTATTGTTGAAGAACCTAGTAACATGAAATTAAAATTAATTTATAACTAACTAGCGACCCGCCCCGGCTTCGCCCGAGTGCAATATTATATATATAAACCTTCCTCTTGAAACACTCTCTCTATTAAAAAAAAAACGTATCAAAATCCGTTGCGTAGTTTTAAAGATTTAAGCGTACATAGGGATATAGGTACAGAAAAAGCGACTTTGTTTTATACTATATAGTGATAGAAAAAATTAAAAGTTAAAATTTACTATGTCACGGAATATTGTCAGAGTTTTATCCGAAAGAGTTACCGCGGCCCTGGAACACATTTGGTAACTGAATGAGCATAGGTAGATTTTAGACAAGTAAAAATCTGTCAATCTAACACTCCTTGCCTCACCTAGAGCGAAAGAAGTTATTTTATGAT
Source organism: Mythimna lalbum (assembly GCA_949319445.1). Lineage (NCBI taxonomy): Eukaryota > Metazoa > Arthropoda > Insecta > Lepidoptera > Noctuidae > Mythimna > Mythimna lalbum. The sequence goes on from OX439352.1 coordinate 21,182,524, forward strand.
TACCCACCAAAAATTGACAAATTAAAAAAAAAAACTATATCAATATTTTTGTTTTATTTGGAACACATACAATTTTGTATCATCCACGTGGCTAACCCAAAGTAATCATCTATTACCTCTGTATGCAGAACAAGTGCTTTGGAACAAATAGTACTCAGAAACTAAAGGTGATTTCGTAACATTTTTACAAAACCATTCTTCCAATATGTTCCAAGTAATAAACTTGCTTTACACTTTGAATTCCAAACGCCCTTATGGGACACCCTGTAACTGATGGCAGGCATCCTTACACTCGATTTCCTACTTTAAACTGTTGAATTTACAGTCGAATTTTGTGTGGCAAGTAAATATATTTTTTCCCACAAAAGAAACACTTTTAATGTATGAGTTTAGCCAGGGTGTTTGTTTTGGGGACGGTAGCTTTGTCCGGGGACAGATGAAAAGTTTATTTTGTATGATGTATATGGAGGTAGGATGGGTGGATGAGTGAAAATGAAACGCTATTTTTAGTTTGGATGATACACACTGAGTTATTTTTAATTTAGTAAAAAGATGAAAGTGAGTAGTTGTGAACGTTCAACATTTTATCCTAGTGTATTTTATGTGTAATTTATCTATATTTGTCTGTATTTATAAAACGGACATAAAAATTAATGTAGCAACATTAATTTTTGATTGATTAGTTATTTATAGAGAAGTAGATTATAATTTACACGTTATTGATTTGCAGTTTTGATCAATATTGGAGTTTTTTTCTAGAAAAATACAGAAAATGTTTTTTTTTGTTGGTGATGTACGTATAATCGGTAATTTTTCAGGTCCTTTACCCCCTGGCGCTTGAAGGGTTAAGTTATTATTGTTTTATGTATTTTTAGTTTGTATATTTTTATTTTACAACGCCTTTTTTTTTGTCGACGGGGAAAATCATCTTTGACCCGCTCTTGGGTGGAGCGGGAGACAGTGTCAGACTCTTACTGACTAAAAACCCCGCGCCGTTCCTTCTAGCCTTCATACCGGGGCACGAGCTCCCTTTCGGACAACCCTGTCCCCAGTAGGCTTCGACCCAGCTGGGCCCCTCCTGCTGCTGACAACTCCTTGAGGCGCGCGGGAACAGTGCGCACCGTCGACGTCTTGGGCTCGGTCCATTACCGGACGATCGGACAGCGAGCTACCCATGGCTCGCCGTCCACGAGCCCGCGTCTACGGTGGCCGGAAATCGGGATCGGAATCCCGGCGACGGCGGCGAGGGCGCCGTTGCCTGATGCGGTCGGCCTCCTCCTTTGCAAGCATTACTGCTTCACAGAAGGAGGCGACTGCCTGCCATTCCTCCTCGCTCCGGACCATGGCCTCGACCAGGGCCCGGCGCGAGAGGTCTATTTTACAACGCCTTGGATATCCTCTCTAACGTTGTACAAATGCTTGTCCTCTTCTTCTTGCTCTTTTCCTTATCTGCTTGTAAATAAATAAAATAAATTGGCTCCTGGACAGTAAAAACTTCTAAGAACGTAGTGAATTGCATTAGAATTTTTAACCCTTATGTGAGTGACAAATAAAACACCTATAACAGAGTGACGAGGTACCCGGGTACCTTCATACAGTTTACACGTAATGTAAATAATCAAGTTCGGCTTTTGTGTTACACATACTTAGAATATTGTTATTTTAGCTAAGCTAAGTAGTTTACAATTTGTAGCGATAAAAGCGGAAGACTCCACCTCTCCTCCGGTACATGGTTATCGGCGAGCAAGAAACACTGAATCTATTCAATGCATCGTGCTTGACATTGCCATTTGACTTTATACGTTTGTTTCTATTGTACCCATATATTTAGATTCTGTGAGTTTATAATTATTTCATTATGAATATTCGAGCGAGTACTTCTCAACAAAGATCACGTGTTCAAAGATATGATTCAACAGAATTACAAGCAATATTAGCAGCAGAATCTTCTAGTGACGAAGGTGAGTTTGTTGCTTCTGATAATGAACTTGATTATATTCCTTCGGTTGAAGATGGTAGATTTGAAATTTCGGATGTTGAGCCAGAAGGTGAAGTGGAAAATTAAATTGATTCCTACGATTCCGATGGGGGAGTAAGGGGAGAACGACGCAAACCATCTTGGTCGGCCCAAATGTCAACCTCACCTGCCCGCGTCGGTGGTTCGTACGAATACCCGACGACGGTAGTTCTAGTTCTCTAGTAACTGCCGTGGTGCTCCCTGCTAGATAACGGACGAGGCTCTGGCGACCGAGGCATGGCGGTATAACCAAACACCTGTCCGGGCGACTGGACAGAAGAGGCTGCAGCGGCCTTGAGGTCTAAATAACTTCAAAAATGTCTGGTGCAGAAAGCAATGGGAAACTACTGCACTAAATTCCCATAGAAAGTCATCATGAAAGTTTCACAAGAGAAGAATAAGAGATTGCCATGTGACCCGCCTAGCGACCGGCGCCGTACTGCGTCCGGGGCAGACGGTGGGAAATGTGTTACCGGCCATGCCGCTGTGGTAGACCAGGCATCGCATGGAAATTCTGCTACTGGAAAAACTTATAAACTGCGAGAGGACAAGAGGATAGGAACGTGGAATGTGCGTGGCTTACTCATGGCTGGGAAGCTTAACATCCTGGAAAAAGAAATACTTAGATGTGGTGTCGAAATTTGCGGTCTAAGTGAGACTCATTGGAAGGGTCATGGACACTTCCTCACTGAAAAAAATGCCATCTATTTCTCTGGAAATGATAATGAAAGCATAAACGGAGTCGCTCTTTTGCTACCGAAACCTTTGAGGAACTGCGTTCTGGGTTATGAGCCTGTGAGTGACCGAATACTGAGCATAAAATTAAAGGCAACGCCCATAAACCTAAATATCATACAGGTTTATGCACCAACGAGCTCTTCTAGTAATGATATGTTGGAAAGCTTCTATTCAGATTTGGAAAAAACTATCTCAAAAGTTCCAAACAGAGAAATGCTCATGATAATTGGAGATCTAAATGCCAAAATCGGTGCAAATGCTCAAACTCTTAGCCAGGTCGTGGGTCCATACGGATTAGGCGTGCGTAATGAGAGAGGGGAACGCCTAATTCAATTTGCAGCCGAGAATAACTTGATGATCGCAAACAGTTTCTTCCAGCATCATGCCCGAAGATTATACACCTGGACATCACCTGACGGTAATTATAAAAACCAAATAGATTACATCCTCATCAGAGCAAGGTGGAAGACCTCTATAAAAAATGCCCATACGCTTCCTGGGGCCGACTGCGGATCAGATCACCAGCTGTTGATCTCAAGAATGCAGCTTAAACTTAAAGCTGCTAGGAAAATAAATAAACAGCGAAGGATTGAGGTGAAGGATAGAACTAAGTTTATTGCGCTGCTTGAGAAAAATTGGGATCAATGGATTGATGGGTCGGCTGGACACAGTTCAGATCAACTGTGGACCAGTTCAAAAATCCTTTTAGGAAATGCAGCTAGGGAGTGTAACACATCTTCAACACCTTTAAAGCGGCAACACTGGATGAGTGATGATACTCTGAGACTGGTTGAGGAGAGACGAAAACTCAAAGCGATGGGCACTAACATAAAAACAATAAACACTCTCTCTGCCAAAATCCAGGCTGGATGCAGGCGAGATCTGAACAATAAACTGAGAAACATCTGTGCAGAAGTTGAAGTCCATGCAGACAAATACGAAACCAGAGACCTACATCTGAAAATCCGGTCACTAACAAGGACTCTTTCATCGAAGACCTGGGCTATAGAAAATCTTAATGGTGAGCTAATAACAGAAATAGATAAGATATCTGAAACATGGAGGGTTTACTGTATGGCTTTGTTTCAAGATCCAAACTCACATGAGTTTCCATCAACAGAACCAGGGAATGATCTAGAACCAGACATTCTTAAAGAAGAGGTACGTGCCGCTATCAAACACCTGAAAACTGGCAAAGCTACTGGTATAGATGTTATCCCGATAGAGGTAATTAAGGCTGCGGGAGATCATGGTGTACAGATATTTCATACCATATGTAATAAAATTTGGCAGATCGGTACATGGCCAAAAGAATGGGTCCATACAGTCTTCATTCCCCTTCATAAAAAAGGTTCCACAAAAGTGTGCAGCAATTATAGACTCATTGCTTTAATATCTCACGCAAGTAAAATACTGCTTCACATTTTGAATGAGCGCCTTAAGACCTTTCTCTCGAAAGAAATTGCCCCTGAGCAGGCTGGCTTTGTAAAAGGAAAGGGCACCCGCGAGCAAATTTTTACTGTACGCCAGATCATAGAGAAAGCGCGAGAGTTCAACAAGCCTACGTACATTTGCTTTGTTGATTTCTCGAAGGCGTTCGACTCGGTGAAGTGGCCAGTCTTATGGAAATCCTTGCTGGACGTGGGCACGCCGATACATCTTGTCCACTTGCTTAGGCGTCTATATGAGAGCGGATCAGCATCAGTCAGAACAGATGAAACACTTTCGAGTCATTTCCACCCTAGTGCTGGAGTTCGCCAAGGTTGTATAGTTTCACCTCTACTCTTCAACATCTATACAGAGATGATAATGAGAATCGCCTTGGAAGATTGGACAGATGGGGTCGTAATTGGCGGTAGAAGAATTTCCAACTTACGATATGCGGATGACACGACCTTATTCGCAACTAGTGCTCGTCATATGGAAGATCTGCTGCATAAGATGGAAGCTACAAGCCGGGAATTTGGATTAAAAATAAATCGCGCAAAAACCAAAGTGATGGTTGTTGACCGCGCAAATAACAATTTACCCGGGATCACACACTTAGGGAATTGCGAGGTCGTCCAATCATACATTTACCTTGGGGCGTTAATATCCAATGAAGGCGGGTGCATAGGCGAAATCAAGCGGCGCATGGCGATTACTAGGTCTGCTATGGATAAAATGAAAAAGATCTGGGGTAATAGGAACATTACCAAGACCACGAAAACCAGACTCGTTTATTGTCTAATATTCCCCATTTTCCTCTATGCATCGGAGACATGGACTCTTCGTGAATCCGAGAAGAAGAAAGTTGACGCGTTGGAGATGTGGTGCTGGAGACGGATGATAGGAGTATCGTGGACAGAGTTTCGCACGAATGATTCCATTTTAACAGAACTCGGCATCAGACAGCGCCTATCATCCACAGTGCAGTCGCGCATTTTAACCTTCTTCGGTCATGTATTGCGTCGTAGTAATGACTCCATAGAGCGTCTCGTAGTGCAGGGCAAAGTTGAGGGCACCAGGCCACGTGGTAGATCACCAATGAGATGGACAGACCAGATCAAGGCCGCAACTAAGTGCTCGGTTTATGAATGTACCCAGAAAGCTGCAGTCCGCGATGAATGGCGCCGCATTACAAAGATGATCACTCATCGTGATTCACAGTGATGACCACGACCACTCTGGCAAGAGTGTACCGACTCAGAAGAAGACGATTCCGATGCGAGTTTTGAAGGCGAATTGCTTGAAAATATTCTTATTGCAAAAGATGGAACGCGGTGGCAGTCTAAACCACTTCCCAGAACACAAACTGGTAGTCGAAATATTATTTTCTGGGCTTGTGATGCAAATAACTCCTACCCCCTAAATGGACAAATATATACAGGAAAGTCAGGTGATGGCAAACGTCAAACAAATGTAGGAGAATGCACTGTATTAGATCTCGTGGCTAAATATAAAAACTCAGGGCTGAATGTTACAACGGATAATTTCAATTAGCCCTTTTCTTGAATTCGTGGAATATGACACTAGTTGGAACGATAAGAAAAAATAAACGTTTTCTTCCTGCTAATATGCAAGCACACAAGGAGAGGGCGATTTATTCTTCTAACTTCGCATTTAGCAAAGAACCAACTGTGTGCTCTTACGTACCTAAAAAGAATAAAGCAGTAATAATGTTGTCATCAATGAACATGTCACCAGTTATTGAAAGTAGTAATGAAAGTGCCAAGCCAGAAATAATTTTATATTATAATAAAACCAAAAGTGGAGTGGATAACATGGATAAACTGTTAGCAGAATATACTGTAAAACGCAGAACAAATCGGTGGCCTTTAGCACTTTTTTACAATATCATTGACATTGCAGCTTTGGCAACATACATCATTTACATGGAACATAACCCACAATTAGTCTCGAGCGACAGACGTAGAAAGTTTTTGAAAACATTGAGTCTGCAACTGTGTGGTAAAAATATAGATGAGAGATCAAAAAATTGCATTGTGACTTCAAAATTACATGTGAGATCTGCAATGCAGGACGTGCTTGGCCGAGAACTTGGGCCGTCAATTTCTTCTGGATCTACAACTTCTATAAGTCAGACTAGACGAGATTCTACAGGGCGTGTTGCAGTCGTCGGTTGTTACCTATGCAGAGAACTCAAACGAAAGCAAAGAAAAACTCGAAAAGCTTGCACTAACTGCAAAAAAACAGTTTGTGATGAACATGCAGTAACTCGCCCAACATGTAACACCTGCTTCGAAAGTTGTACTAATTCTTTGTGAACAAAGATTTGTGTTTTTTATACGAATAAAACACTCTAACAAAATGTTTCTTATTCATTTTTTTTATGAAATTATAAATACTTACTTCATATTCACACATGGTAGTTCATAGTCATATAGAGGTACCCGGGTACCTCGTCACTCAATTGTGAGTTTATAATATGTTTTAGTTTCCACAAAACATTGTAAATAGTAGACTTGGTCAATACATTAAAACATATGTAATTCATAAATAGTTAGGAGCTCTCAGGAACTCACAGCTACCTACAGGGCGTAAAACATTTTTTTTTTTATTATTTAAAAACTCCAAAGGCACCCGGGTACCTCGTCACTCACATAAGGGTTAAGTCTCAAGTTATCTGATGACCTAGGAAATTTTCCTCACCTGGTAATAAAAACAGGAAGAAAAAGTAAGAAAATGAATCTTCAAACAAAAGAAACAAACTCAAAGTGCGGCGAGGAACTAACTCCTTAGTTTTTCTTCGCTTGTTAGCTTTGAATTTCAAATGAAAATCTTAGTTTTCCTAGAGTTATATTTCTATAATAACTGCATTTCTGACCGTTCTTGGTAAACTTATTGAAATTTTAATGTTCATCTTGAAATACATTTATTTATTTTAATGATTGAACTGAACTTATAGTCCCCATATTTTTTTAAATTTATTCCATGACTATCACACAACGCTTTTTAGTCCCAAGCTAAAGCAGGGCTTGTATTATGGGTACTAGAGAACTGATAAATATACTTATATATTTCAATATATATATAAGGTATGTTATTGAGGATTTTCCAAATAAACCACAAATTGTTTCTCTGAAAATCAAAGATTTGTTTATTTAATACGTCTTTACTATATTACAACGTTTAACTATGACCATTACACCTATAACTTACCTGAAAATAAAATTAACGACATTTAAAGTTTACTAGTATCGCCTCCTCAATTATATCACTTTATTTTATCCTTTTACAATAGAATTTTTAACAATAAAATATGCAAAATAATCTAAACATCATCTGTCATTCAATCACACGTCACCCCGTTCCACAGAACATAAATTCCATTGACCACTTCAACGCGCGTTATGAAATGTCATTTCATTACATATATATATATATATATATATATATATATATATTATAGATAAATTACGCCCAGACACAGAACAAATGATCGTGCTCATCACATAAACATTTGTTCTGGGTGGGAATTGAACCCACGATTCCGGCATAGCAGTCAGGGCCACTAACAACTGGACCAACAGGCCAGATGAAAAATACACTACTTATTAGAAAATTATATACAATATTGGTCCTATGAAGTTTTTTTCGTGATGCTAATCTCATGTGGAAGACTTTTATATAACGAGCAAGCCTAGAAGATGTTTCACTCTTGGCTTTGGTTGTAATGCCACCTATGGCGCCACAAACATAGGAACTAAACTATAAAACCCTGCAAAGTGGTAATAAGGTTTCCCGCGTGATTATAACATAAGCAGCAATCTAAAATCCACTATCTGGCAGTTGCCTGGACCAGACACGGCGCCCATTTGGTTGCCTCCCTTTTTATACTACAAAGTTTTGCACAGCAGTTTTAGGGATTTCCGTGCGATTGCAAGACAAAAACAACTATCGTGCTGGAACAGACACGGCACCCTACCCACGATCCTCCATCTTACACCCTATTCCGCATACCTCTAGATTAAGGACGCTCGACGTCAACACAGCCTGCGTGTAGCTCCTATACCGTGACGTCATCATCACTTATCCAAACTCATGGCATTATATCTCACTCACCATACGTAATTTCAATAAACTCCCTAAAAAAAGATCCGCCGCTACCCAATTAATAAGAGCGGCTGTCTGCTCGCAGTAAACACGAAGGGATTTGCATAAAAAAACAGCACAGAACGTATTCTGTGCGCGTCCGCAATTCAAAGCTATCACGCGCACAGTTTAGACAAATCAGACGGTAAATACGTCTGCTCTTTCATGAAATACATAAATCTGAAGAGAGAATTGTATGGATACGACGCTTATTTAAAAAAACCATTATTGTTTTTGCAAAAAAATCATAGTTGAGGTGACTGAGAGGGAATCAAATAGAATAGAATAGAATAGAATAGAATAGAATAGAATAGAATAGAATAGAATAGAATAGAATAGAATAGAATAGAATAGAAAAGAATAGAATAGAATAGAATAGAATAGAATAGAATAGAATAGAATAGAATAGAATAGAATAGAATAGAATAGAATAGAATAGAATAGAATAGAATAGAATAGAATAGAATAGAATAGAATAGAATAGAATAGAATAGAATAGAATAGAATAGAATAGAATAGAATAGAATAGAATAGAATAGAATAGAATAGAATAGAATAGAATAGAATAGAATAGAATAGAATAGAATAGAATAGAATAGAATAGAATAGAATAGAATAGAATAGAATAGAATAGAATAGAATAGAATAGAATAGAATAGAATAGAATAGAATAGAACAGAATAGAATAGAATAGAATAGAACAGAATGAATAGAATAGAATACATAATCTTTAATCTATAGCTACAATGGTGGTCTTATCACTGACAGCGATATCTAATAACCTTAGGATGGATCGTAAGAATTTAAAATAATACAGGGAGTAGTCTGGGAATATTAATCAGTGTTTAATTTTTGGCTTCTATACATAACATGTGGTGTGATGCGCATATATGAGCGTTCGTTAAGGCGAAACTTGGGGGAAGCCTATGTCCAACAGCTGCATACATCAGGTGGAATCACAGTCAAGCATTGATGTAAGTAATTAAAAACTAATAAAATTTTGTTTACCTAACCAATCAGGCTCTTTGATCACTAACACACTGTTTCCCTTCTTGTCTTGTTTCAAGGCACACTGGAGCAATTAAATCAATTACCGCTAGCAATTAATATGGGCAGCAGCTATATTTTGTATGGGTGGTCGTAAATTTGAATTTGTTTAGTTTTATGAGTTAATTTTCAGGGTTAATGTGCATTGGTGATAATAAAATATGTGGAAGAAAGGGTAATTTAGGAGGAATAGGCTTGTGTGTAGTTGTATTTTAACTACACACGTTTAATATGCCTTCATGATCATCATCATTTCAGCCGATACACGTCCACTGCTGGACATAGGCTTCCCCCAAGCGTCGCCACAACGAACGTTCCTATGCGTCTCGCATCCATCGGCTTCCCGCAACCTTTACCAGGTCATCAGACCACCTTGTTGGCCTTCCAACATATATTATATGCCTTGCTAGAAGAATACTCGTGGACCTAGATTGTAAAAAGCTCTTGAAGGATCATAGGTAAAATTAGTTGAAAGGTGGAAGGAATTCACAGGAGCGGAGCCGCGGACATGTATTCGAAGACATGTGACATCCACCAACCTGCACTGGGCCCGCGTGGTGGATTACGGCCCATTCCCTCTCCTAGAGAGGAGGCCTGAGTCCCGGTATTGGGAACATAAAAAGGCTGATGATGATGGAGCCGTGGGCCGCAGTCTTATACAACATTATTTTTAGTTTATGCGAAACCTGAATATAGTTTGTTCTGAATCAGTAACTGAATAGTTTCCATTAGTTTTTACAACTTGCTATATTTTTTACCAAAAATATTTAAAAAGGTCACAAGATTGATGCGCACAAAGTGTGTTACAAAGTGTGTTAGATGGCGGGATGACCTGAATGTCTTCAATAAGAATTGGAAAGAGAAAGCAAGGAACCGTGATAGTTGGAAAGAATGAATGAAGACCTTTGTCCCAAACAGTGGGACACTTCCTAGCAAGAAAAATAAAGCTGGCAAAGCCTTCTCTTCAGTAAGGTCCACTCAAAAACTTACTGCCGATAAAAAACGCGTGTTTTTAGGTAAATAAATCGTCGGATTATCAGCAATATATCTTTGGCCGTGTCCAGTCAGGGCACGTCAGGACACAGCCGCATAACCATAATTTTGGTCAGCAAACAAATAGCTTTTAGGCTTCATGCGTATCTAGTATCTAGATTATTGTTATGTGCCTGGCAAAATCTATGGCAGGAATTTTTGACAGAGAATTGGATGGCTGTTTTCAACCTTTCGCATTTCACACATAATATTATATAGTACCCTTATTGCAAAAACCAACTCATCACCATCATCAGCCTTTTTAATAGTCCCACTGCTGGGTCTCAGGCCTCCTCTCTAGGAGAGGGAAAGGGCCGTAATCCACCACGCGGGCCCAGTGCGGGTTGGTGAATGTCAGATGTCTTCGAATTTTTGGTTCTAGGACATGCCGGTTTCCTCACGATGTTTTCCTTCACCGTTTTGAGAGCAGGGGTAATGAAATAAAATACACAAAGTAATGCGCCTGGCAGGGTTTCAACCCGCGACCTGATACTCGGCCACCACTCAATGCAAAAACTACCTCAATGCACATTTTTGTATTATTATTATTACCTTATTATATTCATTCAAATCTGTAGGTTATTTACTTTTGCTGAAGCTTTCTTTATCTTTTCATATTAGTAAATAAGTGTCGTAGCTAATAACTGGTGTTACCTATAGATTCGTTTTGATGAGACGTATCAATAGCTATATTTAACTTAATTTGGGTAAAAAATTGTAGATAGTTGGTTTTAGCAATAAAAGTAAGGTAAGGATTTTTTTTTCAATAAAGAGTGCAATTGATTTTAATAGAATTTCTAGGGACCTTAATATCAACTTGTTCTACATCATTGTGGTTTTTTTATGGTGGGGAAAATCAATGACAACCCCAGCTCTTGGGCGGAGCGGGAGATAGTGTCAGTCTCCTAAAAACCACCCCGTTCCTTCTAACCTTCATACCGGGGCTCGAGCTCCCGTTCGGATAACCCTGCCCCATTAGGCTTCGACCCAGCTGGGCCTCTGCTGTTGCTGACAATTGTGGTGACGTCACCACGCCAAATGACACACAAGTTTTTCCTTGATAACTAACTTCTTTCGTTATCTATTAATTGATTAAGTTAAATGTGCTTTCTTTCTACAGTTTTTTTTTTTAATTTCTGTGTCATCATTATCATTTCAGCTGAAAGACGTCCACTGTTGGGCTTAGGCCTCTTCGACACTTGGTCGACATAATGACCGGTCCAGTGCATCTCGCATCTATCGGATTCCTGCGATTATTTCTGTGTAGAAGCTTATAATTAGCAATTTATAATATTATTATTTAAATCATTAGTCTGTAAGCCTTCAGTAAAATAAATAGATTAATCAAAATGACGAAAAATAAACGGAATAACGACAAGAATTTGAATTGTGCCCTGTGTAAACAAATTTCAGGAATTTCTCTGTGACGGTATTTGTTATGGAATGCGAGTCTTTATTTGAACGTTTATTTTAGTTTGTGAATTTTAAACTGGATTTTTTATCAAAATAGCTGAGATACTGCTATAAAAAAATCGGATTATTGCATTGTCATCGGTCTTTGTTGAGTGTGCAAAGTTGGGCAAAATCAAGGAAGGACATTCAGGACAAAATAATGTTTATGTGATGAGCACGATCATTTGTTCTGTGTCTGGGTGTAATAAATCTATAATGTTTATCAGTTGTCTAGTACTCATAACACAAGCTCTGCTTAGCTTGAGACTAGACGGCGTTGTGTGATAGTTGTGGAATATTATTATATTATATTATATTATATTATAACAGACTGTGTCACGAGTTCTTCGTTAATTGAAAGCTAATCTTAAATTAATTTATCTGTACCTGGCTTATTTGTTGCTATTGCTGAGCCAAAATAATAACAGACAATTCAATTATCTAGCAGATAAATGGTAAAAACTTTCAGAAATCATTAGAAAGGTCCATCTCAACAAAAAATCTAGACAATGTTTCTTTACAGTACCTATACTTAGTTTTCACTTTTAGAAAGTACCTATTTCTATTAATATAATATTTTAATATAAAATTGAGGCAGAGATTGAAGACCCCGAAACCTAATAAGAGATCCTTTTGCAAAATTAATTATTACTTTAGATAGGTATCGATTTATAAACATACATTATTTATTTGCACTTTAATTTAAATTTAATTAAAGGGAAACCTTAAATACCAATTTTAAGAATAAATTGCCTAAATAAAACACGATATTTAATAATTAAGTAAAACCGTTGGGGCCGAAAGGTTCTAGACTGGCAACCGCGTACCAGAAGACGCAGCATTGAAAGGCTTCCTACAAGGTTGCCCGATGACCTGATAAAGGTTGCGGGAAACCGATGGATGCGAGATGCACAGAATGGTTCATTGTGGTGACACTTGGGGGAGGCCTATGTCCAACAGTGGACGTACCTATATCGGCTCAAATGATGATGATGATTAAATAATTAACTATCGCAGTAATTCTATAAGGGCAAAAGTCTATGAAAATGTCGTATGTGTCGACTCCTGATCGTGACTTCTTCACACTCAAATGTCGGAACGAATTTTAATGAAACTAAGTACACGGATAGATCATGTCCTGGCATATAGAATACTTACTTTTTTATTGGAATATCCTTGCGATATTTAATATTTATTATTTTATTCTTCATGCACAAAAGAGTACAAAGACGGACTTAATGCTTTAAGAGGGTCCTTTCTCCACTCGCTTATCGTAAACATCGAAAATGGTTTAAAAGCTTGTTACTTCATTTAATGCATTCCAACGCGATGTTTGACGAAAAGGCAACGCAAAAAAAGAGAGATAACGCCTGGAAACTCTGTTAGTATTCGGTAATTCCGAGATTTACTCGAAAATTTCACAAAACTTGCTCAAGCAAATAGCTGTTTTTTTTAAACCCTCAAAAGTTTTTGGAAAAAGTTGTCGTCATTTAGAATCTTAATAAAATTTGCAAGGTCTCTAGAAGATTACTTTTTTGACTTTTTAATTTTTAGGCAAATTATGAAGTTTCAAAGTTCATACAAAATAGGACATTTTCAGAGGTTTTTACTGGATTAGTGTTACACAAATTTAGAAATTGCTTTCTTTAGAAACCTAGATAATATCCACAAGATACTGTGTTTCCAAAATATCTAATGAAAAATGTGTAATAACGTCATAATCAGTTATGAGCGGTTGTATGAAAAACAGTGAAAATGTGAGTCATGATGCACCACCTTAAGGCATTCTCTACCAGTCAACCTTTGGGTGATGCAGAGACAAATTGTAGCAGATGCAAATTATCAATTACATATAATTAAAATCAAAATACATAAGATACAAAAACCTTTACTCAGACCTATCAAATATGAAACACATATAAAACCTGTCAAGCCGTTTTGGAGGAGTTCTGTAACAATTATTTTGCCCCTGCCATGTTGTCTCTAAAACACTATAACTATGTTGGCTGGTAGCTAATGCATAAGGCATTAAGTCCGTCTTTGTAACTTAAAAAAAAAATATCTACTACTTTTTTATACATTTCAAAAAGATAAATACGCTACAATATTGCCTTTTCAGTCAAGACACCACCTCTCATCCCGGGAGAGAAGCTTGATTATGAGCCAACTGTTTGTCATTCCACCCAGGTAGGATGTCTCCGTAAGGGGTGGACGGAAGGTTGGCAAATCGTCGCGACACGATGTTGCTACCCCGTGAACATAAGACGGACTGTGTTTTATGCTGAATTAAATTAGGAGGGGAGGTGTTGCTCAATGTGTTCAAATTTGGTGTTATGAGAGGAGGTTACTCAGTTTATCATGGTGTAATATTTGCTTTGAAAGGTCGAAGGTTTTGATAAAATATTTCTCTCCCATAATTTCCACTTATGTAACCGTAGGACGATTGTGTGTGAGTGTTTTGTCGATCTTTAGAAAACAAACGTTTGGGCAAGCCATTATGGCGGTAAGTTGCCTCTTTAAGGAGTGGCTGGAAAAACAAAGTTAAAAAAAGAACACAAACGTTCTTATTTTCAAAACTATGTCAGTTTTATGGTAAACGCTGAGTAACGTAGCCCAGTATTTTACCCCCCATTCTATAGGTACCTACTTGTATTGTAAAGAGTACAAATAGTTTGCAAATAATTGCAAGGTAATAGGAAAGGATTTTTACTTCCAGGGTGTATGGCGGTCATTTGCGCACCGCGCGTGTATTGTAGGGTTAATAAGATACGTAATTATAGATTTGTATGCTTATACAAAGCAAAATTTTAATCGATTAGCAAAATTTCAAAAATAAAAGTTCAATCGTTAAATCGTTCAATTATACCACTATGAATCGTCACGTAATTATTTTTGACTAAAAAAGATTAAAATGCATCCAAATAAAAAAAAAATCGAGAAGAAAAATAATGCTCAGAGTATCAAAAATTTTGCCACCAATACTGTCATTAAAAACAGCAGCGCCTAAAACATTGCCAATTAGAATTCAAATAAATGTCTATTTATAAACTAATCTATGACAGCCACAAAAACTAGCGCTTGACACTAATAACCTCACTAAAGACTTCTAGATAGACTCAAACAGGCGACCACAGTCAAATAAATAAACATTTACATATATTTGACCATATCAGTGAACGGTTTTCGCACTAATTTGCATATGGAGTGGCCTAGTATTCAAAACACAAGATGGGAGGTCACGCAAAGAGCATACCTGAATAGTTTTGGGTCTTAGATCCAAATTAAACAGTAAAATAATTCTAGAAATTTCCATGTGCGTTTAAGTATTTGTGTTGAAGAATTTTGGGCTAGAAGTTTGAGTAATGGGCTTTGAGGCTCTTACGCAGAATGTATTTTGTAATCTTCCTTTTAATAGGCTAGTTGCCGTAAAATATGTAATTAATCTGTCTTTTAGATTATTTAAAAATAAGGGACACGTATTTTTTTTTAAGTATAATATTAGTCTTACTTACGTCTTACGTCTACCTCGGACAGACAATCCAGTTGGGTAGAGCTAATTTCGAGAAAGAGGTCAACCGTCGAATCCGACTCGGCTGGGCGGAGTTCGGGAGACTGCGCGATATATTCTCGTCCAATATACCACAGTGTCTCAAGACGAAAGTCTATGACCAGTGCGTGTTGCCAGTGATGACATATGGTGCCGAAACGCGGTCGCTCACAATGGGCCTCATCAGAAGGCTCAAAGTCACCCAGAGGGCAATGGAAAGGGCTATGCTCGGAGTTTCCTTGCGGGATCGAATCAGAAATGAAGATATCCGCAGAAGAACCAAGGTTGCCGACATAGCCCGAAGAATCGCCAAACTTAAGTGGCAATGGGCAGGGCACATTGCTCGCAGAACAGATGGCCGTTGTTGCCGAAAGGTTCTGGAGTGGCGACCTCGTACTGGAAGACGCAGCGTCGGAAGGCCTCCTGCAAGGTGGACCGATGACCTGGTGAAGGTTGCGGGAAACCGATGGATGCGAGACGCGTAGGATCGATCATTGTGGCGACACTTAGGGGAGGCCTATGTCCAACAGTGGTCGTCTGTCGGCTGAAATGATGATGACAATATTAGACTGATAAAATATATTATATCCGATGGATGCAGGACGCACAGGATCGTTCATTGTGGCGACACTACGGGGAAGCATATGTTCGATAAAATATATGTAGATATGTCATAGTTCGATAAATTCCAGATCCTTGAAAGTCTCAGCTGTGGGAACATTATAAAGCTGATTACGATTACATTTATGCTTTTTTTTTGAGGTGGGAAATCATCCAATGACTTCTCGCGTTCTAAGGTGAAGTCAGAGGACGTTTCAGACTTTGACTGACTAAAACCCACTTATGTCTTTCAGTTTCAGGTTTCAAGACCGTGGTATGCATTTCAAAAATATCCCAGACTGGCCTTTTACACTTTTGCTAACATCTCTTTGAGGTGCGCGTGGAACGCTACGCTCTGTCGCCATCTTGAGTTCGGTTCATACCGGACGGCCAAACAGTGAGACACCTATTGCTCACCGTCTACAAGCTCGTGCATTATACTTATGTTACTTTTTAACACTCTTATGTAACCCTTTGAGAAAGACGCAACTAGTGTAACAAGGAGGGATGAATTGCATACTATATACTGAAGTTTCATCATGGTAGCCCAACTTTTGCTTCTAACTGCAAATGTAAACTATCATTGATATTCGTATCATAGCGAGATCAGGATCCTCTGGGATGAATAGAACTCAAATTCAGATTGAATTGAAATTCAACATGCAATCCGCTTGTGAAATTATTTTAGCTAGAAACTCTTCAATTTTGTTTAAGCTGTTGGTTAGAAATTATAAAATAACGTTTCTCAAACTGGTTGGAGAGAGAGGGAGTGGCAGATTTTTTACTGACTAAAAACAACCTGTGTTCCTTCAGTTGCGTTTTGTATTCCTGGGCCACGGGTTTTTTTTACAGTGGGCAAAAATCATCTTATGACAACCCCCGCTCTTGGGTGGAGCGGGAGATAATGTCAGACTCTTACTGACTAAAAACCCACCTCGTTCCTTTTAGCCTCGACAACAGTTAATCTTTCTAAGAATACAACAGTTCTGGTAGGCAATAATTTTACTAAGTCCTAGTAAGGGAGTGGACTTTGAGAGTTGAGCAGTTGGAGCCGCGCCATATTATTAATTTCAAGTCGTTTGTGGCTCGGGTGCCGATTCATCATTTGGACACCTTCCTCAAAGGAGAGTTTTGGCCGAAGGGTATCGTGTATCGGCGATTTCGTGAAAGTATACCGACCTCGCAGAGAAACAAGACGCCGTCTTTTCGTGTGCCATAGTTTATTGTTAAATATTAATTAGTTATAGTATCTTTTTATGTATTTGTTTATTGTTTTGTAAGATTATTTGTGTATTTTATCTATAGGTCTTAATTGCCTGATAATAAAGGATTATTACTGTTACAAAAAAATAATAGTCCATCATCTTCAAGAGTCCACCATATTGGATTTAGAATGACATCACGTAGCGGTACGCATTATCATCCAAACTGCACAAGTTTACAAAATTTCAGTTCAGGCAGTTCGGGGTAACTGTTACAAAATTAATTAAAAAAATTGTCATACCTAATAAACAACATAATTATATTCAAATACTCTCTCAAAACGGTGGAAGAAAACATCGTGAGGAAACCGGCATGTATGTATGTTCTTGAACCAAAAATTTGAAGACGGGCAAGATCCATCAACCCATACTGTACATTCGTGATGAATTAAGACCCATTCCTTCTCTTAGAGAAGAAGCCTGAGTACCAGTAGTTGGAATATTATAAAGCTTATTTATGCTTATGCATATGTTTTTAAATATCGCAACTTCATTTATTAAACCCAAAGCGATCACCAGTGTTCACTCTCTCATTGTCTTTCTTCTGTGTCTCTAATTACGGTATTCGAAAGGCTTGTAGTAAATCTAATGAAACATTTTGGTACTTACTGGTAGAATCTGATGTAGGTGCGATGACAGCGACTATCAATAGGATTGTGGCTGCCCACCGGAGTAATCTTGGTGGCCACTGTAACAAAAGATAATTGACACTGAATAAATTGATATTTATAACATGGGGCAGTTGCCCGGATCACACCTAACACCTGTCTGGTCAGAGGATCATCACCTGTCGTACCTATAAAATTATAGAGACCTAATGCAAAAAGTTTAGTTTTAGGAAAATAACGATTGAAGATTCTTAGGTTACGAAATTTCAAAAAAAAATTATGACATTTTGGATAGGTTTAATTAGAATTCAACCAGCCTTCATTTTTTGTCAAAATGTTAAAACTTTGGATTGGGTTTCGGTAATCCTAAAGGCTCGTTGTATGAGCCAAAAGCTGAAAGAGACCCAACTAGTTATAAAAATACTGAGTAATTTCCCAATCACTTTTTTCCGTCCCGGGAATAGAAACTAGGAATATTTGTTCAGCGATAGTTCTAATAACTACAAGACCAAAGAGGCAGAAGTTAGTAATAAATCAAAATATTAATATTCAAGATTCAATCTAGTTTATGATGGACCTTTGAATAATAAATTGGTTCAAATTAATGGTTTTGTGTTAATATTGTACAATATTGTTAGAGAAACAGATTCTCAGAATCATTAAAAGTTGTGAGACTACAAAATAGATTTTTCCTAATTCATGCGAGGACTAAAACTCCAAAATTAATATCTAGCCTATTTCTATTCATCATCATCAGCTTTTAAGTATTCCCACTGCTGGGACTCAGGAGCCAGTGTTGACTACAGCAGATTTCATATTAATTAAAATTAAATCTGATGTAGTCAACTGGCTCAATAAACAACGTTTATTAAGAGATCTTGATCATTGTTAACCAGTAGAAGAACCTTATAAAAAGTATCGAATATATTTTTTTAATGATTAAAATTATACAAAATTCTCAAGTCGTTTGACGATCGACTTTTTAATCAGACTTATATAATAATAGAGTACCTATAAAATAAAAATGAAGTTAGATTGATTTTTTTAAGAAAATATTTTTATTTACACCTGAAAGCTCTCTAAAATAACGGTATTTCATAAATTGTTTGAACTAATCTCGAAGGTCAACGTTTTCCTGAATTTTGTAATATATTTCCCGTGATATACGTTGGTAAAATTGTGAAAAAAAAACGTAATATTTTTACCATATCTTGTCACACTCCCCGCTTTAATATTTTCGTAAGTGGTTCGTGCCACAGGACCTTTGGGATGGGTCACAGTGTAAGCGATTTATTTATTTTTCTTGAAATTTATTTTGGACTTTAGCAGAAACAAATGCGGACAAGCAGCGATAGATTGACACAAGTCTAAAAAATCTATTATTGTATTTATGTTTTTGTTTTATATCTAATTAATGGGTTATGTCTTAAATAGGTAACACCGACACCTATCAAATTGGAAATGTTTACGTTAAAGAAAGTTTATTAACTGTTAATTGTAACTGTTTTTTTTATTATTATTGATAGGTTCGCGTTTGACCTCGTACAAAAAGCTTTGTACGTATGGTTGGGATGTCTACTATGTGCCATGTGGCAGTTGGCGCAACGTCATACGTCTAGTGGTCCGATTATCGAAAAGACTTGGTGGAATTAAATTGTGCAACTCCAACGCACTTTCCGTTCCCTGCTAATCGTTCTCACTGCAACTTCGTCCCAACTTCAAGATTACAGTTTCAGTTGGCCTTCAACACGTCACTGTTATGAATAATGCAGCAGTGCAAGACACGGCCCCTGCATCGAGTATATACAAGCAGTATCTACGTACGACACACTTGTAACTACAGTATCTACGTAAGACACATTTGTAACTACATTATCTACGTACGACAGACTTATAATAGTAGCTTACGTTCCTCGCTAATCGCTCTCACTGCAACCTCATCCCCACTTTAAGATTACAGTTTCAGTTGGCCGTCAACACGTCACTGTTATAAATAATGCAGCAGCGCAAGACACGGCCCCCGCATCGAGTATATACAAGCAGTATCTACGTACGACAGACTTATAATAGTAGTTTCCGTTCCTCGCTAATCGCTCTCACTGCAACCTCATCCCCACTTCAAGATTACAGTTTCAGTTGGCCGTCAACACGTCACTGTCATGAATAATACAACAGAGCGAAACGCGGCCCCCGCATCGGGTATATACAAGTAGTATCTACATACGACAAACTTGTAACTACAGTATCTACGTAAGACACATTTGTAACTACAGTATCTACGTACGACAGACTTATAATAGTAGCTTACGTTCCTCGCTAATCGCTCTCACTGCAACCTCATCCCCACTTCAAGATTACAGTTTCAGTTGGCCGTCAACACGTCACTGTTATGAATAATGCAGCAGCGCAAGACACGGCCCCCGCATCGAGTATATACAAGCAGTATCTACATACGACAGACTTGTAATAGTAGTTTTATGAAATATGCAAAGGATGCTAGGTTTTATATAGATCTGGAGTGTTTTCGTTGTAAAACTGAAGCTATGTTTATTGATTGAGTCTACAGAGTAAAGAGATAGATGTATGTTGAAATGGAGAGAAAGAGACAGTGTTTAAAAACTTATTTACAGATTTCCAGAGTACCTTCTTTTGATTTTTAGGGGTGTAGTGATAAGTCTGTACGTTGCCGTGGCCAAGTTTTGGGCCAACAAGGAATTAAACTTGAAGAAAAAATTACTGGTTTTTTCATCAGCACACTAAGAAAAAAAAAAAAAAAAGTTGCTGCTTGTCCGGCTTCAGGGTCGTTCGAAAAAATTGCCGGTGTCCTGAATCGTAAAGAGCCACTGAAAAACGGACACTCCCTCTCACTTCCCTTAGAGCGAAAGAATTTATTTGATCATTTCCTAGCCCAAAAAGGATACCATACTACATCGTACATCGAATGACTGAAAACAATTTGCCTGCTGCGGTCTTCCCGTCCAATTATAATGTGAGATGTCTGAATTAACGAATTATAATGTGAGATGTGAGAAGTCTTTAAGACTAGAGAGTATAGGCTCTTAATCAACTGGTATGCCTCACCATCAACGAGCATCACTGCTTACCATCACATGAGATCGCAGTAAAGCTTTGTTTTATATATAAAAAAAACTTCTGATATACTACACTACCGACCAATATTTGTAGATATCAAAATTCTTTAGACATTTTAGATATTGCATTTAAAAGTACTTCCTGGCCCAAACTTGAAAAGAAGCAATTAAATAATTTATTACAAAAATTCAAACTTCGAATGCTGGCCAAGTTCAAAACACAATTTCCTAATTCTTATCAAGTGTCAAAAACTTCTCTTCATTCAATTATCTATGTACAAGAAACTCCAAAACAGGATAAAAATCATTTCGAATACATTTTGAAAATAATGAGTGGAGTAAGTTTATGAGTTTGGGTTCAATCTTCCTACATCCTAATTACGGTTTTTTAAATGGAATTGCTTTCTCGAAGATTGTTTTTTTTTTTATTAGAATTGTATATTTCTGGGTTTTGTTGAGATTTGTTTTTGTGTGACGCAGCTGTGGGTTTGCATCTTGAAGGAATTAAAGTAAGAGTTGGTTAAAGTGGAATTGGGTAAACAACTTGAGATTTTCATATATTTTTATGTTTTTTTTTAAATTATTATTAGGAGGCCTCCAACCAGGTGGACCGATGACCGGGTCAGGGTCGCAGGAATCCGATGGATGAGTAACGCACAGGACTGGTCTTTGTGGCGACGCTTGGGGGAGGCCTATGTCAGCAGTGGACGTCTTTCGGCTGAAATGATAATGATGAATGATGAATAAACTCGTAAAATCCACTGGACAGAAACACATTCCGTGTACAATGTAAATTGAGAACCCTCTCATCAGAAACAATAGTGTTTTCTCGTATTAAAACAATATTTTTCCTCTTGAACGAAGTAAATATATTTGTTTTCGAAACAACAATAATGATGATGGGTTAACCGATAAAAATAGCAAAGAGAATGTTACAAATAATAATTATATTAGTTTTATAATGTTTTTGGTTATCTTTTACCAATACTGTTTTCTTCAGAAAATATTTCTTGTTAGTAAACCAATAAAACATAATATCTGGTTGTTATTATTATGGACAACAGTCTTTATTTTGCAGATTATTTCTGTCGCTTTTTTATTATATATTATTAAGGCCAACTTAACGTTGTCTGGTAAATATCGCTGTTAGACATAAGACCGCCATTGTGATCATAGATGTAAGTTGTTTTAAAATTTTATTACTGTTTTGGTTTGAAGCTTATTAGGTAAGGAGGCTCCCATACAATAAACGTTATTTTTTTGCCGAATTTTCCTAAGGAGATCGGAACCATTCGTGTGCGAATTCAACTCGCACTTGGTTAGTTTTTTTTCTGCAAGGCCCTAGGTATAACTGGGGCCAGGGTTATCTGAAAGGGAGCTCAAGCTCCGGTATGAAGGCTAGAAGGAACAGGGTGGGTTTTTAGTCAGTAAGAGTCTGACACTATATCCCGCTCCGCCTAAGAGCGGGGGTTGTCATTGGATGATTTTCCCCACTATAAAAAAAATGTCCTAGGTATATTTATCTGCATTTTGAACGTGAAGATAAAGTTTATGGGCATTTATTTCACGTAGCTAAAAATAGTACAAAAAAAAAACAAGGACAATGCCCACGGCGCTTTTAATTTAAAATCACTATCGTCCCGAACAATAAGGGTGGTACTGATTACAGAAAAATTATGACAAATGAATCCGTCGTCGGAAAAATAAATCTGGGTTTAAACGTTTTTTGTCGGAGTTTTTTTTTGTTATTAATTCTAGAAATGTAGGTCAATTCTTTATTTTAGAAGTAAACTGATTTTTAATAAGAACGTGAACTTTGCTACCAATTCTAAATGATGTGTACGCCATTTTTTTTTAGGTGGGAAAATCATCCAATGATATCCCCCGCTCTTGGGTGAAGCGGGAGATAGTGTTAGAATTTAACTGACTAAAAACTCACTCCTGTTCCTTCTTTGCCATTGGTCCAGGGCCCCGGGGATCTTTTTTGAATCACCCATGGCCCCAGTAGATTTCGACCCTGCTGGGCCTCTACGGTTGCTGACAACTCCTTGAGCCGCGCGTGGTACACTACACGCCGTTGACGACTTGGGCTCGGTCCAGACGGTTACAGGATGGTTGGACGGCGAGCTACCCATTGCTCGCTAGTCCACCAGCCCACGCTAAAGGTGGCTCTCGGGATCTGAATGGAACTAGGGTGCGAGGGCCATTGTCTCGCGCGTAACAAATAAGAACATGTATTCTGAACTTGTAAATTTCCATACAAACTCTTTCTTCACCATTTAGTAGGTAAACGCATATTCGAGGGCACATTACAAAATGTTCGGGTTCAACGCTCTCGACAAGGCTATCTTGGTTTCTTGTAATTAAATAAATATACTCGAGATGAAATCCAAATAATATTTTAGCAACCTTTAGCTCTGTAACCTTATTATTAAATTGGGCACATTTAAATTCAAACTCGGACTTTATAAAGTTATTGTCTACCAAGAACTATTGGATTTTTTGAGAGAGTAACCGCAGCCCTGCAAAGAACAACCGAAAGAACACATGTGGATTTTAGTCAGTAAAAAATTCGACACTCCCTCTTGCTCCACTTAGAAGAAAAAAACAAAGTTATTTGCTGATTTCTGGCATCATGACAAAAAAGTTTGTAACGTGAACATTCAAGATGGTAACACGAGTATAATTACATCCCCAACATAATAACTAAAATTTGCGGTATTAGAGTTCTCCGTTTCGCTCCGATCGCCCCCACGAGAGCACGGCGGGGCTTTGCCCAAGCAGGGCACACCTCAACTGTGTGCTCCACCGTGTCCTCCGGGCGTTCCGCACAGTGGCGACACCCGGGCGTCTCTTCCGCTTGAATCTGATGCAGGAACCTTCCGAACTTGCCATGTCCGGTGAGGACCTGCGTCATACGGAAGGTAAGGACGCCGTGAGGTCTTTCCAGCCACGCCTCAAAGAGGGGACTTACCACCATAATTGTGGCGTGCCCAGCACTGTGTTGCGGTAGTCGCTGACGTCATTTCACCATGAGATCCCGCCGGAGCTCTGTCCGCCATGCCTCGACCTGTCGCAGCAGTGGACTCTCACCCCGGCGTTGCATCTCCACGCGCATATCGTGCATGTGTGCAAGGACTGTTGCCTCCAGATCCCACGGTGGTAGGCCAGCCAGAAGGCTCTCCGCTTCGCGGGAGATCGTGCGGTAGCCCCGCACCATCTGTATTGCCATGACCCTCTGGCAGGCGCCCCGAAAAGGTCTGTGGACCGAACGATCCCCGCGTAGAGTCTCCGGCAGGAGCCGCTTGAGAGCAGCCCCAGCCCGGTTGAGTTTGGGTTGGAACCGGAAGGTGGTTATAGGAACTTAGTAGTTAAACGACACAAGTTTGGGTTCGTATGATTTGTCTTGACGAGTATAATTATATAAGTACTATACTGTGCTATAAAAGCTTGCTATGAAAAAAATATTTTGATTAAAAACTTGTTTGTAGCTAAAATTGCAAAATAATTTCTCACCAGTGTGTTATTCACTGAGCATTTTTAATCACAACACAACACAACACAACACAACTCGCGACACACAACTACTTATCTCGTGTACCCAGGCCATCAAATAAGTTTAACACGAAATTAATTACGAATTTATCTGCTCACGGTACGCGACAGAACAAATATTAGCAGAAATCGTGGCCAGGCACGTTGTAATTTATTAAAAACGTCATATGGCAGGGCCTGGTATCAGAGTAACAATGAAAAATGGACCGAAATGCTTTATGTTGATACTGGATGGGGTTATACCAGTTTTACGAGTATTCTGCATTATTGGTTGTCGTTTTTTAGAAATCCGTAACCAAAGGGTAAAAATGGGACCCTTTACTAAGACTTCGCTGTCTGTCCGTCCGTCTGTCTATCTGTCTGTCACCAGGCTGTATTTCAAGAACCGCGATAGCTAGAAAGTTGAAATTTTCAGAAAATACGAGTATGCATTTCTGTTGCCGCTATAACAACAAATACTGAAAAACAGAATAAAATAAAATATTTAAGGGGATTTTTTCTAAGGACGGTACGGAACCCTTCGTGCGCGAGTCCAACTCGCACTTGGCAATTTTTTTTTATTGGTGATTTTGAGAAAAGGAAAATTGGTAAAATATTTTTATTATGTATTATTTTATTTATATATATATATATTCAAATTCTCATTGGTCTGGTAGTGAACAAATAAAGTCTTGACGCAATTATAGTATCATCGTCCAATATAAATAAAAAAAACATGTCACAGTATTTGTTATCAAACTCCTCCTACTGACAAATGCTTACACTGACTGGACGGGTCCACTCAAATTTGTGTGGTTCTTTCCTCAAAAGACCATCTGAGACACTAATCTGCATGGTTCTCATCACGGAGTAAGTATAAAAGGTTCTCATATGATTTGACCACTACATGTTCTTTACTGTATGGACTTTAAAAGAGACTTTGACCCCCGAGTTTGTTTCGGTGTTTTTTCTCAAGGTAATCAGCTAGGAAACACCGGCCTCATCTCGTAAAAACTGACTGAAAACAATATTGAAGTGTAAAAGTGTAAAACCTATTTACAAAATAAAGATCATTTATCATTTATCCTCCGAAACGGTTAAACTTTTATGTCTTTGGAGAATGAATGAGTTGGAGAAGCCATCAATTTTACAATTGTGCTATCTAAAATTGATCCTTATTCATAGCAATTTTCTCAGAAGTGTGGTCATGCACCGGACGTACCCATTGAAGTAGGTAAACCAATTCCTACTCTACCATAAGCAAACGGAGAACGATGTCACCCAGTAAATAAATATCTTCTTCAATTTGCTCAGCAAACTACAACTTCTTATACCTTTCAAGTACCCAGTAGAATGTCGTATGAATACTGATCAGTTGCATCTCACAAAAAAACATGTTGACTCGCTCCTAGAGCGTCTAGTGGTAGATGTGTGCTCTTGTATTACCATACTTAGATCAATAAGGTCAAGATTACTTCTTAGGCAATAGTATAGCGTTTGTTTTGTACATAAAAGTATAAAAAGCATGATACTGTGATTTGTAATGTAGGTTTTTTTTTGATACTAGTGCTTCATTGCGATCCCGCTTGATGGTAAACAGTGATGCAATCGTTGATGGTGAGGCATAGCATAGCATAGTCGGCCTTATAATGTTCCTTGTTGGGACTCAGGCCACCTCTTTAGGAGAGGGAATGGGCTGTCCATCCATCACGCGGGGCTGTCACATGTCTTAAAATTTTTGGTTCTTGGACATGCCAGTTTCCTCACGATGTTTTCTTTCACCGTTTTGAAAGCAATGAAATAAATTATACAGAGTAATGCGCCTGGGTGTGTACAACTCGTAAGTCGGAGCCATTACCACTCGGCTTCTACTCTTCGGTGGTGTTGGTGATGGTGAGGCGCACTAGTTTATTAAGAGCCTATTCATTCTACCCTCAAAGATATCTAAAAATGCACAGTAGGCAATAGATATGATAATAATCAGCCTCATAATGTTCTTATTGGAGGAAGATTCAAGCTGACTTTCTAGGAGAGGGAATGGGTGGCAATGCACCACGTGGACACAAGGGATGCTAACCGTTTGTAGCAGTGAGGTGAGTGATGATAATAAGAGGTTTAGTTAAGGGTAGAAAAATAGGCTACAAAATTGAAGAGATTAGGTATGTTTGTTTTTTTTGTTGATAGGATCGCGCTAGATCCTATCTATCCCACCTGATGGAAAGCGACGATGCGGTCGACGATGAAACGCGCTTACCTAGAAGAAACCTATTCACTCTCGACTTAAAGATTCCTGGGTTGTAGCTATCGGGACACACAGACTCCAGCAAGGAATTCCACTCCTTAGCTACACGCACAATAAAGCTATTTTTGGTGAATTTTATTAAACTTCAAAATCTGTCATCCATCTTTGCGTCCAATTACATAAAATGACGTCTCCATTGCCGCCATCGAACCTTTAGCAATCGTACAAAAAAAAACCAACCAAAAATCAAATGATAATAAAATCGAAATCTTTCCTCATAGCGTAATAGTCGAACCAATAACATAACGAGGTAAGCAGAAAGCGTGCCTAATGGAGTGTAAGTCAATTTAGTAAATACTTAGCAGGCGATGTATCAACGTCGCCACAGTTCACTTATTGACTCGACAGATGGCGTTCGTGTCGATTTAAGCGAGGTTACTCAATTCAATCGACGTAAGATTGATCGTAGAGGAAATAGGATAATTTTAATACTTTAGTCGGTGTCTAAGGTAAATTATTAATATATAAAGTCAGTGTAAGTAAGTGTT
Source organism: Mythimna lalbum (assembly GCA_949319445.1). NCBI lineage: Eukaryota > Metazoa > Arthropoda > Insecta > Lepidoptera > Noctuidae > Mythimna > Mythimna lalbum. The sequence continues at coordinate 21,209,838 of OX439352.1, forward strand.
ATTAATATTACGTGTATAGCACTAGCTAATTAGAAAAAAAAAGGGTTGGTCCCATTTGTTTCATCGATAAATTATATCGAAGGGTAAGAATGAAGGGTAAAAAAAAACCTACAACCTATTTCTTAAAACCTACCAAATATATACAAAAAATCTTAATTTTTTTTTTAAATCGCTTCGGTGTTTCGTATCAAACACTGTGACACGTGATTTTTATATTTATTTATTTTTATATATATGTCGCAGGTTTTTCACAAAATTAGGTTTTTGATCAAAAACCTAGGTTTTTGATGAAAAATCTGGACTGTAACAGGTTTATGATGAAATTGAGTTTAAAATTTGTCATCTTCCGGTTTTTCATCAAAAACCTAATTTTGTGAAAAACCTGCGACATATATATTAAGATTTTTTTATAATGTGAATATATGAACACCGCACACTATCAGAGTTGATTTTGTAAAAAAAAAAAAATTTCTCTCTTTTTTTGGATTACCTATATAATCCTAGCGACCCGCCCCGGCTTCGCTCGGGTGCAATATTATACACATAAACCTTCCTCTTGAATCACTCTATGTATTAAAAAAAACCGCATCAAAATCTGTTGCGTAGTTTTAAAGATTTAAGCGCACATAGGGATATAGGGACAGAAAAAGCGACTTAGTTTTATACTATGTAGTGATATATAATTTATTTATAGATAAAGTAAATAATAATATATACATCTTAACCATTAAATATTATAAATTAATAGGTTTAAACAAACTTAAAATAATAATATGTACAAACGAGTACAAAAAAGGCTGAAAAACTAATTCTCTCTGTGTGAAAAACTGAAACGCAATAACAACAGTTCAACGAACTAAATGTAGGGTAGGCTTTAATATTCTCCTGATAGAAGGATTCAGAAAAGGGTTTATTACCACCATAGGCTAAACCTTCTAATGCCTTATTACCAACGTTAGCGTAAATTTTTCAGCTGAAGACCATTTCAGCACTACAAAAAAGGCACATTCTTTACCGCAATATTTAGGCAAACGTGCCCAAACGGTACTTATGTGGTACTTGCCCCTTTATATACCCTGTTCGGATAAAGATAATCGTTTTATGGAACAGCCTTTATGGGGCTCTCAGAACCCAATGGTAAATATAAATATACCACAAGTAGTTTCAGGGCGTATCTAGTAAAGGAAATTGGAAAACAGACCCTTCCTTGTAGACATAAAAATAGTGAGGAAGACTGGGGTACTGAATAATAACTGGTATTCTGTATTCATTGATCTAAAAAATAACCTATTAATAAAAAGTAATAGGTATTTGTTACAAATAAGTACGAGTATTAGTAACAAGTCCGAGTTGCTAGCTTGTGGGTTTTGTACCGGTTGTATTTCGAGGAGTGTGCTTCAGAATTGCATAGCTTTTTTATTCCGCCAAGTATCGCAAGATACGCAACTAGTACGTATACAATGGACATCCCACCTATACGCACAAAACGTTTTGAGAACACATTCATTGAGCGTACAGATGAGGATTGTAATTGCCTGCTGGTGTGTTTCCTGCTAGCTACAATCTAGGTATTTTTAGGTAAAGAGTAAATAGGTTTCTTCGAGGTAAATGCGCTCCATCGTCGACCATAACGTCGCTTTCCATCAAGTGAAATAGTAGAAATTACGAACAATAAAACAAAATACCTACATACCATTAACTAATAAATACCTGTTACTTGTTAGTAACAGGTATTTATTTAGATCAATGAAATAAATAAATAAAGGTGCGAAAATTACTTAATATCAAACTAACAAGTACTCAAAAGGCGAAAGTTTTTATATATGTGTGTCATGTATGTTTGTTATACCTTCACGCCGAAACGACTGAACTGATTAAATCAAATCAAATCATTTTTATTTGTCTCAATGCAGGTAAAAAGCATACAAGAGGTGTTACCGAATAATAAAAGTGCGCTGCATTCTACTCGTAAGCATACAAATTCTATTAATTTTGATGATGATTGTAATTTGAATAAATAAGTTTATAATTAAAATGACATGCACTTGAATGAAATAAAATTAATAAATAATCTCAAATATTAAAATGGTCATTCATAATTTACCATAAATCCAGTCGTGGAGCGCTTATTTGGATGGAGCAGTGATGATAATTCTAATGTCTATAGGTAATTATTTAATTCTGTCTGATTTGAATGAAATTTGATGGCATACGGATAGACTATGTTCTGAAAAATCTTTTTATTTCGGGAGTTTGTCCTCTGGGCATAATTTTCACCTTCCACGTGAGAGAAGGTAGAAGCTAGTACATTTACCATAAAATCAGACGTTTGACATTTTATTTCTATGACTCAATAAAATAAATTGTCGATGATGAGATTTACCAAATAGGTCAACCTTTTTTATATATCAATGATGTAAGATTAAAAGGAAGGCATTATGTCAGACACCTCCGCAAATGATATCCAGTTTTATTAATAATGTATCAAGTTTCCTACATCAATAGATATGCGTAAGACTCATGATCTATTATGAAGAGGTCTTGGCTATCAATAAGAACTACAACCAAAATCTAAGGTCATTTTGAATTATAAACACAGCATTAAAAAAACGGTAACACATTGTCCATATTTAATACTTGCTTTTGCCCGCGATTTCGCCTGCATACATAAAATAGCCTATGTCACTCAAGAATAAAGCAGCTTTCTATCGGTGAAAACATTTAAGCAATCGGACTAGTACTTTCAGAAAAACCTTATTACCTCTTTATAATATTTGTATAGTATAGATAATAAATGCGAAAATAAATCTATTTCTCTGAAAGCTCACATATTCACGGGTTTCTTTTTTTATGAAGCTTGGGACACGGGAAGACCATATCCGACCCTGACTAAGTAGCTCCAGTCAAAATAATTCTAGGATAAAATAAAAGATCTTTAACATTCTCCTACTGCTTGAATAAAAGAAGAAAGAAGAAATATCAAAATACCGGTAGATTTTGTAACTAGCTCATTATATTCCTTTTTGGTTTGTCCTGATATTTAATCGGAACAGAACAAAAATCAGCTTGTTTTCTTCTTCCATTCTAAAAGCAACCTAAAATAACAATACTCGTAAAAGTCCAACAAAAAACCAGACGAGATCTTCTCATTTATCTTAACCCAAACTTCGCAAAGGAAATACCAGCCTGCGAACTGCCCACTAATTTAAAACAAGCAACAATTAGCAAGTTAGTAGTTCGCACAGTGTAGTGTATCAGTAATACTATTGTGGCACGCACGCAAGGTCAAATGAAAGGAAAAGGCGCTGGCTGCAAAAACTTCGTACAGAGTACGTTAGCGACAGAGGTGGCGGATTTTTTAATATAAATTTTTTTGTTGGAATTTTGGTGTTCTGTTAGTGTCTGGTAAAAAGTTAGACATTGACATTTTATTCGTTCTAATACATATATATATTGGAACTTTATGAACAGATGTGGTGATGAAAAGCACAGGCAGTGATGAATATACGTAATTAATTCAGATTTCTATGGAAGGTCAGGTTGATAACCCAGATGTCTTCGAAAGAAATAATGTCTCCATTACGCATAGAAATAGCTATAAGAATTCACCTTTATTATTATTGAAACCATCTAGTTTTAAGAGGCATATTTAGATGCCTGTAGTGTTTTTTTTTTTTTTTTTTTTCCCGATGGGGAAAATCATCTTATGACAAAACCCGCTCTTGGGTGGAGCGGGAGATAGTGTCAGACTCTTACTGACTAAAAACCCCATCCCGTTCCTTCTAGCCTTCATACCGGGGCACGAGCTCCCTTCCCTACCGGACGATCGGACAGCGAGCTACCCATGGCTCGCCGTCCGCGAGCCCCCGTCTACGGTGGCCGGAAATCGGGATCGGAATCCCGACGGCGGCGGCGAGGGTGCCTTTCCCTGATGCGGTCGGCCTCCTCCTTTGCTAGCATCACTGCTTCGCAGAAGGAGGCGACCGCCTGCCACTCCTCCTCGCTCCGGATCATGGCCTCAACCAAGGCTCGGCGCGAGAGGTCTCCGCCGCCGATTGCCCCACGAGGGCACGGCGTTGCTCCGCCCAAGATGCCTATAGTGTTGTTTTTTTTTTAAGTTTAAATGTGCTTACACACATATTTGTACACTATAGTATGTTCTGCACTGATGATTTGTCAAGGCTGAGATAGACCGGAATGACCAAAATTCGTTCGAGAGGATCATTACTGTTATTTTATGTAAATTATGATCTATGCGAGAATTTTGTAGTTATTTAGAATATTACGATTAAATGACTTACTTAATTAAGGATATAAATTAAAAGTTAAATATACATACAAAAAAACGGACAACTTGAAATGATCTGAAAATATCAAAAGTATGCGGAAGTTTTGTGGGTAATGATTTGAACTGACTAGTGCCGAGTTCTTATTAAGATATGTGCGTCATTTCAAGAGAAGTATATTCTAGATTTTTTTAACCAATTTCAACAGCTTCCTGATGAACATAAATCATAAATACCTCCCACTCTCTTTTTTGTTTGCTAAAAATGGCATTTGCTTACTAGCAATGGTTAGATAAAAAATGTCCAAATGATTTTAATCAATTCATCATTTAACCGAAGTAGAGACCATGTATGAGGATGTATCCAGAGCCATACATGGTCATAAAACTCATTTCACTGTGGTCATGGGGGACTTTAACGCGAAACTGGGTAAACGAGACGGTGACGAGCTGCGAGTGGGGCAATTTGGATTGGGTCGTCGGAACCACCGGGGACACCTACTGGCCAGCTTTATGGAGAAGGAGGGCCTCTACATGATGAACTCCTTCTTCAGAAAGCGTGAGCATAGAAGGTGGACCTGGCAAAGTCCTGACGGTGCAACTAAAAATGAGATTGACTTCATCATGTCGACCAAGAAGCAAATATTCAATGATGTCTCTGTGATCAATGCGGTGAAAACTGGAAGCGATCACCGCATGTTAAGAGGCACATTGAATATCAACATCAAGCTTGAAAGGTCTCGACTGGTGAAGTCTACGCTCCGTCCAGCACAGATCCAGATCCAAAACTCCGAGTGCTTTCAGCTCGAACTCCACAACCGTTTCGAGTGCCTAGGGAGCTCCGTGGACGAATATAATGATGGGTTCGTGGAAACTGTCCACACGGTTGGGTCTAAATTTTTCAAGACTCACCGTACAAATAAGAAAAAAAGGCTCTCGGATCCGACCCGCGAGCTCATGAAGGAGAGGCGTGAGATGATTCTGCAGTCTTCAGACGATGCGTGCAGATACCGGCAACTCAATAGACGGATATCAAAGTCTCTGAAACGCGACCTTCGTCGCTTTAATACCGAAAGGATTAAGGAGGCGATTGAACGGAACGAGGGCTCTAAAGTTTTTGCACGAGATCTGTCTATTGGACAAAGCCAGCTAACAAAACTGAAGACCGACGATGGCAGAGTCATTTCCGCCAAATCGGAGCTTCTGGGAGAGATCGAGACCTTTTATGGGCAGTTATACACATCTATCACTAAACCCGCTGCAAATCTAGCAAATGATCCAAGAGCTAGATTGACTCGACACTACACCGAAGATATCCCGGACGTCAGCCTGTACGAGATTAGGATGGCTCTGAAGCAGCTGAAAAACAACAAGGCGTCGGGTGAGGACGGAATTACAGCCGAACTCCTGAAGGCGGGTGGAAAACCGGTCCTTAAGGCCCTTCAGAAGCTATTCAATTCCGTCATCCTCGAGGGAAAAACGCCACAGGCATGGAGCAGAGGTGTGGTGGTACTCTTCTTTAAGAAGGGCGACAATGCCCTGCTTAAGAATTACAGACCCATCTCACTTCTGAGCCATGTCTATAAGCTGTTTTCCAGAGTCATCACGAACCGTCTTTCACGCAGGTTCGACGACTTCCAACCTCCCGAACAAGCCGGATTCCGAAAAGGCTTTAGTACCGTAGACCACATACATACGCTGCGGCAGATTATACAGAAGACTGAGGAGTATAATCAGCCTCTCTGCTTAGCGTTTGTGGACTACGAGAAAGCCTTTGATTCGATCGAGACCTGGGCTGTACTGCAGTCTCTCCAACGGTGCCAGATTGACTATCGGTACATCGAAGTGCTGAAGTGTTTATACAAAAACGCCACCATGTCAGTCCGACTCCAAGACCAAACATCGAAACCTATCCTTTTGCAGCGAGGTGTGAGGCAGGGAGACGTTATTTCTCCTAAACTCTTCACGGCTGCAATGGAGGATGTCTTCAAGGTTCTGGAATGGAGAGGACTAGGCATTAATATCAATGGCGAGTACATCACTCACCTTCGGTTTGCCGACGACATAGTAGTCATGGCTGAGACAACGGAAGAACTCAGTACAATGCTCGGTGACCTCAGTAGAGCTTCCGAAAGAGTGGGTCTTAAAATGAACATGGACAAAACCAAAGTTATGGTTAACATCCATGTAGCACCCACTCCTATTAAGATCGGAGACTCTACACTCGAAGTTGTGGACGATTACGTTTACCTGGGACAGACGGTCCAGTTGGGTAGGTCTAACTTCGAGAAAGAGGTCAATCGTCGAATCCGACTCGGCTGGGCAGCGTTTGGGAAGTTGCGAGGTGTCTTATCGTCTAATATACCACAGTGTCTCAAGACGAAAGTCTATGACCAGTGCGTGTTGCCAGTGATGACTTATGGCTCCGAAACGTGGTCGCTTACAATGGGCCTTATAAGAAGACTCAAAGTCACCCAAAGAGCGATGGAAAGGGCTATGCTCGGAGTTTCCCTGCGTGATCGCATCAGAAATGAAGATATCCGCAGGAGAACCAAGGTTGCCGACGTGGCTCGAAGAGTCGCCAAACTTAAGTGGCAATGGGCAGGGCACATTGCACGCAGAACAGATGGTCGATGGGGACGAAAGGTTCTGGAGTGGCGACCACGTACCGGAAGACGCAGCGTTGGAAGGCCTCCAACAAGGTGGACCGACGACCTGGTCAGGGTCGCGGGAATCCGATGGATGCGTGACGCACAGGACCGGTCGTTGTGGCGACGCTTGGGGGAGGCCTATGTCCAGCAGTGGACGTCTTTCGGCTGATATGATGATCATTTAATTGAGTTTATTTTTTACCCGACTACGCCAGCCTAGAAGTAATCTGTTTAATTTTGACTTATAGACGCCTTGGTTGTAGCTATCAAAAAACAGACTCCGGCAGAGAATTCCACTCCTTGGCTGTACCTACAAAAAATGTGTTCTCAAAAAGTTTGGCACGTATGAGTTGTCAACCATGAAACGATAGCACAACGCGCGCCGTACCTCTAGTGGTCCAATGATGAAATTAAAGTGTCCAATTCCGGTGCATATTCCCCGAAATAAAAAAGTAAAATAAACAAGTTCTAATGAAATTCTGGAACCAGTTAGCGTTTTATAATCATGTTTGTTGGAATGAAAAGCGTCAATAAAATCAGAATGACTAACAACCATGAACTCCAAACAAATCACTTTCCCCAGGAAGTGCGTACAATAGCCAATAAATCTGCGCCTCTCATGTCGTGGGCGTATCCAGTTATTTTGCCAGATTACCTCTTTATGGCTACCAGCGATTGTGTCATTTTACGAGCCCATTATGTAAAAGTGAACTTTGACTGTTAAGCTATTGTATAATGCCTTTTATGATAATAACGCTTTGGAAAATGCTGTAAATTGGTAATAAATAAAAATAACTGTCAGTTCGCATTCACAATAATTGGGAATTAAATTTTATGACGCATTATTTAAAAGGTGCCAATGCCCAGTTCATTGGCACCTTTTAAAAAATGCGTCTAAATACAAAGTTGTTCATAATATTTTAGGTAATTTATGCGAAAAATTACCTAAAAAGTAAGTCTTTAAATTCTAAACGATTGTCGAAAACACCAGAATATTTGAAATCGATCACGTGACGTATTTTTTACGTTTTGCAGTTTTTTGACATCTGTCATTGATGATAGAATGGATGTGTTTATGACGTTTTATTAATAATTTATTAATTTAAATATCACAACTACCTTCCTAACTACTTGAAAAATACGATTTAGCTCAGTATTATAATACATAATTATATAAAAACATATTTAGCAGCCTCTGTCATCTTCATAAGTCTGTGTTTGTTCGGCCAGTAAGGTCACAAGCTGTATCTAAGATAAGGCTTTTCATAAAAATTATAACAAGTATATCTTGTGGCATGCGATACGCCCATTTATATGTTAGTTATATATTTATATGTTAGTCATATATATTTTAGTAATATCTCGATGTTTTTTTATTTGAAAGAAAAGTTTTTTTTTTCGAGTAAATAATGTATTCCTAACATAAGCAAGTCATTTTACAATTTCTAGTCAATGAATCTTTTTTTTTTTTGCAATAAGATTATAGTTTTTATGTTGTTGTAAAATCAAATTATTTTTTAAACATTAAAACAATACCTAATAGTTTAAATTGACCTTAAATCTGCAGACTGAGGTCAAAAATACAAGGTTTCTAAAATGTATTTAGTTATTTTATTTAATTCTTGACTAAAAAGGTTTAAAACAGTTTCTTATTTTGCTAGAATTGTCTTTTACGACGAGTTTAAAAATTATTAGCTTTTTGGCTTAGGTGAGAAATAATCCAATGACTCCTCCCGCTCTTGAGAAAGAAAAAATCTCGGAAAGCAAAAAAAAAAGGTTGAACGTTTGACACGCTTTTTACATTTTGGGAAGTGTGCACTGGAATTACTTACACAATCTAATTCCGCTAAATCCGTTCCATTATCGGACGGCGTTGCGCCACCGGTACATGGTAAACATTTCACCCATATGCACAAAGCGTTTTGGGAACACATTTATTGTGCGTACAGCCAAGGAGTGGAATTCCCCGCCGGAGTCTGTGTTTCCTGATAGCTACAACTTAGGGGTCTTAAGTCGCTAAGTCAAAAGTGAAGAAGTTACTTCTAGGCAAGCGTGTGCCATTGTCGACCACATCATCGCTTATCATCAGGTGAGACGGTGGTCAAACGCAAGTCTATTAATAATAATAAAAAAACGCTCTCTCAGGCTTTTCAAACTATTACTGACTTTTACAGACTGAGAAACACACTCCTATGTTTCTTCGTTGCCTTACATTCCAGGGCCCCGATTATAAGATATATTACAAACATAAAATTTGCTATTTTAAATTATTCTTTTGCCTTCAGATATCTGATTCCCCAAGGAAATAAGCGATGCATGACCAAACCTACATATGTATCACAGTATTACATCCGACCTAGAAACAAAGTCTGATCATTAAAACTGTATCTGTTCAATGGTACTTATGCATATCTTTTTGCAATAGCAGGGGCTAGATGATCTCAAAACGGTGAACGAAAACATCGTGAGGAAACCGGCATGTCAACCAAAAATTCGTAGACATGTGACATTCACCAACCCGCACTGGGCTCGTGTGAAGGAAAGAAAAAAATAAAGAAAAAGGTTTATTCGAACCTCACACATACATTTAAATTAAAAAGCAGTAGAATACGATACAATACAGAAAATACCATAAAATTTAGTATGAAAACCAAAGATAACTTTATTTGTGTAAGGTCAAAAAGGCACCTAACTCAGGCCTCACCTAAGGCACTAAACTCGCATATGCTGCGATATCTATAGAGAGAATTAATAATGCAGCGCTGGTCTTCTGTTCTGTGTGGTGGATTAAGGCCCATTCCCTCTCTTGGAGAGGAGGCCTGAGTCCCAGCAGTGGGAACATTAAAAAGGCGGATGATGATGAGAGACTAGATGGCTACTCATTTATGACTAAACTAGAACCTCCAGTTTAGCCAGTTTGTGGCCAAATAAGAGGGAATACGAAAGAAACTAGCCTAAAATGACAAACAGGCCAAATAATATGCAGTGGTAAAAATTCATAAAAATTATTCTCACTGGCCACCTGAAAATAGCATTGCGGGTCCAACTGATTAACGTATACTTGTTGATAACAGTTTTAATTACTCACAAATTGATTTCTATTGATGTAAAATTGATGTATTTTGGGACTCCCGAGTGCGCGCAACTTTCCGATTTCACCTACTTTTGTCGTCAACTCGATTGAACGAAAAAATCTGACGTTTTTATGTACAGTCAGCTACAGAAACTTTTTACAAAGTGTATAATATAGGTACGCATTATAAATGGGTATCTTAAGTAGGTACTTACACAACTGGATAAAATGTGGAATCGTTAAAACAGACCCGATCTAGGTAAAATAAACTTAATATTTTATTGTATAGATATCGGCACGGATCTTGAGCGTTCGGCGTCAAAGTGGGGATCGCTTTGCGCATTCCATACATTGGCGAGCCAATTTTTGTCATTGTTAGATACATGCAGCAAGCGCAGGAAACGAATCACGAGTGACGTCTATGACGAGATGGCGCGGCGAGCCAATCACTTCGCATCACTTAAGAGACCGAATATTTGACTTCTGCGCAACTTGAAGCCTGCGCTCAAGACCCGTGCCGGTATCTATAGCAATGACTATAACCTCAGTGAAGCTTACCAAGAAGGCTGATTCAATACATTTGCTTCCAAACACTGCAAAGATATTAAAATGTGTAATACACAATGATTGATGATATTTCGTGACTGCTACAATTAATTTACGTTTAAAAATAACTTTGCCCCGACCTTGACAACTACAAACTACTCTAGAATGATATGTCTCGGAAAATCTAAGGTCTAAGTCATTACTCCATTTATATCTAAAGGTAATGATAATTACCGCATTATGGTCATTGACCTTGCTTTCCATATGTTTGTATGTACGTTTATATATTGACTGGCCTGTTGCTCTAGTGATTAGAGGCCCTGACTGCTATGCCGGAGGTCCTGCTTTCGATTCCCACCCAGGACAAATGTTTATGTGATGAGCATCTTCATTTGTTCTGTGTCTGGGTGTAATTTATCTATAATATGTATGTATTTAGAAATATATAAGTATGTTTATCAGTTGTCTAGTATCCATAACACAAGCTCTGCTTAGATTGGGACTAGACGGCGTTGTGTGATAGTTGTGGAATGTTATTATTATTATTTTTATATTATTATATATCTCAGTATAATCCTTACTAATATTATAAAAGCGTAAGTGAGTTTGTTTGTTTGTTACGTCTTCACGCCTAAATGGCAAAACTGATTTTGATGAAACTTGGTACACGGATAAACAAAGTCCTGGAATAGGACATAGGATACTTTTTATCGCGGAAGTATGTTCCCTTGGTATGATTTTCTGCTATCAAGCGGGCGAAGCTGCTGGGAGCAGCTAGTTAATCATAATGTGTACTGATGTTCTGAAGAAAGAAATAGCTAAGATTATAGATCTGATAATTGATTGGCGTGTTGATCTAGTGGATATAGTGGCCCTGACTGTTATGCCGTAGGTCGATTCTAATCCCACCCAAGACAAATGTTTGTATGATGAGCACGAACATTTTTTATGTGTCTAGGCGGAATTCATTTATTATATGTATTCAGAAATATATAAGTATGTTTATCAGTTGCTATCCCTATAGGCTAGTACCAATGGCACAAGCTCTGCATAGTTTGAGATAAGATAGCGTTCTGTAAAGGTTATGGAATATTTTTATATTAAAGAATGGTAAGGATATTGGATGTGGTAGTGTTACATCAACAGTTGCAATCAAACTGTGCAGCATATTATAATCAAGCAAATATTATCTGAAGATGTAGGCAGTAATTTTGTTAGATATCGGGTTGAGCGTACCGCTAATAACTAAGCCATATTACCTGAAGACGCAGCGTTGAAAGACTTCCCTTCCCACAAGTTGAACCGGAGACCGAGAGTTACGGTAATCTAATGGTTGCGAGACGTACAGGACCGATTATTGTGGTAACACTGAAGCCTATATCCAGCAGTAGACGTGTTTTGGGTGAAATGATTATGATACTGATGATTCAGACTCCTAACCTCGTACCACTGCTAAATGCAAAGGGCAACTGAAAGTATACAAGTAGGTTTTAGTCAGCAAAAGTCTGACACTTTTTTTCTTCGTCTAGAGCGGCAAAAGTTATTTTTGATGATGGTGGGACCTCAAGAAAAGATTACTACTGAAAAACTCGTAGTCAAAAACTATGCTTGACCTTAAAATCAAATTTACGATACAATAACAGCTTGACTTTTTGACTAGAGGCAGTTCCAGTCGAGAAAAAAAAGTGTCGCGTCATGGAAAATTTATATTTCTTTTTTTTATTCTACTTTTAAGAATATAGACACTGCAACAAAACATCTTGAGACCTCTTCGTTACCTGTTTCTAAAACATTTACATCACCACGACGTAAAAGAATACAAATTGCAGAATTAGCCTATTACTGCGTGTTGGACACAGACAGGCTGACATCTTTCTTCCGAGATGTTTCTAATTACCATCGATATTATGACACGATGCTATCAAACCTGTTTGTAATTACAACACTAGTTTGTATTTATAATAATGTTGTTTGCTTACTGTGATATTCAGTGATGGGCACATGTTTTTGGAATTTATCGATGAATTGTTTACCAATTATTGGCTTCTGTTTCTCTATTGGGATTTTTTCATTTTCACTAGACAACTGCTCATAATGACCATTAGTCTTGAGCATCGCGGTCGTAATACTTATTTATTTAAGGAATTATAATCACTGAAATGGTCAATATAATCATCTCAGTGGGCAGTGCACATTGTTCGTTAGAGCCGAAAGGTTCTAGGGTGCCGACTTTATACCGAAAGATGGAGCATTGGAAGGTCTTCTAAAAGATGTACCAATGACCTGGTGAGAGTCGCGGAATCCGAAGGAACATTGTGGTGACACTTGGGGGTGGCCTATAGTGGTATCCAATAGTGGATGTCTTTCAGCTGAAATGATGATGTTTATGACATACTTTTAGTCGTTGACGTATTGTCACGTCACATTTGTCTACGGGAATCTTTAGCTCAGAAAATGATGTAAGAAGCCTTTATCTAGAAGTGACATGATGTAGGCTGATAGCAATCAGGAAGCCATGTATATGATAATGATGAACTCTCTTCCCTATTAAATGCCTTGTTTAATTGTCAATGCAAATCTTAAGAAAATCTGAATTTCGCGGGCTTCCCACTAGCATTTTCATCTTAAATGCAATTGTATAAGTACCAACATCCATTTACAAAATAGTACATTAAGTAGGGACTTTTAAATACACTCGAACCGTTCCGCTGTAAGCTGCAAGGCTCGCCAGCAATATAACTGGGGTGTTGCAATGTCTGCATTATCGAGCTCAAAGATAGCACGTTTAGCAATACCAGTCGCTCTAGAATTCCAGTTAGAAATGTACTTTTAGTTATTAATTTTAGTCAGTTTAAGACGTCTTTATGCTTTATAGAATTTTAGTTATGATAGCGTTAGATAGGCAATAAATACCTTATTCTTTAAGTAGGTTTAATTAATATTGTTTGGTCTACATCTACACTATCTACACTATCTACTCTTTAATAACAGTATAAAAAGCCTATGTGAAAACTAATTTTAGCAATCGGACTAGTACTTACTTTGAGATTACCTCCTACAAACAAAAAAAAAAACAAACTAACTCTTCATTATTAACTAGCTATTAAAATTAAGTCATCTTTCAAATAACCTAATGAGTTTTGATCTGATTTCCTTTATTGATTTTGTACCTACTGTAAATGGCTTTAATAAATCAGGATCTAAGGAACATAAATCACACAAAACGAAGAGTTTTGATACTTTCTAAACTCCAAGTCGAAAAGAAAACAAACCAATCTGGCTTCAGCAGTAACTTAAACAATCTTTAAAATTAACTTTCTTTTCTTTCAAAGCGCAACCCGTTAAAACGTCCCTCATTTTTCATTTCCAAATTCAGAACGGTAATCAAAAACACATTTAACTACGTAAACTTTCGCCAAAACGGTTTTTTTTTTCGAGCATTTCGGAATAAATTCGAACTGAAGTTGGAAAAATGTGGTCGTCGAATTTTCATCAGTGCAGAGCTTTTGCAATGCAACAACATTAGGTCGAATGCCGCGACAAATAAATATCCAATGAGACTTTTTGCTGGATTCTGCAGCTTGAAAATGTCGTGACTAGTGATGGGGTAACGATTTTAAATTAATTGTCGATATTTTTTATTTATTTATTTTAAAATTGACACACCAACGACTCATTCACTGAATAACAATTTAGATAAAATAACCTATGCAAATTAAGAAAAAATATGGTGAATTTGTCACTTACAGGTGTGCACAGCACTTATACAATATAATAGTTTAAAAAAAGTAATTCAAAATTGCATTGGATTTTTATGTCTTAAAGTTCTGATAAGAATCAAATAACACGCTTGTCTCCTGATATTTTAAACAAATACCTACTGTTTTTACAAAATTTGTTACGTCAGGTACTGTATTTCAAGGTTATTTTTTGCGTGTCAAATAAATTACCTGTAGTGAACTAGATTTTGAACCGACTGAAACAAAGTTGCATTAAAATATCTAATAGGCCATTGTAAGTTTGTAATGAATCTAGATTTTTTCAAAATTCAAGATTTTATACTATATTGTTGCTAATCTCAAAATTTCGAAATAATGATCTCGTAAGACTAGCAAAATAAAAAATAAAACAAACATTTAATAAATAAATTTTTTACATTAAGTATTTTTATCATTCAATGACAGTTAATGTCGTATTGAAGGCTAATGGCATATAAAATAAAGAAATAATGAATTTCGTTTCTTAACTATGCAGTGTGATACTCATAGTAATTGCTAAAGCACTTATTGTAGTTTTTACCTAACACTTATAATCACTGCTAATGTTGCTTTGTTAATTATGGCGTAATTAGCATTCTTGGCTAATTTAGGATGGGTTTTCATAAACTTATCACGTTTATACTTCTTGAGATTTCAAATTTAACGACTTTCGTAGTTAGCATTGTTGCATCAATATGATGAAGTAGTTAATTTAATCTTTAATTATTTTTACTTGTACATATATTTATATTCAGGGTAAACAAAATAATCATTCACTGGATTAGTAGTCTTTATAAAATCAAAAAAAGAGTTTGTCAATAATCGATATATTTTTATTATGATTATCGACACTCCCACATCACTAATGTTCTATTGAACATTTGGCCAAAAGGCATTGCGGAACACTGCGGGGTTGCTAATTCAAAATGTACTGTCTATGAAACATTCAGCAGTTGCTCTAATGACTTGCACTATTTTGTTCAATCTTGCATTTCTGCTGCTAATTGAAATGGAAACAATAATTACTGACATTTATTTGCTAATTGGTCATAAATAACACATTTAAGAATGCGTTATTTCGTCAATTTAAACTAGATGAGTCTTGTGCTTCCTAGCTGACTTGAGACCTTGAGAAGAGACACCGAAACAAATTCAAATAGGACATAATAATAGAATCTACTCATTTAAAAATCACACAGTAAACAAACAAGGGTAAAATAATATTAGAACCATGTAGGAAATATTTGAAGTGGTCTTTTGAGGAAAGGATCCTTTTCAAGGGCGCCAGCTCCGATCAATATAAAGAAGGAACCAGCCTTCTTCCGTTCGGCATTTTACATTCATAACAATATAGTTTAGCAATCAATTATGTATATGAGTAAGTTACTAGAATCCTGAAGGAAATAAATAACATATAGCATATTTGAAAAAAAAATTTGCTAGCCGCTGCCAGCAGCTCGAAGCTCCAAAATCTTGAGCATCGCCGTCGAGTTGCTAGCCTGTTGGT
This sequence comes from Mythimna lalbum, assembly GCA_949319445.1. Classification (NCBI taxonomy): domain Eukaryota; kingdom Metazoa; phylum Arthropoda; class Insecta; order Lepidoptera; family Noctuidae; genus Mythimna; species Mythimna lalbum. The sequence continues at coordinate 21,225,658 of OX439352.1, forward strand.
TTTCTATCGTCTGCATTTCGGGGAGTGTGCACTAGAATCGCACAATCTAATTCCGCCAAGTCCGTTCCATCATCGGACGACAAGACGTACGGTGTAGCGCCACCGGTACATGGTAGACATTCCACCCATACAAAAAACACAAAGCGTTTTGGGAACACATTTATTGCGCGTACAGCCAAGGAGTGGAATTCCCTGCCGAAGTCTGTGTTTCCTGATAGCTACAACTTAGGGGTCTTTAAGTTAAGAGTGAATAGGTTACTTCTAGGCAAGCGTGTTCCATCGTTGACCACATCATCGCTTACCATCAGGTGAGATGGTGGTCAAACGCAAGCCTATCAATAATAAAAAAAAAACGCCCTCTCAACGCCATGTCAACTTTTACTGAGAAACTCACTCCGGTTTTTTCGTTGCCTCACGTTCCAGGGTTGTAAAAAAAAGTTTCATCGAAATTTGTGTAGGTCCACGAGCGTGAAGAAGTAACAAACATACACCCACATACACCACTACTAACTTTAGCCTTTATAATATAGTGTGATTACCGGTCAATAAGCCTCAGTAATAATAAACTTATCTTCAAAGTATGGCACTAGGTTAGTAAATCACCAACATTTTTAATTTGCACATCAGCACGCCATTAAAACGTAGTAATTACTAACAAAGTCTATGATTACCACATTAAATCACTCCGCCCAGTAAGCTTCATGATTTTGCGCCATGATTCTTTTATGTTTTTCTTCCATCAGCATGATTTAAATCAGTTTAATGAACACTCCAACAAATTGCCTCAAGATAAGCATCAGGCATTTCTCTTTCGTAACCATAAAATATAAAAACGGACGTTGCAATTAAAATACGAGTTTCCAATTAAATGTGAAATTCTCCATTTTACTAATAAACATCTATAAAAGGTAGGTATCTGAAATATTTACTTAGAAATTGACAAGTGTTACAGTTGTGGTAAGTAGAGCGTGGTGAATTCCGACACGCAGGGGACTGTGCACTGTGGTCCAAATCGTGAGCGGACGTAGACAAACTAATTTTTTAGTACTGTTTTTTTTTTGTTCGCTTTTTATTATTTAAAACCGATTTGTCTTGTATTTTTTTTTTCTTTTTAAGAAGTTTGTTACGCGTTAACAGTAATACTGGATTTTTTACTTTTATGTGAAAAGTGTGTTCACGATTATTTCATTTTTAGGACAGAGGTGTACTCAATAAATTAGGTTTTGTAATGACTTTTGTGCAGTTGTAAATACGACATGATTATGGCTTACTTTCGTGATCAACGGTGTTTTAATAAAAATTTGGAACACTACAGAGAACTTTATAAAAAATATATGGACTCAAGACTTGTGTGTTCAAATTGAAGTTTTTTACATAATAATACCATAAAAAACTGCATTGTAAAAATACAATAAGAGTTTTAATAATCTATTTATCATATTTCGTAGTTCCAAGTTAGATTTAAGTAAAACAAACTTTTCGCTTGTTTCTACAACTTGGACCGACTTAAGTGCCGACAAGTGTAGTTGTTAACTTAATCGAACGTATGCAAGAGGCAGTCGTCGTTTCCATATGTTCCTTTGTCTTACTTTTACCATTTTTTATTGTGGTACAGATAAATAATAATCTACCACTGCGACACCAAATGCGACACATTTGGTTTTTAAGTCATTTCTGAGATATTACGATTACTGATTTGATTTCACTTCGCAATGGGTCTGGTGACAAAAGCAAGCTTTATTTTTATTTTTCATATTCTGTGGCTTATTAAAATCAAAAAAGGTGCTCAGCCCGACCTTTTAAGGGAAAAAACTCGTAAAACAACAATAAAGAGTTTACTAACGAATTTATATACGAAAAACCTTCTTATTTTTTATTCATTTTCCCAAGAAGATGCCTAAATTGATCACCATACCGCGAACACCCGGCCATTATACTTTGTTTACGATTCAGAAATAAGACACAGGGGCTCACAGCCATCCCTCCCTTTTTTCCTTCCGAACCGTTTGTAGTACAATTTCATTACTCGGAAAAGTATTCGAATTTCGGTAATGTGCCCTTTTTGTCCTCATGTGTGCTATTTTTTGCACACTGTGCTTTAGGGCTCTCGGTTGCGTAATTTGTTTTAAATGGTTTAGAGAAGATAAGGGACTGACGGATGTTATTTGCTTTCTTTTAACTTTGGAATGTACTGGGAAGTTTTAGAAAATTAAATCACGTGGTACCTAGTTTAGGATTTTTTCTTAATAATGTGGAAAGCTTTTTTTTTTAATTGCGTTGATATTGGCTGGCAATAGAAATCATTTTAAATCATCATCGTTCTCATTTTCAGCCTTTTTAATGTCCCCACTGCTTGGACTCAGGCCTCCGCTCTAGTAGAGGGAATGGGCCGTAATCCAACCACGCGTGCCCAGTGCGTGATGGTGAATGTCACATGTCTTCGAATTTTTGGTTCTAGGACATGCCGGTTCCCTCATGATGTTTCCTTCACCATTTTCAATAGTTGCCTTCATTATCCTAAGCAGATTCTTACCACTGAGAGATGATGAGATCTGACCGATTTCAGCCACAGCGACCGCATTCCTTGGGTCCTCATAGTGGTTGTGAATTCAGATTTGCTGCTCTGTTATGTGCCCTCATATGACTTGAATATCCAACTTTGGCCGAGAAACTCCGAGCACAGAGTGGACTCGTCAGAACAACATTAACAATATCTATGATAAATACCACTGAGTAGTAAGTACTTATATGAAATATGTGAAACTTGATTTAGTTCAACCAAAAAAGTATCTCTCTTCTATTTTCTTACAAAACTGAATACTAACCACTGAAAAATTCCCTAGGCAAAATTATTCACATCAGATCGGGCAGACTTGGGCAAAATTTTGCCTTTTTATTGCTTTACTAGCGCTACCAGGGGAATTGAGTCACAGAGTTGGAAAATATACCCTTTCTTCTAAAAATTCTGGAATTTCTAAACTTCCAGCTCACGTTTTGCGTATTAATCTGTGCCGAAGACGAGAATTTTCAGAAGCCAATTTTCAGCAGTCATATTGGTGTATTTTGCGTATATTTCTTACAGAAAAACCTTTTTTTTATTCAATTGCTACTATGACAGGCGATTTGTTTCGTAGACAGTTTATTGGCTGTTATATTTTATTCATTTTTATTAGATAAGTTTGGAAACAATGTCTTTTGGCTTGATGGATGTGCGGAGTTATTTTTGTGTTTCACTAAAATGCTTGATGGAGTTTCGACATATTATAAATGACTTAAGTTGCAAATATGCCTGGATACAGAAACTTTCTAGAAAGGTTTGACTTTTTTTTTTCATTAATTTTATAAAATTATAAGTAGCAACATAAATTGCCTAAAAATTACAGAATAAGAAACCCGTAGTCCTAGAAAGCTAAAGCATCATAAAGAAAGAATGTAATAAATAAATGATAACATAAGTGGGTTTTAGTCAGTAAACATTTTGACACGCCCTCTCGCTCCACACTAGAGCGAGAGACATCATTAGATGATTTCCCACCTCTCATAAAATAAATTAAAAGTTATGTTCTACTTTTCAGTTTTTTTCTAATTATCTTTTATTTTCTTGTTCATTACCACTTTGATCTCCCATAACTTGTAAAGCTTTTATTAATTAAAAATAATTTTCATTTAAAAATACTTAACTGAAATTAGTAAAAAATAACATAAAATTTAAATTGTAACTGTTTTGTGTTAAATTTTTCTGATTAGTCCGTTCGCATATTATATAATTATCCCATTATTATGCGCTGAGGGTTCCGTGCTAACTACAATTCCTGCATGGAGTCTCGGAGATTTTTCCGAATTGAATTTGTTTTTTTGTGCCTTAGGTAACTACTTTTTGTTTTCGGTTTTTTTTTTTTTCTATACTAGTGCTATAAGACCTTGCTTGTGCCAAATTTCAGCATTTTGGGTCACGGGAAGTACATTTAGTAAGTACGTAATTTCAACTCGATACGTCCACGCGTTCACGAGATAAATGGTCTTGACAGACAGACAGACCGACGAACAACAAAGTGATCCTATAAGGGTTCCATTTTTCTTTTTGAGGTACAGAACCCTAAAAAGACTTGCGGTATTGCCACGCTGTTTTTCATAACTATATTTTGAAAAGGTTGCATTCTAGCGTCCGTATTGCACAAGGTGTCTGTGTAATATAAACATAACTATTCTGCGTGCATTCACTGCACTTTTTATTACCAGGTCATTCCATTACCTACCTTTCTAAAGTCTACCTCACAATCTAGCTTCTGCCTGTGATTGCGTCTACGTCGATTTCAGATAAAATTGACTATTAGCTAACATGCTCAAAAAACTGTGGTTCAAACTCAAAGCAATTATATTAATTAAACCATTTATAAGTATAGTGAATTCAAGAAGTCTGTGTTTTCTGATAGCTACAACTTGAGGTCTTTAAGTCAAGAGTGAATAGGTTACTTCAAGGCAAACATGCTCTATCGTCGACCACATCATCGCTTACGATCAGGTGAGATGGTGGTCAAACGCAAGCCTACCAATAATAAAAAAAAGTCGGTCATCTAGAAAAATGAAGCTAATTTGCACATTCCAAATCATCATCATCATCATCATTTCAGCGGATAGACGTCCACTGTTGGACATAGGCCTCGCCCAATTTCAAATCCCACATTCCAAAACCAGTCCTCAAAAGAAAAAAAAAAGCTTTTTCATTTTGAGGTGATAGCGATCGTCCAGTAACATCTCCATCACTAAAGTGTAGTACAAGGGCATATCAGACTTATACTGACTACAACTGCACTTGTGTCTTTCAGTGTCTTTCAGTTTCCTGTTGTGTTCTAGGACCACGGGTTTCCTTTTCAGAAATTCCCTGTGAAGCCTTAGGAAATTTAGCGCTGCATTGGCTCTGCTGGCCTGCAATTTAGCTGACATCTCTATGTGCGTAAAACACTACGTGCCATCGACGATTTGGACTTAGTCCGGATGGTTGTGATGGATGGAATCTCAAGCTCGGTCAGGATAGTTACCAGACGATGGCTCTGCTCGTCGTGCCAAAACTCGCCCCTATAGTGGCTGGGGATCGTCGTGCTACTCCCGAGATGACTGGTTGGACCCACGTGTTATTACTTCGCCTCGAGCTCGCCTACCGTTACTGATTTAAATTATTCATTATGTATACGTCAGTATGCCTATCAGGGAACCATTTCATACTACTTGCAGCCAGCGGCTTCAAACGCGTGGTAGTAGAAAACAAATCCTAACGGAACATACTGTCGGGATAAAAAGTATCTTACAAGCTTTTCTAGGACATGGTCTACCTATGTGTCCATTTGTATTTACTTATGTTCAGCTGTTCAAGCATGCAGAAGTTATAAACAACCACAAACTTTCACCTTTATGTATAAATATTAGTGTGATGTATGAAAAAGACATTTGTACATAATACAGGTTCATGAAACGGGGTTGCACGTAACAGTATTAAACCGAGTCTCGGTTGCAGTCATGTTCCGGTAACAGCCTGTATCTATGTATGTACATTTGGCAATATATTCGCAACGCCAATTATCTGTTGCGGCAACCCACTGATTGGCTGTGCGCTCTTTTGTTACTGATATTGTTTTAAATGTAAAAAAAATTCTAGAAGTTCAATTAAAGGTATTTTTAAAACAAAATTAAAAAAAAAAACAAGGCAAAAGCACATTGCATCAGTGTAAATGGGTCGATGGACCGAAAGGCTCTGGAGTAGCGACCATGGGCTAGAAGACCAGAAGGTGGATTGATAATGATCATGAAGGTCATCAGTGATGAACTAATGAGGTTCGCTGAAATTAGATGGATACGAGACGCATAAGGTCGGTCATAGTGGCAACACTTGGGGAGACCTATGTCCAATAGTAAACGTCTTTTGGCTGAGATGATAAAAATGATGATGAATGAAAAAGATATTATAGAAATGATTAAGCCTGGGGTTTTGCGTCCACAGAAACCGTGGATTTTCTTTACCTAGCTAGTAGAAAACGAAGTCTTTTTCTGCGTCAATGTATTTGTCCACTACCTCCTTCTAAACTACGCGACGGATTTTGATTAGGTTCCCCCTATTTACAAAGAGAACGTTTGGGAACGTGTTCATCGTATGTACAACTAAGGAGTGGAATTCCCCTGCTGGAGTCTGTTTTCTGATAGCTTATAAGTCTTTAGGTCAAGATTGAATAGGTACTATCTCACCTAATGGAAAGCGACGATGTGGTCGACGATGAAGCACGCTTGTTCAAAAGTAACCTATTCACTCGTGACTTAAAGACTTCCTAGGTTGTAGCTATTCAACACAACTAAAAGTGAAAACCATTATACGTTACAAAAACCACTTAAACTTTCAGTACGCCATCAAAACGTCGACTGCAGTCTTTCAAAGCAGCTTAAAAACAAACTAACAGAAAACAAAATGGCTGCTATTTCGGAGAAACGAAACGAACCAACAATCGTCTTCAACGCAAAACTATTTGCGGAAGAAATTTCAGAAGCAGCATTGTTTCTACAAAGTCGCTGTTCTCACAATATTTTCGTTTTCCCAAGGTAATCTGGGGCCAGGTACAGTGTAATTTGGTTCGGCGGTAGTGTTATCCAACCTGTTGGCTTGGTGCTATTGAAAGTAAAAGTGGTACAAATAGACTTGTGTTGTGTAATACTAGTGGCTGCCTCTGTGGAGTTATTAATAGGTCTGTAGTGTTTTAGTTAAGTGACAGAATAAAATAATAAGCGGCCGCATAAAACAGCTGAAGCGCGCGACCTTGTGTCCGGAGAAGCTTGAAGCCGCTTCAAGCGTTTTTTTTTTGGTGGCACCGCCACCGCCAAAAAAAGCTTGAAGCTGTGTTTTGAATCTAGACAAAATCACATTCTCTTGGTAACGGTATTGAATAAGAACAATATGAATGGATTGACATGCGCGCAAGTAAAAAAGGCATGTGATAATTTTTTTTCTAGGGTGAAATTCATCAATTAGCTTCTCCTCTTTACGTACGCTATGGAAAGACTTTCGAACTATCCTGCAGTTCTGTTCAGAGCAGCGTCTGACCTAGAGGGCGCCGCGCTGTGCCGTCACTCTTACTGATAGGTTTCCACAATAGGTCTAAATAGATGCGAATAGGAATATAGCTCATAGATATGTTAACAGTCATGTTAATTACTCAAAACTAGTTCCATCTTAATGGCTTCCGTCATTAAGTCAAAGCCTTATTAAGTCATTATAAAATTTTTGGCTGTCTATAAGTAGCATGAATTGATACAAAAAATGTTTTTGAACTGTCCCAAAAATATCTAATAATTTATTTGACAAGTTCCTGAGTAAAGGTTAGGCTTTGATCAGAAGTAGACTTCTGTTCAATTCTTACAGTAGTTTAATTCTGGTTAGAAAAAAAAACAATTCTTGCGATTAAAAAATGGCTTTAACCAATACACAATTTTGGCTACGGCAGATCATCATAATCACAATCATCATGATTTCAGCCGAAAGACGTCCACTGTCGTCACTGTCACACGTCCGTCTTGCATCCATCGGATTCTCGCAACCCGTACTGGGTCATCAGTACCCCTTCTGGAAAGCTTTCCAAAGCTGCGTCTTCCCGTAAGCGGTTGAAGTATGATTTATGATTGTTTTACCAACGATGGAAGACCGCAAAAAAACCCCTAAAAATGATTAAGATAAATCTTTCTTAAATTTAATACCAAAATTGTTTCTAAACGAATGTAATAAATCTCCTCATATTCCAAAGTATTACAAGCACCACCATTGCACAACCTACTCCAGACACGACTACTACAAAATTAATACAATTTCAAAACAAACCCGTTCAGCTAACGGACCGATATAGCACCACATCTGTCACATTTACGCAACAAGTAATATAACCACAGTGTGTAGAAAATGTCACTACTGAATGACCGAACGTTGGTTTCTAGCTGAAGCCGATTAAGCGGCCATCATTAGAATCGTCAGCCGAAGCGGCGCAGTCACGGCTCAGCTTTACAGATACTCATTAAGGCTATGGGGATTTTTTTAAAAGGAAATCTGTGGCCCTGAATGAGACAACTGAAAAACACTGGTGTTGTTTTAGTTAGCAAAAGTCCAACACACGCTTATGCTCTACATTATAGTGGGAAAAGCCATTGGAAGATTTACCACCTTAAAAAATTTAACAAAACAACACTTGTCTTGCCACTTGATGTAGTATTACCAGAAGAAAACCTCAGTTATGTTCTTTTTTGCCTTTGCGTTCCAGGAACACGGGTTTCCCTTTCAGACAATTCAGCCCATGGCCGGATCCCTACAGTTTTGCTGATATATCTTTATGAGGCGCGCGTGGAACGCTACGGCTAGTCGGGTTCGGTTCGGACGGTTGCCGAACGGCCAGACGGTAGCTCGCCGTCCCATATTTACACTCGCCACATATTCTTGCTCTAGAAGTTGACTTGCTCTAAATGTCCGTCAACAGCTGTTTTACTTAGAATTCATATTTAACCCTTCAGATACCGTCAATTAGAGATACAATAGTAAGACAATAGATGCGCGGCCACCGGTGGTCGCTTGGGGATTCATGAATTAAGACAACAAGACTATGTACTATTGCTTCGTCTTTATTATCATCATTATGACATCGTAACTCAGGTAGCTTCATCACCTTTGTGTCACCGAAGCTGCTAGATAACTTCATCCCAGGAGAATAATAATTTACCTTTATTAAATTTTCCTATGGTTTTAGCGGAATACAAAATTTGTATGCTTACTTACACGTTACCTTGATAAAACCACAAAAAATGCCTATGACAGTTAGTATCAAATATTTTTTTGCTCCCAAAAAGATGTCAAAATCTATAATAATAAATCAGCACACCCTATTCTGTTAGCACTTGTTAAACTTACGAATTCCAAAACCCAACTGGTTTGAAAGCCTACGCCTACACAATAAATTATTCTTCGTGTCCAACTTCCGTGTTTTATTATTTATGGCACACAATTATTTCTAAATTTACTGCTGATTAATTTGAATTCAGATTTTATTAGAATTTGAAAAGGTTATGTCGGTCAACAGCTGTTTTACTTAGAATTTATTTTCATTTATGTATCCTCTTTACATCTTTTTTTACAGGCCTTATAATCTAATGCGACAGCACAGCTAAGCTTATTATGCTTACTAAGCTTATATACTTTATTGCACATCAAAATTATAAATTTACAAAAAAAAAGAAAACATATAGTTATGCGGCCGAAAATGTTGGTCTCTATATCTTCGTTTGTCCTGGAAAAAAACCAAAAAGGTTTTATTTTTATTTTTTTGGTAATTTCCAAGTGAGTACGCGGGCAAAGCCGCGGTCAAAAGCTAGTAATATTATAAAGGGGTAATTTTTTTTTATTTTTTTTTATTGTAGTAGTCTCTGGAAGTACTCGTCTAATTGGAATTTTTTTTTCGATAGAACGCTGCTTTATTCCTAAGTGACAGGCTGTATTTTACACAAAACATCTAAACCTAAAACAACTATCGGTAGATAATTCAAATATTGGTTCCATGGGAGAATTGAAACTGCGACACACAGCGCAGTAGATGGTAATATAACCAAAGGTTAGTGCCCACAGAGGCGGGAGCCATGCAAAATTGATTCGATATCGGTCTCCCGTTTGTGATCGCGCCCCCTTTCTGTATAACAGATTGCATACAAACTCATACATTTCAAAATTCCGAATCGCGACCGCTTCCCACTTCTTTAGGCACTAAGCTTAAACGCTGTCATTATCATATCAGCCGAAACACGTTCACTGATGAACATAAGTCTCCCCCAAGCGTCGCCACAACAACCAGTCCTGTGCGTCACGCACCCATCGGATTCCCGCGACCCTGATGAGGTCATCGGTCCACCTTGTTGGAGGCCTTCCAACGCTGCGTCTTCCGATACGTGGTCACCACTCCAGAACCTCCTGTCCCCATCGATCATCTGTTCTGCGTGCAATGTGCTCTGCCCATTGCCACTTAAGTTTGGCGATTCTTCGAGCTATGTCGGTAACCTTGGTTCTCCTGCGGACCTGCCGTCATATATTTATTTAAATATCGTCATCGCTATCAACATAATAGACGTAAAGTATTCAAAGCATTTAGACTGTTTGTATATTAAAAAAAAACAATATAGTTAAATATATATTTTTTTTTTTAGGTGGGAAAATTATACAATGACGGGAGCGGGGGATCCCGCTCTTGGATAGACCAAGAGTTGGTGTCAGACTTTTACTGACTAAAAACCAACTTCTGTTCCTTCTTTGCCATTGTACTAGGGCCCCGGGGATCTCTTTTGCATCACCCTGCTGGGCCCCTCCTTGAGGCGCGGGTGGAACCCTACGCGCCGCTGACGAACGGTTAAGTATGGTTATGACAAGTTTTTCCGGACTCTCAAAAATCTTAAAAGTTTATAATACTTACATCTTATCTAAATTATTATGTTAAACTAAACATAGAATGGGTTAACATTTGCCATAATTGATACGTAGAAACTTAACGACAGCAAAGTGCTCAAAGATAAACTATAACCTCCAACACTTAATTCGTCTCCAAGAAACACTGAAATTTATGGATAATTGCTAACTAAATTAACTCAGTATGAGTTAATCAACAGATAAAATGTAGGATAAAATGGCTGACATTAGCCGAATCTGCGTCGACATCTCGACCTGAATTCATTGAGTGCCAGAGTCTTATGACTAAGGTCGTGATAAAGGGGTGTATTTGTCATTATACGCTTAGTGTACGCCTGCGTGAAGCTTAAATACAAAACTGTATAACTTTGGCAATGAAGCGACAGTGTCGTGCCGTTGTGTCGCGTCTAAGAAGATACACGTCTGTAGACAGTAGGCCATAGTTTTGTATGCAAGCTTCACGTAGGCGTAAACCAAGTGTATAATGATATGATACGCGTCAATGGGCAATAGGCCATAGTTTTATATGTAAGCTTCACGCAGGCGTACACCAAGCGTACAATGAGAATATGCGTCCATGAAACTCACGTCCGTGGACTGTAGGCCATAGTTTTGTATCTAAGCTTCACGCAGGCGTACTTGGTGTACGCCTACGCGTGTGATGATGATATGCGTCTATGATGCTTCTCGTCTGTGGACAGTAAGACTTACTATTTATGTCCATGGAAGATGGATGTAGGTACTTATCAATCTATGAGGTGTATCTGCTTACCTGTAAAGAGAGATAATTAATCATTAATACATTATGAATATTATAGTTTTTGTTAATAAATAAAACCATCATCAATACTTTCATCTTTAATGAATATTTATTCAATTTCAAAGCAACACAAAGGTACAAAGGCGGACTGAAAGCCTTAGGCATACAAGTTGACTTCATTTTCATATCGTGTTTTACAAGAATTATTGACAAAGATCGTCTAACAAATCTAATTTATGTAATTTTTTAATATTTCTTGTTCGATGCTGGCCACGATTTTTATGGAAAAGGTATATTGTGAAAATTGCACATAACTTGTTAGAACAAAAAAAGGTAGAGGTTGATCACCATTAATTTGGTGGTCTAGAATCGAGAGAGACTTCATGTTAGCCCATTTGCCAAAAACGATAACACGGTATAAAATATCCTAGCGCCAATTAGTGAAGAAACCCGAGCTTACATTGGAATCAGGAGGCGACAATGATGAAGGTGTAAAGATAAATTATTAATTTTTAAAATCAAATTCCTATGCGGATGCTATAGACGACTACAAAAACACATTTGTTCAAATTAATTTCTCATGTTCTACCCACATTATAACCATTTTCTAACAAGACACTAACACTTTGATACTATCAGAGGTATTTTAAATAGATAGAGACCCATAATTGGTCACTAGAACGAATAATATTATGGTCAGTTCTGACTCACTCCCGGTAACCTTGATCGTGAGGTATTTTGCAATATATCCAAATGACGTCAACCTTCCTAATAATGTCGTTAATTTTGTTGCTGTTTATTAGATTGTTTTGATTTGGGAGGAAGTAATAACCATTAATATTACTGAAATAATCTCAGCAATTAATAGCAATGTCTTTAGTTTTATTTATTAAAAATGAAAAAGAAATACAATTTTACATTAATTAATATTGGACATAAATTAAATTAGATAAAAAATATAAATTAGTTGTTTATATAATTAGTGATTTGTGTAGTATATATATTTTTTAAGATAGCGATGCCGATGGTCAGAAAGAGGATAGTATATTGGTCGCAAATTATATTTTTATAATTGATAAGTGTGCACTAGGAAGAGGTGGCGAGACGAACTAGATGCCTACCGCACGGACTGGTTCGAGGTAGCTCAAGAAGAGAATATCTGGAAGAAGTTGGGGGAGGCCTCTACCCAGCAGTGGAGCAGTATAGACTATTTAAAAAAAAAATAGGCGCGCACTTGACCAGTATCTGACTTGATTTGAGAGAGAGTACTATGTTAAAGTGGATTTGTGCTTATGATTTAGCACTATATCTTCTGCATATTTGGCTAATTTCTATTGAATTGGTCAAAGTGATTGTAAACAGTCTTTGTATATTTCGAACTTTTGAGACCTTACAAAGGAAGGAACCATTGCCAATAATAGCAGTAAATAAACATAATTAACGCATTAACAACCCAATTACTACTAATAAAGAAGTCAATAATTAAAAATGTAATATTCAAGTATTGGGGCTAACGGTCCGTGCCATAAAAAAATTCCCACCTACATTAATTAATTAGAAATTCAATTAACATCATTCCGACAGAACATTGAAGCTTGAAAACATAAGAATCCCATTACCAAAGGCCAAAAATTACCACTGTAACATTTACAATCACATAAACGACTGTTACCTTGAAATCATTCTAAGTTCCGCGAGATATGACGGCAAAATTAATTTGGTAATCTAAATTCATGATTTTTTTATAACTCATTTAGAATAAAACTTTATTTTCAGAGCCATACAACTGAAATTCTAACAGCACCGTCCTAATACTTTCAAAGAAATAACAAAATTAGTAAAGCAATCAAGGTAATGGAATTTGGTACTTAAAAACCGTGTGATAAAGTTCAAATTGATAGTAAAGCTAAAGTGGCCGTTGTTTCCGGTAGAAACAATAGTGAAGGATATTGTCCAGGCTGTAAGATCGGAAGTGATATGAGTATCTTCACGGCTCGTTGATTTGGATTGGTAAGGACAGCTTCTGATTTATTTCTTGGGAACTCAATTACGGAAATAATAAATGCGGTTTTCATGTTTATGTCTAATTTGGGTTTGGCATTTTGCTGATACATTATGAACGGAGTAGCCAGGGCTGCGGAATTATTCGAAAGATTTCTTGTGGCCCTGAAACGCAAAGGATAAGTTATAATAATAATAATGTTCTACAACTTTCACAGAACACTATCTTGTTCACAACTAGACTACTGATAAACATACTTATATGTTTCTAAATGAACTGAACTAATGAATCTGAACAAATAATAATAATAATAATTTATTTATTTAATCAGATAACTGAGATCCATCATATAAACAAGTCAAAACTAATAAGTGATAGTAAGCAGCGACTTTGTCCGCTGTACTAAATGGTCATGCTCATCACACAACCATTTATCTTGAGTAAAATTCGGACCTAGAGGTCCGAATTTTACTCAATGGCTCTAACTGCTATGCTAGAGCATAGCAGTTAGAGCCGCTAATCACAAGACCAGTTAGAGACAGTCCAGTTAGTGACTGATAATTTATAATATTTAGCTAAATTGGGATAGGTTAAGATTGATTGTTGTCATTGGCTCTGATCTTTCAATTTTTTACATTTTCTTTTATATGCATTGCAAAAAATCACGACTCAAAAGTTATTAGTTTACAAAGTAGTATTAACAATTTTGTCAAAAGTTCGTCAAATATGTTTGTTTGGAAACAAGACCTTAAAAACTCTTGCATTGGATCTTCAAACCAATTCCAAAGAAACAATAAAACTGCTTGCAATTCTAAGCTCTAAAATTGCAAACGAAAACAAACAAATATTTTGGACTAAACTTTTTGTAAGTTTACCTATATTTACTTCAAGAAGATCAGTGCGGTCCCCACCTTTCTTTCGTCTATTATCTCTCACATCTTCAATAAACAAGGAAACATCTTACAGAGTAAGTATTATATCATATTTTGTTTATTTTCCTTTATTTACTACTATTTCTTCAAACTGATCCCCTATTATCCTATGTTATCCGTTCCGGACCACAGAAAAATAATCTCAGAGTAATGTCAAAGGAACCGAATGTTGGCCCAAAGAGGTCGGGGTCAATAAACTCTTGAAGGTCCCTGTAAGGTCTCGTTTGGAGCCTTTGAGCCTTTAAGATGGTTTTTATTTGACGATTTTATGGTAGTATCGGAAGGTAGTCGTTAGGGTTAATAGAGAAGTAAGTCAAAGGAAATGTTTTCAAGAGGAATTACTAAATTTTGTCATAGCTTTGAAATTCATTTATTCAATTTTTATATTTAAAAAATACTTAAATTTTATATTCATTAGCTTTATATTATTGCTATATGTTAACCTTAACTGAAACATCTCTTTAAATAGATATAATGTAATAGATTCTGAGCTTTAATTCAAATGAAATATATATATACTGTGATTTTCATTAAGATCTTTGTTATCTAAAGCCAAATTAGATTCATTATCATCATTTTTATCATTCCCTTTTTAATGGTCATCATGATCTTTTACAAATAGCGTTCTAAACTTGACCAATCGCAATCGTATAGCAATCGGATCGTGAGCAGAAAACAACCCAAATTGTACCGCATAACGCATAAGTTGGACTTTTTATGTTCACTCCTTAACTCACCGGAAAGAAATTGAATGGAACTTTGTTGAAGAAATTTTAAAATTAAGTTCTGACACTGAGTGACTTGCTTTATTTGATTCTTATTTTTTTAGTTTTTTGTCTCGTTATGGCTATTAACATTGTTGGGTGAGTAAGGATCTTACACCATATATGCTGTATGTATGAGGCATATTAGTATAATTGGATGCCAAAGGACCTGCCATTTCATTTGTATATTTTTGATGCTGGTTTTAGCCAAAAACGTTATCCTTATATTAGAGTGATGTTTTTATTGGTCGCACTTCGTTGCAATACTACTCTTACTGAATGGATTTTTCAAGGCTTTTTACATACAGTTGTCTTTGTTTAAGTTTAATTAAACAAATCATGCAAATAAGAGAAGTAGGGTCAGACTTTTGAATTGTATAGGACCTAGTTGGTATCCTTGATGACTCATACCTACATAAGATATAAAAACTTCCGTGGCGGTTAAGATAATTATAGATATTAGTTTTACTTTATCACCACCTATTAATTTTGTATAGGTTGCCGGATCTATTTAGAATTATTAATTCTTTCGCATGTCGTTGTGAATTTTTGATTTCATAATGTTTTATGACTTCTGTAGATCCTTTTTATATTTTTCGTTTTAAAAAATATTTGTATTTGGCTAGTTAAGTTGTAGAAATTTATATGAGTTTAAGTAAATCTGCTAGCCAAAGTACTTATCAGAAATTTGATAAATTCACTTGAATTGATTTGGATCTGATAAAACTAAATCAATTTAAAACCGACACAGTCCATCACTCATTTTCTTCAACTAAGGTTTACAATGACCTAAATTTCTACTATCAATGAAATCGAAGCCAATTCAATTAAACAAGTAGCCCTATCCTATAAAAATAATTGCAAACAATTTCAATTCCTCTCAATATAGAAATCTTTGGTAGTAAAATTAATTCCGATTCTCTAGTGAAATGGCTTAGACTTGTTTTCTTCAACTTTCTATAACAATTGATCTAATCGTTGTGGGGATTGGAAATAACTGTATAACTAATCTTGAGGTAAGTTGTTCCTGTTTTTCCATTAGTATGTATGATGATGCTGGTCTTGCATGATTTTGGTACGGTTATTCAATCAGCCTTCTTTTATTCTTTTAAAGAGTAAAATTTTCTGCTGCTGTGTTTCTTGGTAGCTACATCCTGGTGGTCTTTTAAATTACTTCTTAGCATGTGTATTCTAAGTTTTATCTTTTTTTAAGTATTCGTTGATCAACTATTCTTATACAATATTTCTTGCATATGTCACTTCGTTTCTTTTCTTATTCAAATAATTGGTTAGTTAGTGTTACGCCTGAATACGTAAATACCTTGACAATATTGGCAAATTTAATAATAATTTGGCCAACGGCCTCATTGATAGCATCATTACCACGACTATTGCAACCGACTTCTGCTATGAAGAAACATTAACAAACATTAAGGAAACATTGTTTACTAAGATCTTATCGATTTTAAGCCTTCCTTTATGCCCAAATCAGTGTGAAATTACTGTCCATCCAAAACACTAGACTTGACTAATATTTTACTTGCAAAGTGTGTTAATTTTGGTTGCCTAGACAGACTATTAAAATTTTATAACTACTAATTTGGTCACCAGACTAAACTATAACTATGCCGTTCTATCAGCGATGACTATTGACAAAAGTCCAAAATGTTTAGCTTCAAACATGGTCAGCTGGCTATAGAAATAAAAAATCAAGTAACAGTTACGATCGGAATGTCCTTGAAATCCACACCACTTTCTTTTTTATTCAAATCTGCAGTATGTCAGTGTGTCAGCGTATATTTCTATATATAGCTGTGTTGAATAAATATTTTGTTTCCATGGATCGTTAGCGTGTAAATATTAGTCACTTATAAAGCCTTGAATCGAGTTTATCTAACGCTTAAAGTTGGTTTCCGTTATTTTGGAACCTTATTTATTTTAGTGCTTCTTTTTCAATTCCTAGATAAATTGATGGATAGGTTAACCAGTTTTTATTTTGAATTTTGCAATTAAGCACTTTTCTAATTTTATCTAGGATATCACCGATATCCCGTTGCTTCGGATAGCACATAAAGCTCTTACCGTTATCAGTTAAAGGTTATCGTTTGTAGATTTTTGATAGTTGATACAAGTAATTAGACGCCTGAAAATCTGTATGGTGTTGCCCGTAACTGAGTTGTGGAAGTCTAATAGGCTGCCATCAAAGTAACCTAGAAGCCGACCCCAAACTAGTTGGAAATAGGCTGAGGAGATGATGATTTCTTATTTACAATATAACAAAAGTTTTTAGAATTTAAGAACAAATGAAACACAATTTATTTTAGAGATTTCTTTTTTTGCACATCATTACTATAGTCACGAATCTTTGCTCCAGTTCTTCGATGGAAATAAATATAACAATGTCTATAATTAGTTATTTTTCTAACCTTTGCTAAACAAGACACTGTCAGTCTTCAGTTAAAGATTTACAAAAGACGTTGAAGCTGTAATTAAAATGAAGTTTGAAAATTTCAAAAGGCAAATTCAAGAGGAGACTCAATTACTCAAATACTCAGAAAACGATATTCTTTAGGATACCCGATATTTGATAGGCTTGTTTGCTAGATGAGAAAGTGAAGACAGAAGTTTTGTTTAAAGAAAACTTGTGTTTTCATTGGGGTAATGCTGTTATGGTTTTCGTTTTTTCCTTATGCAATTTAAATGAAAAACTGAAAGATAAATCGAACTTATAGAAGCATATGAGTTTTTGATTTTGATGGATGAAGTACTTATCATAATAATAAAAGTACTAAACTTATAGCCAAAATACTTTTGTTAGCAAAAAGGGAACCAACTTGGGTTTACAATATTTTATACGAGTTTTTTTTGCCCCTATGATAGTAAAAAATCCCAAACAGACATAAACCGGGATAAAAAGTATCCTACATTCACAATCTTTTTCAATATGAGTGTGATTGATATATATTATGTATATCATGCTTATTATAGAGTGATACAGTATAATTGTGTTGAATTAAATCAGTTGGTAAAATGTCACCGGACATCTCGAGGTTGTCATTGATGAAACTGGTGTATTTAGTTTTAAAGATGGGGAGATACCTCTCAGAAAAGCTAATTTTTTATTTATAACTGTTTTAGACATATGAGTTTAAAACAAATACCTGCAAAAATTTCTCAAAGTGTTATATTTAGCTAACAAAGGTCAAGAAAACGTAAGAATCCACCATAAACACAAAGATTACGGCACAGCACAAAATCAACAGCAACTTGGACAGCAAACCTGAACTGTTTGCAAACAGCAAAGACCCACTACTTGCGTGCCTTGCTTAACACCATGACGTAATAAGTAAGCAGTATTCTCAACTATGTTAAATGATATTTATTTTGTATATTTGTGGAAAATAACACTCAGGTCTATTGTCCACAGACGCGTAGCTTCATGGACGCGTATTCGTAATTATACGCTGCTTGGTTCACCTGCTCAAGGCTAGCAGGGACCCAGCTGTGTCAAAGCCTACTGGGGCCAGGGTTAGTTTGAAAGGTGGCTCAAGTCCCTGTACGAAAGGCAATGAAGGAAAAGAAGTGGGTTTTTAGTCACTAAAAGACTGACACTATCTCCCGCTCCGGCCAAGAGCGGGGATATCATTGGATGATTTTCCCACCGCTAACAAAAAAAGTCATGGTGGCTAAAAGCTTACATATAAAACCTACGAAACTCTGTCGATGAAGGTGAAGTTCCCGAATACGCGTCTACGAAGCTATGCATCCGTTAACAGCAAGCCTAGTTGAAATTGTTTGTCAATAAGCCGGTCATTCCTAGCTGAATACCTTCAGAAGAAATCTAAAAAGTCAAAGCAAACTAGGAATTCAGTCTTTTTTGGACTGACGAATTGTTGAAGAAACTTGACGCGGTTCTGGAACGCAAAGAGAAACTGTAGGAATACGGGCGATTTTTGTCGGTAAAAGTCTGATAGAAGTGTTACTATCTTCGGATATTAACGCTCATTCGGGATTGTTCGTAAAAGTTACCGTGGTCCATAGAACGTAAAGAGTAACCGGTCAGTCAAAGTCTGATACTCTCTCTTGCTTGTTGGATTAGAGAAGGAGAAGTTATTTGACGATATCCCCACAAAAACAGACAGTCTCTTGTAATGTTCAAAAAATTACAAGATGTAACAATCGTAAATAAATTCAACAAATAGCAAAATAATAATGAACTGAAAATTGACTCAATGTCCTTTTTGGTTAGAGGGGGGATCATAAGAAACCATAAAACCACTTCTACTCTGAGTGAAGCGAAAGAGAGCTTCAGATTTTTTATGTTTAAAACCCACCGTTATTTCTTTAGTTGTCGTTTGCGTGCCAGGACTTCGTTGACTTTTACGAATAAATCCGCAAGTGAGGTAATGACTGGTGGTAGTATTTTGGCAGTTCAAAAAGCAAACTTTAAGCCTCCCCGTGCACGGGCCTCAAAAAAACGTCGCTTCAAGCTTATTTTTGAGGTGGCCTTTTTAATGGCTCATGTGCGGCGGTGCCGCCACAAAAAACGCTTGAAGCGGCTTCAAGCTTCTCCGGCCACAAGCTGTCGCGCGCTTCAGCTGTTTTTTAGGCGGCTTCTAGCGTTTACTGTGGCTGCGTTTTTTTTTTGAAGCCCATGGGCGGGGACAGTAAGGAGCCCAAACAGCAAAAACCACCATGATTCAAGTACCTTACTTAACATCATGATGTAATATGTAAGCGGCATACATTACCATGTCATTCAGTTATATAAGTAGGGTCGGTACTCTGTCAATATATAAACGACACACTTTTGTTTCAATTAGACTATTAACGGTACTTATGTAACTAACTGGCTGTGTTGGGGTCAGAGCACTTGGTAGTACCTACCAGTTTTAAAGCACAAAAAATGTGTTATAAATTTTTGTCGATTTTGCTGAATGGGTTTCATAAGCTGTACCTATTGATTTCCATTCTCAAGGATAGATCCTTCTAGTAAAATGTCGTTGGTGATCGATCGAGCGATTTAAACAAATTTTAGGGCACTGTGAAGTTGTATCAAAGATGAGCTGCTGCATCATCATTGGCTCTTACTGACCAATCGATATAAATACTGCAAATTCTTCGTCACAGCTTTATGACTAGCATGTTTTTTTACACTGTGTGTGTGTGTGTACGCCAAATTTTTTTTTTCGTTATTTTTTCTTTCTTTTTTTTTCTTACTAAAACTCAATTGGATAAAGTCACGGCCATTACAACTGGCCATGGGTCCTTTAATATTGAACACCTTTCTGTCATAGTAGTTATAAACCAACCACTCTGCTGACCCTGCCACTCATCTGCTTCTAAGCTGACCAGTGATCGTTGAATACAGGGCAAAGGACTTCCAAAACCCAGGTAACGTTCCGCGAAGTAGTAAATGACATTATGGCGCTGCTAGACTTCCCTTAGGAACTGGATTGACAGACTGTGGGATAAGTGCAAAATACGCGCTCTGATCGTGGAATACGGAGACCAACTTGACATATCAGATTTTCTACTTTATTTTTGTAAATAAATAATCACTAACATTTACGATCCATCCATCATGATGACGGGAATGTTGGTCTAGTGGTTAGTAGCCCTGACTATAATGACGAAGGTCGTGGGTTCAATTCTCACCCAGGACGAAATTGTAATTGCAATGTTGTGCGATGAGGACGACCATTCGTTCTTTATCTGGATGTAATTTATCTATAATATAGATGTATGTATAGTATATATGTAGTATGTATTTAGAAATGTATAAGTATGTTTATCAGCTGTCTAGCACTCATATCACAAGCTCTGCTTAGCTTGGGACTAGACGGCACGCGTATTTGTGTGATAATTGTGAATTATTATTTACCCTTAAATAATTTAGACCAAAATCAAGATATGCTCAGACTTTATCTTCTGCTCATATCCTGTCAACGCCTAAAGGTAATTAAGTCAGCTGTTTAATCAAAAAGTCGGATGAAGTTTGTTTAATTAGCCGTAATTCGGGGGTGCTTGGCTTCGAGATGGTACAACATAATTAATGGCGGCGGATGACGTCACAAGGCATGTTGAGGCATCGGGTGGACTGAGGAGGTTGTCCTATTAATTTGAGATGTTTTGTTAAGGGTTTAATGAATGTCGTCGGGTTTTTTTGTGAGTTCTGAGAAGGTGTGTTGGGTTTTTTGGAAAGAGTTGTTTTTAAAATGTTTCGTATTAACCATCGCTTGTTTTGGTCGATAGCCCTGGCAAGCATCGAACCCAGTAGGATGGATCAATTAACCCAATAATTATGTTTAATGATGTCCTTTAAGATTTACTATAGATTAATAAAAAAAAATTGCAATTATTTTGTTATTCATATAAACTAGTGCTTGACTGCAATCCCACTTAATGGTAAGCAGTGATGTAATCGTTGCGGGTGAAACGCACTAGTTTATTAAGAGCATATTCACTCTAGCCTTGAAGTCATCTAAATTATAATTAATCAGACATCAATACTTTTATTTATTCAAAAACTTCATATGGATTCGCAAAAACTCCAAAACTATATGCAATACCTCATCTTCTCAAGTAGGACAAACGTTTTTGAGAAAGGTGAAACCGAATCCTCTCTGTGCACACAAGAGAAAGCATTCTACTAAACCAGGCCACCATTTGATATCTTTGTTTTCGTAAAATTAACCTTAATTTCATTTTAATACGTTTGCTAATTGCATAAATTACCTGTTTTTGTGTTTAAAATGCAAGAGGTCATCTTACGGTGGATATTGAAGTAAATATAGGTTGTTCCAGTGTAAGTGGAGACGTTACGAAAAATTTAAATAATTGTGTGTATGACTGCGATTTATGACTGTAACACTTTGAGAATAAGAGAATGTGCTTTATGAGTTATATTTTTGCTGTTTTTGAGGTAAGCAGAATAAGTGAAATGTGAAGGAAAAATTATATTTGAGGTCATGCTTACAAATACAATGCTTGTGTTCAATTTAGTTGAAACTTTTTCCTTAAGAACGCCAAACCTGCGATATTATTCCTTTACAACCCTGCTCACAGTAGAGGGCTCAGCCGCACCATAGGGGCCTAGCAGGGCCGAAGCCTATTGGAACCATGGGATGACTTCCGAAAGAGCAAATGTAAGGGCAAAGGAAGAACAGTGGTGTATTTTTAGTCAGTAAACGTAGTCATTGGATGATTTCTCAACCTAAAATAAAAATAAATACCTCTCTGTTACTTTTATGCAGATTAAGACAAAGACAAACAAAGTTGCAGACAAAGTTATTCAATTGTCATTATCATCTTTCTGCTCTTGTCCCGTTTTACTGAGGACCGGCGCAACACGTTTTTTTCTTCGATTTTGTCCTGTCACTCGTAAGGCTACCATTAACTCCTTAATCTTTCATGTAATTTCTCACACAACCTATCCATATTTTCTTTGGCCCCCCTCTCCCTCTCCATTCATTCACATATACACTCATAACTCTTATAGCAACATGCGTTTTATCCCTCCTCTTTACATGATCATGCCAAGACAAACGATTTCCTTTCAACTTTTCATAATTCCTTGTACAATTAATTAACTTTTTTGGCATTAGCTTTATTTGCATTTTGAAAATATTTATTATACTAGGTTTTTTTTGCATAGTAAAATTATTTACACTAGGTGTTTTGTATTATGAAATTATTAACATTAACTATTTAAAAAGTACTCGGCCTTTCCATCACATTTACACCAATAAAGTACGCATATTTAACACAAATTACATACCTAACTATTCTTACCTTATTAAACTATCATATTAGATAATCACACACATTTACGTCATAAACAAAGTAACATTTACAGGCATAATCACTAATATAACACTTACAACCAACGCAATAAAAACTAATTTGGTAGCAAATTTAAAATTGTCCAATTTAAATGTATTTTAAAAAAATTGCAAATTAATTTGAGCTCTACTACCTGGTGTTAAGAGTGTTAGATTGATGTGTGTTCTGTTTGGATATGTAAACCTATTGGCCAACGTATAAGTTACCATTTATGGACAGTATACACTAGGCAATGTGCAATGTCCGTCGGATGGTGCAATGTGCGATCGCCTTTATAATTTTCTATTGTAAAATGATTGAAAGTTTGTGGCAGGATTGATCGAACATGACGAAGGAGTTATGTTAAGTTTTATAAAAGTATTGACTACTACCAGTGAATGTTAAAAGTTGTGTCAAGGACTGTTCCTGATATAAAATATCCTATGATAAAAATATCTTATGTCCTATTCCAGGAAATATAATGTACCTACGTATGCCAAGTTACATCTAAATCCGTTAGGCTATTTGTATGTGAACATTTGCCTTTATAATATTAGTGATAAATATCCTATCTACTTGTACATGACAGTGCGCAAAGTTCCTATTTTGTGGTCTTAGAATGCAAAGAGCCACTGAAAACACAGTTTAGGATTTGATCTGTAAAAACTGCACATTAGAGTGAGGGAAGTCATCGGATAATTCTCCGTATAAAAAATAAAATAAAGGGTTATATCGAAACGTTAAATCCTGCCTAATAAAAAGGATGTAACATCCAATAAGGTTTTACGAAAAAGAGTTCATGCTCCAAGTATTAAAAAGTAAACATTGTATGACGCTAATATAACATTACACTACCTGTATTGATTCTTCAAGCCTTATTTGAATAAGCTTAGAGGAAACAAGGTTCAGGAAATGTAGCTGACACTAAGCGTTAAATAAGGTCTTATGATAGATAGACTAGCTGCTAACAATATCCTGATTATCCTAGCTAATGTGAAAGTATGTCAGTTTGTTTGTCCTGCTTTCTCTTTTTGACATCAGAATAGGATTAAGATGGATGTGACAAAGAAAACTTGGTGCTAGGCCAAAGATTACAATAGGTACATATCGATGACTTATAAGTGATAATTATAAAAAACCGTCGGACTCGAGCACAAAAGGTTCTGTTCTTTTATCTATAACTTGCTGCTCCCAGCGGCTTCGCCCGCGTGATAGCAGAAATATATCCCAAGGGAACATACTTCTGGGATAAAAAGTATCCTATGTCCTATTCCAGGACATGGTCCATCCGTGTACCAAGTTTCATCAAAATCGGTTTTGCCATTTAGGCGTGAAGACGTAACAAACAAACTCACTTTCGCTTTTATAATATTAGTAAGGATATCGAGTAGAAACGAGCAAAAAAAAAAATCACGTTTGGTGTATGGCAACCTCCTTGAATAATCATATTATTCAGTTTTTTAGTATTTGTTGTTATAATGACAACATAATTACATCATCATCTGTGAAAATTTCAACGGTCTATCACGGTTCGCCCATATTGTCGCTTACCATCAGGTGAGCTGGAGGTGAGCTAGAGAAATATCCATAAAAAACTGTTGTCTACTTACCCTTTTTTGTTATTTACATAATCGATAACATAACAGGACATACCTGAAAAGAAAGAGTAATAAAACATTAGTAATGATATTAAAATTTTCAGAATGGTTTTTTAACCGACTTCAAAAAGAAGAAAGTTACATGTTTGGCAGCATATATTTTTTATGTATGTTCTTCTTTTTATAATGAGGATATAAGAACTGTACATTCTGCAAACTTATAAATTATGTTCTATTTCAATATTTTTTCTATTTTTTCATTGTTTTTATTTGGTATTATGTCGAGATCTACACTGTCCTCTCATAGCTAATAATATATAGATAATATTGTAAAAATAAATCATTATTTCTAAGTAAGCAAAAATTTTTAACGATTTATCAACAGAAAACGACCAATTGGAACCGTAAGTGAATTATTAATATTTCATTGAACTGTAAATTAATTAAAAAATACACGGTACGCTAAACTAGAAAATTAGGTTAGCTTTAGGTAAGGATAAAAATCAGTAGATACATGCATTTTGTCTCTATTACTGAAAATTACTAAGCATAACCACAACAAATTTTTAACTTTTAAACTAGGTTAAAACAATTTTAAATATAAGTGACTTTTCTTGACCCTTGCTAAATGAACTGTTAAAAAATATGTGGTAACCATTTGTTACAATTTACTATTAGATTAGTCACGACTCTTTTTGTTGTAGACTAGTTGACGACCGTGATATTGTCTGACTTGTTGATGGTATTGGGTCAGATTTTGTGAAACAGCATTGTTAAGATATCTCATTGATAAGCGTAACTGCTCAACTAGAGGTGTTTAGTTTAATCCTTAAAGTGCATTCAATCTACTAAGTGTTACTGGAATTTCTCAATGAGAATTTCTGAAACTGCTTCCCCAATTTAAGATTTTGTTGTGATAGCTTCCCAAATTAAAGACTGGCTGTTGTTATCACCGGCCAATGTATCTATCTGTACCTTAGATATTTTATCATTATCATTTTATTATAGGCCTTCCCCACGTGTTACGAATTAAACCAATCTTGTGCTTTTTTTATTCATTTTCTTTCTGCGACTCTCATCAAGTCATTAAATCCAACTTGTGGTAGGTCTTTCATTGCTATGTCTTCCGTTACAAAATTGCCATCAAACATATGTTTTGTGAGCAATATGTCCAGTTCACTACCACTTCATTTTAACAATTCGTCAGCTATGTCAGTAGCGATAATTCTCCTTTGAATATCTTCATGCCTAATTCAATCACACAAGGAAACTTCGAGTATAACCCTCTCCATTACCCTTTGGGTTCTTTAAGTCTTCTCATGAGGCACATTGTGAAAGGTCACGGGTCAGTATATACCTACATCGTCAGATAAAGACATGACAATTATTATCAATGTTGTATTTGCTTTGGCATTCTAATTTAGAAGCAGGTACTACCATATTACCAGATAAACAGGAACATAGATTATTCCTAATTTTATTCACACTATAGATTACAATTCAATGAGATTGACACAGGGTTTTGCAACAGTCAGTCGGTTCCAGCACGTATTTTGACCAAACTATGACCACACCAATCCACTTCCAGACCTAACCGAAGGTTGCTTAACCTCAACAGTATTCAAGACATGGACTCTATAAGTAATTGTAACCAATGATAGAGCGTAACGGCTCTATCAGTAACGGATATGATGTAAATGTAGAGGCCAGTTTGTAAGCTTACAAACTGCGGCCTCAATATTTGCATCAAGATTTCTTGAAGGTGATATTATGTAGAGTATATTAGTGTTTGTTTAAGCAAAGTGCGTTGATTTTAGACATTTCAAGGCTTGTTCAAACAATTTTACTATATCATCTACTCTGTAGATTATCTTGACTGCAGTCTAGAATCACGTTTTTTAAGGAGTTAAAAAATATATAAATATGTGTAAGCACTGGAAACACCGAATCTGACATTCAGTGTTGCCCGTGGCATACACACTTTTAATCATAAATATTCATTTAAAATGAGTTACTTTTTTTTAGTAGAGACAAACTTTATACTGTGTTGTGTCGTAACGCATCAAGAACGCATCTTGTCGGAGCAGTTTTTAGCCTTAATTTACGTGCGAAATTGGAAAGGTTAACCACCAGATATAGAATAGCATAGTCGGCCTTATAATGTTCCCACTGTTGGGACTCAGGCCTCCTTTCTTGGAAAGGGAATGGGCAGTAATCCACCACGTGGGCCCTTGGCGGGTTGGTGGATGTCACATGTCTTCGAATTTTTGGTTCTAGACCATGCCGGTTTCTTCACGATGTTTTCCTTCACTGATTGGAGAGCAATGGTGATGAAATAAATTAAACAAAGTAATGCGCCTGGCTGGTTTGGAACCTGCGACCTACAACTCGTAAGTCGTGGCCGTTATCACTCGGCCACCACTACTTTTCACCATCAGACATATCAAAAGGTATTGTCATGGGCTGCAAGAATATTCAGAAGAGTAACTGCGGCCCTGAAAAGCAAAAAGCGACTGAAGGAACAAAGATGAATCCAGTCAGTAAAATTCTGACACACTCTCTCTCTTCGCAGAATGGAAAAAGTTATTTGATGATTTCCCACTTCAGTAAAAAAACGGTATTTATTTTTCACAGTAAATGGGTTGAGGCATGCGGTTATGTCATGTAACGATACAGTTACTGTTTCATATATTTGCGAAAAGGTTAGTAAATCTATATTTATAAAAGGAGAAACTGACTGACTGATAGAACACAGCCAAAACTACTAAGACTAGGAACGTAAAATTTCGTACAAAGCTTCTTTCAATGTCATAGGCGAGCACTAAGAGAGGTTTGCCCAAAATTCACCCCTTGAGGGGATAAAAAGGGGGTCCAAAGTTTGGAGACACGCAGGCAAATCCACTGGCAGAACCTAGTGATCTATAACGGCTTGTTATAGATCATAAGAAAGGAATGTTCTATGTCGGATTTACAGACAGATATAATTACGGAAATGGCACAGGCATAAATTTACAAATTTTGCAGTAAACCCTATCCTAGGGAAGTCCGTAAAAAGTTAATGTATGTGAGAAATACTAAAACTAGCTATAATTTGATTGGTCAGCGGATGTGGTGCAAGCTGTGAGGTCGATGTATCATGTTGAAGGTAATCATAAAATGAAGGTGAAAATTGTAACTAAAAGTGCTTAACTGTACACTATACTTAAAAACTACTTATATTTCATTATGATTTTAATTTGTAAATAGACGAGAAAAATCTTATCAGTCTATGTTAGTCATGCACATCTTCATATTTTTATCATCATCATCGATCATCATCAGCCGAAAGACGCCCACTGTTGGACTGGTCCTGACCAGGTCATCGTCGCGTCCACCTTGTTGGAGGCCTTTCAACGCTGCGTCTTGCGGTACGCGGTTGCCACTCTATAATATTTCGACCCCATATATCTAGCTATCTGTTCCGCGACCAATGTGACCTGCTCAGTACTCATGCCATTTAATATTATTGCGGGCAAGCAATTATGTAGTCGTCAATTAGGTATATTGTGATTTTGTGAAAGATCAAATGTTTTCCAAGGACAAATCTTCATCCAGTCTCTTTACCCTTCCAACTTTTATACCAGAACATACTTAAAATTTTCCTCATGGCATTTCTTTGTTTCTAAAAACAGAACTTGCTGGAAAACCAACACAACTTTTCTCGGTAACAATAAATTAACCATAGGTTGAGACGTATCCACCTAAGTCAATGTTTAAAAACGGACATGTTACAACTTACAAGGTCTGATAGGGCTTGCGCAAGCGCCACACGTCAAAACTGTCGTCCTGCCTACAAATTACTCTTTCGCTACACACAAACAGTCGGTTTCGTCGGATGTCGGCGCGAGCCCTAATAAATTCTAAGCACTAGATTGATAGCTTGTTATCCTGTCTGGTACAATCAGCGGCACGTCGATACGACAGGTTTAGAACTTTGACAGCTCTTATGGGTATGTCGTATTGATAAGGGTTGTTTAGGTGATTTTCAGTCTTTTAATAAGTCCTATTGTGAGCAACCATATTTATATCATCACTTGCAATACACAGTGGTCACTGACTTTGGTCTTGAGATACTGTGATATGACTGAAAGGATCACCAAAATTAAGTGGTATTGAGCAGGCATACGAGTATCGCTCGCCGAATATATGGTTGATGGAACTGAAAGACGCAGAGTTGAAAAGCCTCCTATAAGATATCTAGACTGATGACCTAGTGAAGGTTGGGAATCCGATGGTTGCGAGACACGCAGGACCGGTTGCTGTGGTGACACTTGTGGAAGACCATATCTAGCAGTGGATGAATAAAAATTATGAAGGACGGTTTTCGTTGAAACGAAACAGAGCAGCAATAAATGGAGCTGTAAGATTGTTCAAAGGAGTCAGTGCGGCCAAGGAACGCCAAGAGCAACAGGAGATACAAGCTTTTCCCTGTCAGCCATCCAAAACAAAAAGCAATGTGACAATATTGCATTAACCAACCAGTGGTAATAATCCTCCCCACTGAATTTCGATTTGGCGCAAATATGGTGTATATTTTGTTATTTTACTCTTAAAGTCCGATAGTATGGTAATCGAATAAGACCAGATAGAGATAAGGCACAGGTCATATTCATATGACACTCTACATTAATTCCGAGGAAGTTTATCACTAATTCTTTAAAAAAATGTAGGTAAAGTTAAAGAAGATATTACGTGTAGAAACAAAAGAATAGAAAGTAATAGAGAAATACGAAAGAAGTAAACATATTCTGTTAACTCGAAACATATTGAAATGAGAGCAATAAAATAAAACTATGAAGGCTGGCTCTATTATACTAACGTGCAGTTGACTGTACTAGAAACACCTGTGTTTACTTGTATTATAGGTACAAAATTGTTGCAATGGGGTACAAACAGGATGTATGTAACGATACCTCTTTGGTTACAATGACGTTTCTTGGAACTTGTGCGATTGGTTGGACTTATGGTGTCCAGGAAGTTACACTTGCCTCATTCAAAGGTGATGAAAATGCGATAGCCTAAAAAGATTTCAATCAAGAGTGAATAGGTTGCTTCTAGGCAAGCGTGCTACATTGTCGGCCACATCATCGCTTACCATCAGTTGAGATAGTGGTCATACGCGAGCCTATACAATAAAATTATAAATATGCGAAAAATATTTTGGAACATATTGCAATCATGAACGCTGAATCTCGTTTTGTCTAGATTCTGCAATGAATTTGCATATTGCTTTTATCATTTCTGTTCATTCAGCTCAATCTAAAAACAACATAGCACCAGAGAAAGCTAACTAAACATACATAATCTAAAACCAACAACCTTACATAAGATATTTTACTCTCTCTGCGAAGAAGCCGATAAGTAAATAACATATTTCACTGCATTTACTTATGCAGTAACCTTTACAAGAATGAACTTTGGCCCAACACTTCAAGACTGGACGGACGAGATTCAAGATGGCGACGTGAGAAGAGAAGGGATCTTGAAGATGAGACGTTATTAAATTTTATTTTACCATGTTAGTGATGCTTACGTGTATACCTTAGCCTGTGCAGTTCAGATTATGATATGAAATTTTTAATTTTAATCCGTGAAGGAAAATGTTATGAGAAAACTGCTATGTCGTTTTTTCATTAAAAGCTTGTTTATAGTGTACTCTTTTCTTAGTATAATTTACTTGATATTTCTATACTACTTTTTATTACAGCCCCGAAGAATTGCTAAAGTAGCAGTAGGCAGGGTACTTGGCTCACAAAACAGATGATTGATAGGGATGGAAGGTTCTGAAGTGGCCGATCACGTATCGGACGAAGCAGCGTCAAAAGACAACCCAGAAGATGGACCAGTGACCTGGAGAAGCGGGAATCCGATGGATGCTGACAATTTGCGTAGCGCTATATCCAAAAGTGGACGACTATCGCATAAAATGATGACGCATCCAGGTTTCTACTAGATGTAACTAGTTTAACAAATAAAATTACTAATATCAAATGAAAACGTCAACAGACATACATTGACATTAAAAATCGTAACAGAGAGTGACAAACTAATATACAGTGTCCTTACTAAGACCAGGCGGCCTTGTACGAACGTGTGCTATGCAAGCTTTCAACACGCCGTTACCCAACAACCACCAGCACACCAAGACATCTCCAAGAGTTGTAGTTACTCCGTTGCATGGTCCAACACAAATTGGTGGTGGCAACCAGCGTAAATTGAGCCTGGCCAGTAGTTAATTTGGAGCAGTTGGACGTAATAAATATTGTGGTTATGTATTTTGATGGATTAGATAAGATATTAGGTGGACAAAAAATATATTTGGGATTCGGAGATACGTTTCTGATTGAAATAGTTTCAGAGAATGATTGCAATAAAATAGCTGGACTGGGCTTGCGAGACGCATGGAACCGGTCATTGTAGCGACATATGTTCAGCAGCAGATGAGGTGGACTTTACCCAACGCCCAACAGCTTTGTAAAATTTTAAACCCACCCAGAGGTTGAACCATATTTTTAATGATTAATATAAGGTTTTGAAATCTTAACTAGACCTAACAATAATAATATATAATTAAATATTTTTAAATTCGTGTTAGTTCAAGATCAAAAATCAGTAGAGCTTTACTGAGTATAAGTATTAAAACATATATCTAAAGTATTTTATTCGTAAATTGAACTATGGCAGAATATGCAAAAATTTTTGAAGAAAATGCTTTCTATACTTTTGCCCTATTCTAGTTATTTATTTTAACCTTCTTTATAGTTTAGAAAATCATCAAATAACTTTTCCCGCTCTAGCTCTAGAGAGTGTTAGACTTCTATAACTAAAACCCTCCCTTCCTCCAGTTGCCCTTTGCGTTCAAAAATCCCGCAGCTCTGTATATTTAGGCTTGCAACCCTGTGTAAAAGAGCTTACCACTTTTTTCCCAATAGCAATTTTTTTATTTCATCATACACTACTAGAGCATTTTTGTCTTCTAGAACAGTGTAGAATGATTGGACATTTTAATACAGCTCTTATTAAAATGGTCGTGATTGGCCAGTTTCGCTCATAGCAAGAGGTTTGGTATTTGAATAAATCTTGTTGCTTCATTGTTTTAGCTGTTGAAGGAAACTGCTTATTACTTCAAAGTTGATTAATTATGATAATTATTGTTTATTGTGGTACTTTTACCTTGTATGGAGTCTAAACTTAAAGATAAGGATCTTCTAAGGGCTTTATTTCACAATTTCAAAGTATAGATAGCTCTATAGAAAGTTTGGTTGCGCAACCAATTTGGTTCGATTCCTACCCAGGACTGTTTTTTATGTAATGGGCCCGATCATTTGTTCAGTATATGGATGTACTTTATCTATTAGATGTCATAATCATCATCATTTCAGCCGAAAGACGACCACGGTTGGACATAGGCCTCCCTCAAGTGTCGCCACAATGAACGGTCGTGTGCGTCTCGCATCCATCGGATTCCCGCAATCCTTACCAGGTTATCGGCCCACCTTGTAGGAAGCCTTCCAAAGCTACGTCTTCCGTTACGCTATTAGATGTATGTATTCGAGAAATCAATATATGAGTAGTATAATCAGTTGTCTAGTACTCGAACCACAAGTTCTGCTTAGTTTGACACTTGATGGCGTTGTGGAATATTACTATTATTTACTTACCAAAATACTTTGACAAAACATTTCTCAATGCATGACTCAGTAAATTCATACATAAATGAAACAGCGTATTTATAAGAAAAGTCAGGGTCGTTTGATAGTCTTGATATAAATCTATTCAATATCGAATTATGGATGAAATAAATGCATTGAATACATTTTGCAATATGCAAGCTGATGTTTACATTAATAAATATTTGACTAGCTCCTGTCTGCGGCTCCGTTTACGTGATAGTAGAAAATGACTTTTGAGAAATATTATATGTTTTGTTCTAGAATTTTCGGTAACATTAAAATATTTGGCATTTATGTTTTACTAGTTGCTGCCCGCGACGTCGTCTGCGTGAAGGCTCTACAGCACCAAAAATACCTAAGATGCCAGTGTCGCTATAGCATTATAAGTAAACAATTTTTAAAATAGCATTGAAATATATTTTTTTTGTTGCAAGCGAAGCAAGTGAAGAGGGTTATATGGAAATCCTGCTGAGTTCTGTCATAAGATGTGACTGAAGTAAATAGAGAAAATTCTTTTAACTATTGTCAAAAGTCTAAAATGGTTGAGTTTTTTTTTTGTTTTGCTAATTTTAAAGAATTATTGTCACATTGAAAAATGCTTACTCACTTGCTTGCTTACTTTTTAGTATTAAAGTAAATTTTAATACGTTTAGGAATATTTATTAGTTATTATATATATCAAGTCAGCCTTATCGATAAGCTTAGCTGTATAAAATTGCACTTCACCGAGATCATGAATCGAATGAAAACCGCCATTGAACTTTATTTGTTTGATAATATATTTTGGATTATTTATTTTTGGATATTTTATGATTGGACTATTTTAAGCTATTGCACATCTCAATCACAAGTAACTTAAAACAAGAGCAAGAAAAT
The DNA here is from genome assembly GCA_949319445.1 of Mythimna lalbum. Classification (NCBI taxonomy): domain Eukaryota; kingdom Metazoa; phylum Arthropoda; class Insecta; order Lepidoptera; family Noctuidae; genus Mythimna; species Mythimna lalbum. The sequence goes on from OX439352.1 coordinate 21,258,594, forward strand.
AATTATGACGCTAAGCATAATCGCAGACTGAATTTTCCTTGGTCCCTAAAGGCTTCCGTAACCAAAGTAATAAAAAAGACAATCTTTAAAAAAGTCCCTTGCAACAACATTCCATATTTAAAATCCAGAAACTTTAAAAATAGAAACTAATACTGGCACTAACACTATGCAGACAGGAGCTATTAAAACGTACGCACGCTAGTCGCTAGCGCAAGTAATGCTAAATAAACTTTCGCCGGGTTTAAGCGATACTTTCACGAGTTCAACGAGGTTAATATTGCGGATAGTACCTACTGCTTCTTAGGGTTCCGTACCCAAAGGGTAAAACGGGACTCTATTATAGACTCCACTTTCCGTTCATCTGTCTGTCTGTCTGTCACCAGGCTGTATCTCAAGAACCGTGATAGCTAGACAGTTGAATATTTTAACGGTTCCATACGCTTTCCGTTTTACCCTTTGGTAAAACGGGAACCTCCACTGTCCGTTCATCGGTCTGTCTATCTGTCACCAGGTTGTATCTATGAACCATGATAGTCAGTCAGTTGAAATTTTCACAGATGATAGAACAAAAACTAAAAAACCGAATAAAATAAATATTTAAGTCGACTCTCATACAACAAACGTAATTTTTTTTGTCCTTTTTGGCAACGGACGGTACGGAACCCTTCTTGCGCAAGTCCGACTCACACTTTGCCAGTTTTAGTTGTTTATTGTTTTTGCTGTCGGTACCTTCCGAAACTAAGTTTCTGTTTTGTTGCTGTTTTGAAGGGAAATGTTGTTTTTGTTTTTCTTTGTTTACGATTTTGTAAGGTTTCTTTGCTTATGAGAAAGATGTTTGCCGTTATGTTTGATAAGTTACAAAAAATACCACAAATTACGATCTTAAATCATTATTAGAAAGCTATGTAACGCATAAGTAGTGTTTAAGAATTCAAACTTCGAGTTTCTTTATAGCTGTAGGTATGTAAGTCTAACTAGCGTTTATGCTTGTAATTAATATTTTTTTTTTAGTATTTGATTATTATTATTTTTTGTTTTTGTAGATGGAGCCACTTTTTTACTGATTATAACCCACCCTGTTCCTCTAAATACCCTAGTATGCCAAAATTGCGATGATTCTTTCGAATAATCCCTCAACTTAAATTGTACGTATACAATTGATATTCCCACTGCAGGGCAAAGGCCTCCTCCAATTCCTCCCAGGTATTATTTTCATAAACCACTTCAAACTGATTCGAGATGTTGGTGCAAAGGCTGGCTCTTGCAGTAGGTGTCTAAGTCATTTTGCCATCTCTTCCCAGGTTACTCTCGGCAGTGTCGTCATCATCAAGCACCAAGTGCTGTGGAGACTTTAGCCCGAAATGTCCCAATCGAATTTTAGCCTACTTTATCAAGACTTTAAGTTACCTAAATTCAAAGGCTTGCCTCATGTTTAGCATATTTCAAAACTACTAAATGTATGGATAGGTTATATTTTGTGATCTTTGACCCGGCAGTCTGAAACTCCATCTAATCACCTAAGAGAGGCTGGCAATATTTAGTTTTGACCTGCATTTATATTAATATCAATAAGTTGTATCTTTGATTGGGTAATTAATTTATTTAGAATATTTATTGCCGGAGATCAAAGATGCTTGGTATTGCGTTAGATGTCAAATGAATTTAATTTAATTTTACAAAATTCAATTTATGATAATGTTTGAAGCTTAAGGGGTGACTAGACGGTTGCAAATTAGCGTTCCAACCAAGGTGAGCTTGCTAGATTCAATTCGTGTAGACAGCAGTTGTAATCCATGACCTTCAACGCCCTTGGTTAGAAGGCGCATTATCAAAGAAAGACAGTTATCCTATTACATAATATGTATTTCCATTTATATTTATCTTTCAGGCTCTTCAAATGTTTTAATGATATTACTTTTTCTTTTTAAGAAATGATGCTCCATACCAGAAATTACTCTTATATCAGGTATGTATTTATAAATATGTAAACTCACATACACAAAATACCCAAACCCGGAACAACTATCTGTAGGCCTGTTGCTTCATGCCAGAATCAAACCAATACACAACGCAACAGCCTATCACTCAACTACTCCGCTAATCATTCCGAAGAACTTCAATATAATTCAATAACTTGCTACAGAACCAACTTTACAAACTCTTTCAAACTATACTTTAAAACAAAAAACTAAGTTAATCGCTTCCTAATAATACTAATCAACCACCCGATAATAATAAATATAACATAGATAACAGATCAGCATAATTCAGCAATTACTTTCTTAATAAAGCACGCAACCTATGTCATTGTCAGCAAAATTGTCCCAGCAGGGTCGAAGCCTACTAGGGCCATTGGGTTGTGCGAAAGAGAACCTCGGTGTCCTGGAACTAAGTCAAAGAAGCAACATAGAAGTGGGCTTTAGTCACTAAAAGTCTGACATTCCCACTCTGCCTGGAAAAATCATTTGTTATTTTCCCACTGTTTTTCCAACCGCAACCCACGGCATACTTTAAAACTACCTTTTCAAAAAAGTGCAGTCGCTAAAACTACTCTTCATATGTCCCAGTTCTTGGTTTAAAAAAAAGATGGCTCCGTTTACGTCGGATAGGCGTATAAGGAAGTCAGGTTGTCAATGCGTGTCTGCGACTTTACCACGGCACCCGCACTTATTGTCATGTAATAAATACGTAATGAGTTACGCGATAGTTTTGCCGCGTATACAAAATGTGGGGGTCATGGGAGGGGGCGTAAGATAAGATGAGACAGTTATCTTTATGCTTATAGAAATACTTATACACCTTTTTTGGAGTGAGAAATCTATACATATATTGAACTAGCTTTTGCCCGCACGGCTTCGCTCCCGCTCTTCCCTACTCTATCCTACTCTACCCTACACTACTCTACTCTACACTACTCTACCCTACTCTACCCTACTATACCCTACTCTACCCTACCAAACTTCACATAAACCATCTACTAAACAGTCCGAACAAAGCCTAAAAATTTGGTTTGGATAGGTGAGCCCGTTCTTGAGTTATAAAATAACAACGGAAAGTGGCATTGATTTTTATATATATAGATATTGTTACGCCGATAAAATTTCAACACGTCATATCTCTGACAAATTAAAGAGTAGCAACGAATAATTAAAACGCATTACTGTTCGAAAGCTCTAGAACCAAAGTACCTACCTAGCCTGGCAAGATCTCGAACATTCCGTCATAGGTACTCGTCGTACCTACTATTTAGTAGGTATGTAATCTGTAGGTATCTGTAGGTGGATAAGGGAAATGGTACTTTCCGCCGTTAACAATAGAGTCGAAATTCGCGTGAGTGACTCGCGAAGGACAAAGTCATAAAATTGATTTATGGGCCCGCGATGCGACTCTATTGTTCTGGAACTATCCCGAGACGTCAGTATCTAGAATTTTCTTTGTTCCGCGTATAAATACGAGCCCCCGAACGGAAGTGAGTCAGTTCTGATTTCGACTGCGATCAAGAGCGATCTACCTAAGTGTGCGAAGTGATTTTACCTAACGACCGAAGCGATAGTATAACGGAACTCTAGTGCTAACTGTGATTTGGATTATTGTTGACTGGACTAATTATTTATTGTTTGTGGTAAATAAAGTTCTTTATTGGTAAATCGGCATTTAATTACCTACGTACGTAACAACTGGTGTCAGAAGTGGGATGCCGTTACCACAGAAGGACGACGAACAGCGACCACGAACAAGGAGGCAAGCAGAGATGGATGCTGCGCGTCATCGTATGGAGGAGGAAGATCAGGCTGGCATGGGAGCAACGGCAGTTGCTGAGGTGCCAACAGGACCATCCTCAGAATTGAACCTCGCTGCGGTGTTGGCCGCCATGCAAGCTAGTATGGAAGCTGTCCGCCGCGACCAGGAAGCCGCCCGTCGCGACCAGGAAGCCGCCCGTCGCGACCAGGAAGCTGCCCGCCGCGAACAAGAGGCTAACCAGCGTAAGCTTCAGGACCTAATCGCAGCTAACCAGGAAGAAGCTCGCCGCGAACAGGAAGCCGCTCGTCGCGATCAAGAGGCTAAGCAGAACCTGATCCTCGATAAAATCGACCACGGCCTCGTTACGTTGGGTGAGAAGGTAAAGAATCTCACCTTAGAGGTAAAGGAGGTTTCCGCCCGAGCTGATAGCCTCGAAACAAGAATTGATGGCCATGAAGATCGACTGCTGGACATCAATAAAAAAATTGTCAAGCTCGAAGCACGCGAGCCCATTGCTGTTGGCTCACCATCGCACACCCCCTGTGCATCGGCCGCAAAATTTGATGTGCCGCGTTTTGATGGCACGTCTTCCTGGACGGCATTTAAGTACCAATTTGAGACATTGGTTGAAACAAACCGCTGGGATGATAAACAGTCTTTTGCGGCATTAACTTTGGCTCTACGAGGGGACGCTCTGCTAGTCCTAGAGAACCTACCTCCGGACGGCAGGACATTGGCGCGTCTCATGGAAGGACTGGACACTCGCTACGGTGACAAGCACCTCGAGCATGTTTTCCGTGCGCAACTTCGCGAAAGAACGCAGAGGTCGAACGAGAGCCTGCAGCAGTGGGGAGTCGAGGTTGAACGGCTGGTTCGGCGTGCGTACATGTCGATGACACCAGAGACGGTGGAAGTAAATCTGGTGCAAGCATTCATCGACGGTCTACGGGATTCTGAAGTCAGGGCTACGGTGCGGCTCGGACACCACCAAACTTTAAAGAGTGCGATGGCACACGCTTTGGAAGTGGAAGCCGTACGACAAGATTCTCGTACGCACAGAGTTCGGGAAGTGGTGGTCTCGCCTACAACGCAGCCACGTCAACGAGAAGTGGTGGCTTCTTCCTCGACAAAGTCCCGCTATATTCCGACATGCTACGGGTGTGGGGAAAAAGGGCACATTCGTACCGATTGCCCCAAGAGGAAGAGGGGAAGTGTGGACTCCGGAACTCAAGTTAACGAGGAGTCGTTAAACTAAAAGTCGCCAGGGCCGCGGGGCGGGTGCTGGCTGGTCAACTGAAGGCCCCAACCATCACCATCAATCAAGTTCACGACGGAAATAGTTTGATAGTCGAAGGGACGCTGAATCATAGTGCTTGCAATTTTACCGTTGACACCGGGGCGTCGCGAACTATTGTAAGACCTGAGTTGCTGAAACGAACCATCTCGTGGCAAAGAAAGTCTCCATCCTGCCGACTTCAGACAGCAACCGGCCAGTCAGTCTCCGTCCTCGGTGATACAGAAATCAAGTTCAAAATTGGTGATCAAGTGTATACCCACCCTGTTCTAATTGCAAATATTACGGACGATTGCATACTGGGTCTCGACTTCTTGCAGAATAACCGATGTATTCTAGATATCGATAGGGGAGTACTGAAGTTCCCAGATCAAGAAGTCTTCCTGCGAGGAAATAACTCATGCAACCTGTATTGTTTAAAGAATGTTACACTGGCTCCAAGAACCGAAACCTTAGTCGAAGTAAAATTTCCTAAGAAAATCAGGCAAACAAGATGTGTTTTGGTTGAAGATACTGGCCGGCACCCGGAGCTCATCACCGCGAGAACATTAGTAATGACGAAAAGGAGATCCAAGGTAAGGATTGTGAACCTTGGGAAAGAAGAGGTCCAACTAAAGAAAAACAGTGTTGTTGGGAGATGTGAAGGATTGAATTATCTCCGGCAAATCAATACATCTTCAGTGAAACAAGACGTAATAAAAGGTGAACCTGATCACATCCAGCAACTTCTGGAAAATTCTAAGAGCAATTTATCGGCTTCGGAACTACAGCAAGCCAGGGAATTTCTGCTACGGTTTCGAGATATCTTTGCAACGGGAAAAGACTGCGGAAGAACAGGTCTCGTCAAGCATGAGATAGATACAGGTGATGCTAGACCAATTAAACAGAGACCGCGCCGTATACCCTGGGCTAAGGAAACTGAGGTAGCAGAAATGGTAAAGGACATGGCTGATAGCAGAATAATTGAGCCTTCTACGAGCCCATGGTCTTCTCCAGTCGTTCTGGTGAAGAAGAAGGACGGCAGTACAAGATTCTGTGTGGACTACAGAATGCTGAATAATGTGACGAAGAAGGACAGTTATCCCTTGCCGAGGATAGACGATACGCTGGATATGCTCAGTGGTATGAAGTGGTTTTCAACCATTGATTTGAAAAGTGGCTATTGGCAAGTGGAAATCAGCGAGAAAGACAAAGAAAAGACAGCGTTCAGTACGGGCATTGGCAACGGCCTGTGGCAATTTAACGTTATGCCTTTTGGGTTGTGCAACGCTCCAGCGACGTTTGAACGCCTCATGGAGAGAGTCATGGTGGGCCTTCTTGGTGACGTCTGTCTGGTATATTTGGATGACGTCATTATAATGGGCCGCACTTTTAAGGAAAACCTAAGGAACATGGAGAAAGTGTTCACCAGGATACGAGGGGCTAACCTAAAACTAAGCCCAAAGAAGTGTGCCCTGTTCAAGAGGGAGGTCAGCTACTTGGGACATGTTATTTCCGCCGATGGGGTGAGAACCGACCCTGAGAAGATAAAGGCTGTCCAACAGTGGCCAGTTCCAAGGAACAAAACAGAAGTACGTGCATTTTTAGGGTTGTGCACATACTACAGACGATTTGTTATGAGTTTTTCGGACATTGCAAAACCGTTACACCAGCTGACGGAGGATAAACGAGATTTTATCTGGGACAAGAACTGTGAGTCAGCATTCAACGAGCTAAAACAACGGCTATGTGAAGCGCCTATACTGGGGTATCCGAGCAGAGACGGAAGATTTGTCGTTGATACTGATGCCAGCAACACGGGAATTGGAGGAGTGTTGTCACAGGTGCAAAGTGACAGACAGGTCGTGATCGCTTACTTCAGTAAGGCACTTTCAAAGCCAGAACGGAACTACTGCGTGACTCGACGAGAACTGCTGGCTGTGGTAAAAACCTTGCAGCATTTTCATAAGTACCTCATAGGAAGGCAGTTTACGTTGAGGACGGATCACGCTGCATTGAAATGGCTTCTACAATTTAAAAACCCAGAGGGCCAAGTCGCAAGATGGCTCGAGCAGCTGCAGGAGTTCAACTTTGTGACGGAACATCGCAGTGGAAAAGGGCACAATAATGCTGACGCCTTGTCGCGACGTCCGTGCAATGAGGACTGTAGACACTGCCAACAGAATGAAGCCCGAGAACACGTGAATTTAATTAGGACTGAAGGCAACTTCAAGAAGTCCCAGGAAGAAGATGAAGATATTCGACCTATACTGGACTGGAAGCGTAACGGAACTAGGCCTCAGTGGAGTGAAGTATCGTCACATAGTCCCGTCACAAAGAGCTACTGGGCACAGTGGGACAGTTTAGTCCTAGAAAATGATGTGCTTTGTAGGAAATGGGAATCGAACGATGGCAAGGAGGTGACCACACAAGTGATAGTACCACGATGTGAAGTGGTCCCCCTGCTACAAGAAATACACGATGGTGCTTCTGGAGGACACCTGGGAATTAAGAAGACTCTACTGAAAGTGAGACAGCGGTATTACTGGCTCAATTGTAGAGATGACATAGAGCAATGGTGTCGGAAATGTACAGCGTGCGCATCTGTGAAAGGACCACAGACTAGAAGCAGGGGCAGGCTTCAGCTGTACAATGTGGGAGCCCCCTGGGAACGCATTGCCATCGACGTCGCTGGACCTTTCCCAGTTACGGATGACGGAAACAAGTACATAGTGGTGATCCAGGACTACTTTACAAAGTGGCCCGAAGTCTTCGCCATACCCAATCAGGAAGCGACGACAGTGGCGAAGAAGGTGGTCGAGGAAGTAGTATGTCGGTATGGCGCACCTTTGGAAATCCATTCCGATCAAGGCCGTAACTTCGAATCTGCGCTGTTCCAGGAAATGTGTACTCTTCTGGGAATTTATAAGACACGCACAACACCTGCGCATCCTCAGTCGGACGGAATGGTGGAAAGGTTTAACCAAACCCTGGAGAATCATCTGGCTAAGGTTGTCGATGACCATCAGAAAGACTGGGACCGGTATATTCCACTATTTCTGATGTCGTACCGATCGGCAGTGCATGATAGCACGGGACATACCCCAGCAAGAGTGAATTTCGGCAGGGAAATAAGACTTCCAGTCGATGCCATAACTGGCGTGCCACCTGACAAGACTAAGCCAGTTACGGACTACGTAAGTGACCTTCAAGATCAATTGGACGAAGTGCATAAACGAGTACGTGAGAATAGCATGAACACCAGCGTTAAAATGAAAACGAGATACGACCGTAATGCTAACGCCCAGGGATTTGAGGAAGGTGCACTGGTTTGGCTCCACAACCCGCTTCGACGAAAAGGGAAGTCTCCGAAACTTCAAGCTCGATGGGAGGGACCTTACACCGTACTAAAAAGGATCAACGATGTAACCTACCGCATCAAGAAAGGGTTAAGAGGGAAGCCTAAGGTTGTCCATGTGGACAGATTGGCGCCGTATCACGGATCTAATAATGCTCGGGACGAGCATAACTAAGAGGGGGGCACTGTTACGCCGATAAAATTTCAACACGTCATATCTCTGACAAATTAAAGAGTAGCAACGAATAATTAAAACGCATTACTGTTCGAAAGCTCTAGAACCAAAGTACCTACCTAGCCTGGCAAGATCTCGAACATTCCGTCATAGGTACTCGTCGTACCTACTATTTAGTAGGTATGTAATCTGTAGGTATCTGTAGGTGGATAAGGGAAATGGTACTTTCCGCCGTTAACAATAGAGTCGAAATTCGCGTGAGTGACTCGCGAAGGACAAAGTCATAAAATTGATTTATGGGCCCGCGATGCGACTCTATTGTTCTGGAACTATCCCGAGACGTCAGTATCTAGAATTTTCTTTGTTCCGCGTATAAATACGAGCCCCCGAACGGAAGTGAGTCAGTTCTGATTTCGACTGCGATCAAGAGCGATCTACCTAAGTGTGCGAAGTGATTTTACCTAACGACCGAAGCGATAGTATAACGGAACTCTAGTGCTAACTGTGATTTGGATTATTGTTGACTGGACTAATTATTTATTGTTTGTGGTAAATAAAGTTCTTTATTGGTAAATCGGCATTTAATTACCTACGTACGTAACAATATATAGAAGTTTTTAGTTGTGTGTGCATCACGTATAATGTAGAAAATCGAACGAATTGTGCGTAACTCGATAAGTATATTACTTAGGCTTTGTTTCATCGCAATTGATTAACTATATCGAAAGATACATTAGACTAGCTTTTTCCCGCGGCTTCGTTCGCATACATAAAATATAGCCCGTGTCAGTTAGGAATAAGACAGGTTTTTTATCGGTGAAAAAATGTTCGCAATCGGACCAGTACTTTCAGAGATTACCTCCTACAAACAAAAATACAAAATTGACCTCTTTACAATATTAACCCTTCAGATACCGTCAATTAGAGACACAATAGTAAGACAATAGATGCGCGGCCACCGGTGGTCGCTTGGGGATTCATGAATTAGTGTAGATTCATTGACTGACTGTTAGGCGGTACGAAGTTTGCCGGGTCAGCTAGCCATTAAGGTCTCCAGTTCTGGATAGAGCGAAAAAGTGTCAGATTTTCACTAACTGAAGCGCACTAGTGTTCCGTCACTTGCCCTTTGTGTTCCAGGGCCACGATCTTCGAACAGTCCCGCAGCTTGGTTTTAGTTTTTTTTTAATTATTATTATTATCGCGCGCGCGTTTGAACACTATCTCACCTGGTGGTGATAAGCGCCTAGAAGTAACCTATTCATTACCTATTGACTTAAAGAGACGAGTGAGAGTGAGAATCAGGGTGTGAGAAGACTTTTAATTTTTTTTATTTATTTATTTAACCTATGTTTTTTAGTTTCCTTTTGGAAGTGGTTATTTAAATGAAGGAAGAAGTGTTTACGTTTAAGAAACAATTTGAAGTAATTAAATAATTGAAGGAAGGTTTTAGGAATTGATTGTTTCCTATGCAATTAAATTTATTGATTGAGTTTACAAGACATACAACAAAATTATGATTTTGTACAGAAAATCTAAACATATAATATTATATTATTTATATCTGGAATTACATATTTTCTATAAGATCAATTCAGTTATAAAAGATTTTAATGTAATTTATTTTAATTTAATGAAATTTAATTGGTTTTTATTTTATGCAAATTATTTGAATATATGTAATTATGGACCAATTAACCGATAATGCAATTTAATTAAAGTAATTAAAATTTTATGTAATTTAATTTATCTGCGATATAAATTTCCAAACATAATTTTGTTGTAATTGGAAAATTGCTTTTGATATAAGTAATGGAAAAATGAGTCTATTGTTACTTAAAATGAATGAAAATGAAATTGAGAATAATTTAAGAAGGTGACAAATTACAAGACATAGGTGGCTTGCTGTCCGACCGTCCGGTAACTGTCTGGACCGAGCCCAAGTCGTTGACGGCGCGCACTGTTCCCGCGTGCCTCAAGGAGCTGTCAGCAACAGAAAGGGGCCCAGCTGGGTCGAAGCCTACTGGGGCCAGGGTTATCCGAAAGGGAAGCTCGGTCCCGGTACAAAAGGCACGAAAAAACGGGGTTGGCTTTTTCATCATCGTTGAGATAGAATAAGACAGTGTTTATTGTTGATGTTGATCTACTGAACCTCAAAGTACTACTAATTGTAATGCTACAGTGTTACAAGCTCGTGTAATATGAAAAGAATATGTAATTATAATCAATCCAAACAATAAAGATAAGGCCATGCTGTCGTACATAATAAATATGTTCTTAACTTAGTGAAGCATTGTCTTTTGTAGTGTCAGTCAGCTTACTTTTAAAATCTAAGGTGTTATTTTAAAATATTCAAACTTCATTTTTAACTTTCTACCGGAGCCTGTGTTTCCTGATATCTATAACCTTTTTTTTTTTCCCGATGGGGAAAATCATCTTATGGCAAAACCCGCTCTTGGGCTGAGCGGGAGATAGTGTCAGACTCTTACTGACTAAAAACCCCATCCCGTTCCTTCTAGCCTTCATACCACGAGCTCCCTTTCGGACAACCCAGTCCCCAGTAGGCTTCGGCCCAGCTGGGCCCCTCCTGCTGCTGACAGCTCCTTGAGGCGCGCGGGAACAGTGCGCGCCGTCGACGTCTTGGACTCGGTCCATTACCGGACGATCGGACAGCGAGCTACCCATGGCTCGCCGTCCGCGAGCCCCCGTCTACGGTGGCCGGAAATCGGGATCGGAATCCCGACGGCGGCGGCGAGGGCGCCTTTGCCTGATGCGGTCGGCCTCCTCCTTTGCAAGCATTACTGCTTCGCAGAAGGAGGTGACCGCCTGCCATTCCTCCTCGCTCCGGATCATGGCCTCAACCAAGGCCCGGCGCGAGCCATGCTGCCGTACATAATAAATATGTTCTTAACTTGGTGAAGCATTGTCTTTTATAGTGACAGTCAGCTTACTTTTAAAATCTAAGGTGTTATTTTAAAATATTCAAACTTCATTTTTAACTTCCTACCGGAGCCTATGTTTCCTGGTATCTATAACCTTGGGGTCTTGAAGTCAAGAGTGAATAAGATACTTCTAAGCGAGCGTGCTCCATCGTCGACAAAATAATCGTTTATAATCAGGTGAGAGAGGTCAAGCGCGAGCCTATTAATTTTAATAAAAATAAAACGTTTTAATCTTCCTTTAAAATAGGAATTTATTTCATAATTCTGTGGATTTCCTCTAGGTATGGCCAAAATCAGTTTATTCAAGAGCATATACGAGTCTTAAAAAATCCTAGATACAATGTCGAATCGATTTGAGTATACCTTCAAGGCTAGTGTGAATGGGCTTTTAATAAACTAGTGCGCCTAACCATCAGAGATTGCATCACTGCTTACCATCAGGCGGGATCGTAGTCAAGCACTGGTTTATAAAAATTAAAAAAAAACCTTTTTTTAATGCAAAATCATCAAATAACTTCTGCAACTGTAGGTAGGGCGAGAGGAAGTTTTAGACTTTTACAGACTAAAACCCACCAACATAGAAGAATGTGTGAAGTCTTAATTTAAAGTATCAAAAAATACAAATAATTAAATATACAAAAAATACAACTAAGCAAACAATACAATATCCGTCGCCAACAAACTCAAGTATCGTTTTCAGTCTTTTATATTTAGGTAAATTGATATTTAACCCTTAAATGCATAAAGTTGTAAAACTGCAACATACCACTCAAACGACCATAAAATTATTAGTATGAGTTCAATTGTCTAGTGAGTGCATGGTGTTGTAGTTCTGTAACATGGTTTTTAATAAAAATAGCTATGAAAAAAATATTTACGATTTTTTTTATTATTTTTCCCTGAATCAGCATATTCATGGCTCCAAAAATTTTTTTTTTCTCGGTCTAAAAATAAAATCATGCATTTAAGGGTTAAGTAACGATTATCTATATTTATAGTATTAAAAGGGGCAAAAAGCACGGATTGCAATGGAATTTGAACTTTCAATGTTTTTTTTTTTTTTTAATCTTTTTTTTAGGAGCTTTGTCTCAGTTTAGACTATGTCGCTCCATCGTAGCCAAATTTTGTGTAACAGTTTATTCTAAGTGGTTGTGATAAACAACTTTCAATGTTACTACACAGAGCTTTCTGTTGCAAAATTTGAAAAATATCTCGAAAACTCAATGCGTATATTACTACAATATTTTTGCAAGACATCATTGAGACATACTTCAAACGGTTTTGATATCTCCGCTTGCTCTCAAGAGTCACATCTTATGCATCATTATAGCTCTATCTAAGTTATTTGTTCAAGATCTTTTCTATAGGTTTTGAAATAAGGACCTACATTTCAAAATCTTTAGAACACTGATACACAACTTTGTCTGATTACGTATTTAAGAACTTGGAGATGTTTACCGAGTTTGCTAGTGGGTATATCTTATTTGTAAAAGGTAAAAGTTCTGCCATAAAAAATATCAAAGAAAAAATTGTTCATCATAAATCATTAAAGGGTAAACCTACAACCTATTTTAAGACTTATTAAATATGACACAAGAAATTTCATAAAAATGGTCAAGACGTTTCGGAGGTGGTAACTAGCACTGACACTAAATTTTTATGTGTTAGACTAACTGATCCAGCAAATGTTGTTCTGCCATATAAATTAAAAAAGAAAAACATTAAGGGTGGGGATAGGAGGGTAAAAAATAATGTACAACCTACTCCAAAACCTATCAAAAACACATAAGTTTTTGTTTTTGAATCGATTAATGTCGTTTCGAAAGAGAACAGCAAACACTGTGACAAAAGATTTATAAATATTAAAACATTACCTTATAACAAATTATAGAGACAAGGAAAAATATTTTGTCAAAGAATATTATTTCACTCATTGCAATGGATGGTAAAACTATTGATACACTAGCTATCTGCCTTTTTCGCTTTACTACACTCAATAAAATTTTTGGTAGTAGGTAAGTATATAAATGCGAGTGATTCTTTAATCATAAATTTATTTTATTATAAATACACTCAAACATTTTGATCACTTATTATATTATCGTTTGCATTTTGTGGTTTCCAAAAACCCAAGATTGATAATTCAATACAACATCAGCAAAGAATTCATCAATTACCTACTCGCCTTGTTTGACATCAAATAGTAGCCAAACAAGTTTACCTAATTTGGACTCATATGGAGAAGATTGGTTTCATATAAGCAAAAACTAAAGACGTAATACAGCTTCACTTATTTAATTAATAAATTAGCGACCAGCTTCCTCTTTATTAACTTGTTTTCCTCTATACCGTCGTTGTTATTACCTTTTATCGTATCAAATCTAATTAATACGTCCGTCCCTTTGTGAATATTTTTTTAGATTTTTTATTGAGAGAAATTTGGTTGTCATGACATGAGCATGGAAAAAACACCAACAGGAAAATACTTATGAGGTGAATTAGGATGGGATAAGGAATAATAAATACACTTGAACTAAAAATTCGAAGACATTATAATTACGGCCCATTCCCTCTCCTAGAGAGGAGGCCTAAGTCTCAGCAGTGGGAATATTAAAAAGGCTGATGATGATGAAGGAATAATACCCCTGACCAAATTTTAGTCACGATGGCTAAGCTCAACGGAGATTAACCAAGTATTTAGACGATATTATGTGCAAAAGTATGTCCGCATACGACCGCTTACTCTCATAGTCTGGTGAGATGGCAGTTCATTCGGAGAGATGAAGCGCAGACATAGGAGTTTCAAACCAACAGTCTCCAAAGTTTGGGCTACTACTACCATGTCAATTCTAAAGATTAAAACCCAATAGTACTTCTTCCGACCTAAGAATCGAATCCAGGACCTCACCATGGTAGTGTTGAGGTAGTTATGTGACAGCAATAGGTTATTAAACTAAAGGAATGCCAAAGAAAAATTGAGTGTACCTACCTCGTGAAAGATTTCTGGTAAAAAAGAGGTAGGTAACAGTTGAGATGATGGCTTTTATAAAAATATTGGAAAAGACCATGTAGTGACGTATAAACTCCAATTACATCATTAACTTCCTTGGTTATTTATTATTCATTAGTAACTATGTAGTATAAGACAGTTTTAAAATATGCAAAAACAAAAAGCATTAAAACTTGACTGACAGATCTAAATCAAGAATTAATAATACAAAATAAACAGGTTTAAATGACGTAATAAACTATGCTGCACAGTAACTATCTGGTCCATTGCTAACCAGTTTCCAAATTGATTATCACACAAAAACCTCACAAATTACCCGGTAGTATTTTAAACAACTACCTAATAAATAAAACCAATAATCAATAGAAATATTTCACAATTAAAACAAAACAATTAGAGGAAATTGACAGAGGCATAACCAAATTGGCAATCCAATTATCAAAATTGAATCACGATGTAATTTGCAAACAGTTATTCGTTATATAACAGTTATAGCTAACCACAAACCGTTACTTAACAGGTGCTAACTATTATGACAAATGACAAAATATCTGACATATTTTGTAAAACAATGTTTATTTTTTTATTATGAATTGTAAAGATTTTTATTTAGTTCACTTAAATAAACATATATGATATCGTAAAGGTTCTCTTTTACTAGATGATATAGTCCATCTAAACTTTTGTCCTCTATTGATCTCAATAGAAGACAAAAGTTGATTTTTTTTATGGATGATTCAACACCATCGGACCTTTAGCCAGCTTCCAAGAAATCAAACATTTTCTAAAAGAATAGCTAATACTTAAATTCTTTTTTTTGTAGAACATAAAATATGTTTTACGATTCAAACAGGCAATAAAATGTGATAAAAGATTAATTTTGGTCAAAAAACCTTGTCCTCATACGAGTATATTCGATGTCATAAACCTTTTCACACATCTTTTTTTATCACAACTTTAAAGCTCCATATTGGTATCGCTAAATTAAATCTTTCATCATCATCATCATCATCATTTCAGCCGACAGACGTCCACTGTTGGACATAGGCCTCCCCCAAGCGTCGCCACAACGATCGATCCTGTGTCTCGTATCCACCGGATTCCCGCAACCTTTACCAGGTCATCGGTCCACCTTGTAGGAGGCCTTCCGACGCTGCGTTTTCCAGTACGAGGTCGCCACTCCAGAACCTTTCGGCCCCAACGGCCATCTGTTCTGCGAGCAATGTGCCCTGCCCATTGCCACTTAAGTTTCGCGATTCGTCGTGCTATGTCAGCAACCTTGGTTCTCCTGCGGATATCTTCATTTCTGATTCGATCCCGCAAGGAAACCCCGAGCATAGCCCTTTCCATTGCCCTCTGGGTGACTTTGAGCCTTCTGATGAGGCCCATTGTGAGCGACCACGTTTCGGCACCATATGTCATCACTCGCAACACGCATTTAATCTTTATTAAGGTAAATTTGAATGATGGTGCTTCAATTCTCTCAATAAAATATAATAATACAAAGCTCTATTCTTTGTTTTATCTTAACTATCTAAAATCATTATACTATTTCAAGAACATTTTTCGGTCATAAACCCAAAAAATAAAAGGGTTTTACAAAAACGTTTCTGTCTATAAAAATTCAACATCCTTTTATCTAGCTGTCTTCGAGATTAAAATGCAAATTTTCGTCTATATCGTACATTTTACGATGGAAGCTCCGACATTTTGCAATCATCGGTAGCCCTGTGAGCAATTTGAATAAATCAACGATACAAAGATTATCTAACGGGCAAACATCTTCGTTGGACAAAGGTCAAACTGGTTTGATAACGTCATTAGGATCTACCGCTGTTATAATATTTTCATAAAGATGACTTTTTTTCTTGTAAGTTCTACAAGCTTCAGATAGTATCTAAACTATATCTCATTTGGTTTCAAGATTAAGACTTTTTTCTTTTCAAAACTAACTATTAATGTTTACCTTAATTTTATTATCATCATCATCACCTTTCTGCGCTTGTACAGGATACGTTCTCGTAACATAATTTTATTCTCCCTTGTAAAATCTTTATACTATCACAGGTTCTGTTTTCGTTCACATTATGCATCATCACACAATCCTTGTTAATTCATGAATCCCCAAGCGACCACCGGTGGCCGCGCATCTATTGTCTTACTATTGTGTCTCTAATTGACGGTATCTGAAGGGTTAAATTGGTTTGCATATCGTTCCCATTTCACGTTTGTTTTCGTAACTTTTTTAGTCACATGCGTTTCTGTCTTCTCATCTTATTCTTAGCTTTATCTTTGCAATAATTTCCAATACAGAATATTACAGTAAATATTTTACGAGGTGCAGTGCTTTACTTGCCTGCAATATCACCTATCGGAGCTTCGCTAGGTTTTATTATGTCTATAAACCATCAAGCTTGATCTCCATATAATGAAATGGCATATTGTTGAATTAAATGCTTAGAATACGGAATACTGCAAGCAGTTACATTGTGGCCATTATCAATAGAATATTAGTTTCCATCAATGCGTATTGATGCAAATAGTATAATGGACAGCAGCAACTTCAATTTCAAATTACATTAGAAACAAGACATTTCAGTTACTAGATTGAAATGCCTATCTACATCTACACTAATTTATTAAAAAGGCAAAGTTTGTTTTTTTTTATTTTTTTTTTGTTTGTAGGAGGTAATCTCTAGAAGTACTGGTCCGATTGCTAAAATTTTTTCACCGATAGAAAGCTACTTTGTTCCTGAGTGATACAGGCTATATTTTATGTACGCGAGCGAAGCTACAGGCAAATGCTAGTTACAAATAAATGTAAGGCTCCTTCAGAAAGGCACGTTACAGAACAATGCCTATCAAAACACGTAGTCGTATTGTCGCGATCTGTCGTGTCTGTGGCAGTCTTCAAAAGAAACATGATAGAAATCAAACAAATACGAACATTTTGTAACCAACTCGGTTACCATGACATTTAGCATACATGGACATTTATAATTTCTGACGAAAAACAACTTAACTTATCAACAATGAAAATCTAACTTTATTTTGATGGCAATAAAGCTGAGAATTAATGTTTGAGCAGAAGTTTGGGTAAAAACAAGTTTTGTTAAAATATACCTATATTATGCATATATGAGTAGTGGGAGTTGTCAAGCCGATTGGACAAAAAATATTGGTAGCTTTAAGGGATTTAGTTTTTATATTTTACAAAATATTGCATAAATTATCCCTCGCAAAAAGCTTCAATTGATTTGTACCTACAATTAGGAGAGCTTTTTTGATTATAGATTTTGTTATGATTAATATATTCTACCTAAATTATAATTTTCTTCCTTGATTTGGATTAGGTTTTGTGCTGATTTATAAATTCCTAGTACTAATAAATTGGGTCTACATCAAAAAATCTAATTGGGCAATGACAGATAATTTATACAAACACAAAACGAATTTTTAAGATTTATATCTAAGAAATTAACACACAGAAGGTGGAACCAATCATGTTTGAGGGTCGAAGTGATTATCACCAAAAAAACCGAAAACAAAAACGCATATAATTGTGGATATTTAATAACCACCTTGTTCCTGACACGGTCTAGACTAGCAGTTAGTGTTATGCTAGATTACTTAATAATAAATGATTTATCTGATATTGCATGCAATAGATATATTGCATGAGATAATAAAATTATTTTTAGACAAAGAATTAGATATACATTTTTGGGTCGCAACCAACGATTCGGAGAATAACGTTTGTCTTAACACTAATAAAGAAATAATGCTTTGTTACTATGTTGTAAAACTGGTGATAAATTTTGCTTGTCAGTAATAAAAATAATTCCAAATTTAGATATGCGAACATATATTTTAGAAAAGTTGCCTATAAAACTAACTATGGTTAAATCATTAACAATACAACTAACAAATTTTGGATCAATATAAAAATGAAGGAGTATGAACAGTACAAATGGTTATATCAAAATATAGATGAGATAGTTTATTGATTACTCTTTGATACCCGTTCATGTTCAAAGAGCTGAATAGGTTTAGAAATTTTATATCAATATAGCTTATATCTTGGATCTATACATAGGCATAATTTGTAATGAGAAAAGTACTAAATTGTAAAAAAAAATCGTGTTATGCCTCCTTTTACCTTCTTCATTTTTAAAGCCGGGAATAAACGAGAGCATGATTAATTTATTGTGCAAACGAACAATGACCGTAGCAACTATTATAATACAGACACAACAGAAGTATAACTTTATATATATTTTTATCACCACAGACTAATTTTTGATGCGACAAAATCTAGCGCAGTGGATTTTTTTTTAAACATATCAGATTTTCGGTTTGAGGACACCGTTTGAGAAGGATATCTAACAGAGTGATCTTCAAAATAAAAAAGTGTATTGAGATTACTTTCTGACTTTTGAAAGAATCTAAAGTCCATATACAACTATCTGTAATAATACTATTGTCGGTAAAAATTTTCTTCACAAAAGACCCCATCAAATATTCTCCCAAACATCTTGGATACATGCTATATGCAGTATATCTCTCATCACATAATCCCTACACTTTATACACTGAGCAACTAGTACAAGTTGCAAGCATGCACTTGCACACAGTAATAACGCCTTTCCTGGTTCCGTATCAATAACATGCGGACTGTCTACATTTGTGGGTACATAAGTACCTTCATCAAACTGACAGCTGGACCGTACATCGTGAATGGACTGGTGCTTCCTAGATAGGTTTACTACTCTTTATAGTTTTGTAATTAATGTTAGAGAGATGTCATATCCCATAAACGTTAGCTTCCGGCTTTAAACGAATTGTTTTAGACTTGGTATCTGTGCAGTAGAATTAATTTTCTACCTCTATAATGTCGAACTGAATACTGTCATACTGAACCTCAAACACTCTCAAATTCAAACTCTCACTCTCTTTCAAAGCTAATGGTAGCAAAGTTTAGCTTGTGATTATGACCTTCATTCAATTCAATAAAGAATCAAATCTACCACCTAAAGAAAGAATAAAGCTTTGGGAAGAATATCACCTACCACCTTCCAACTTCTTAAATCCTCAAGAACATCTAACGCTTGAACGCGAATTGCAGAAGTTGATATATATTGGAATACAGTTAATCGATTGCGCGCTTAGGTAGGCTGCTGAAAACATAACTTGGCGAAATGGGGTTTTATAGACCTGTCAGATACTCAATGTGAGTGCGGTGCTTCTTTTGAAAACATGAACAACACGTTCGAGTGCTCAAGTGTCCAAATACCTGCATTTTGAAGGATTTGATGAGTGCCACCAAATACTGTAGGTTATGTAGTCACTTACTAGGCCCAAACAGTTTAACGACTTTACCATTAATTCGAAAACAAGAAAAATAATAAAATCATATCGATTATTTTATGAAGTACCTTTAATTTCTTCTTACTTCCTCATTTGTTTTATAAAACCGAAGGTTCTTGCGATATTGAGCTTCTGTTAAATTCTTGTCCTTTGAATTCGTCTCATTTGCATTTAACAATAAAAATAACAGCTTAAAATTGAGCGTAGTATTTCATTAATCAGATTGTCCAGTGAACGCACCAATCAATGTTTTATTTAAATGGAAAATATTTTTATTTCCAACGCCTTTCGTAAATATAAGAAAGAAATTGTGTTGACAGGCAGATTATTATCATATAAAACATGACGATTGACAGTTCTACAAGCTTTTTTTAAGTTTCGGTCGGATTCTGTCTAGCTATTGTTTTAGGTATGGATCGAAGGCTATTATTGTTATTATTGTGTTGTTATTGTTATCGTTTGTGTTATTATTGTTGTGTGCTGATTTTGTATTATTATCTAGTCTGATAGTAAGTGATAATATGGGTGAGATGTCTACCATGTGGCACATCACTGTATATCTGATAAGTACGATGACGGAATGGTCTTGGCGGTATTTACAGTTCCAACGCACATTTCTCAAAAAGTGATCAATGCCGTTTTGCGCGGATGAGACGCATATCTTCCCTATCGACTGATGTTGTGTTGTGTTTGTTATTTAGCTTTAAGTATGCGTCTTATTTCGCGTGAATAAAATGTTTTTCTTTCTTCTTTTTTCTTTCTTTCTTTTAATGGAAAATTGACAGGCTTGGCGTCGATACTTTAGACTATGAAGCTTCGACTTAGTGAGTGCATGATTGCGAAGAACTCTGACATGACAACAGAAATGAATAACCAGAGCCATAGTTCTTCTATATCCCTAATGGAGTGGTTCAATAAAACTTTTGTGATCATCGTATAGTTAAGTCACTTCCATAAACTATTTGTCTTTATTACGTTTAGTGATCCCTATAGAAGTATTGAGAAAAGAAAATACTCGTCTTAAATTATTTTTAATACTTGCTTTCCGAAAAACAAAATAAAAGCCCGCTCCAGCAGAACTGATCCTCTAAATCCTAAGGGGATCATGGGTCCTCCAAAATTCCACATAAGGGGGATTCGACTTGAAATTCATTGGTAACAATTCAAACTCGGCGATAGTCCCGCGATTCCGGGATAATCCTGGGGGAATGGAAACGTGTTTGATGGGGATTCGAATAAGTGGGCCAATGTTTTTAAAACGTTCTATTGATGAAATGGTTTAGATCTTTTCTGCACGATTAGTTATACCTATAAAATTTGTAAGCAGATTCTATTTGTTTTTTGGCTATGAAATAATCTAAGGGTCTGTAAGTCAAGAGATAGATTGCTTCTAGGAAAGCGTGCTCCATCGACGGTCACATCATCGGTTACCGTCAGGTGAGATAGGGGTCAGGAAACATAAAAAATCAATTACTGTTTTGAGCCTTTTGTAGTTGATATGGGTTATGGGCTCCGAGTGCACGTCATATTTTCAAAGATATTTCTGGCCGACAGATCGAAACTTTGCATGATCAGAGAGTTGGCTCGTTCTTTGTTCAAAGAATTGGTACTGACGAAGAAGAGTACTTTGACGCCTAAGTGCTTTTGTATATTTACTTTTGTAAATCATTTATGCGCATATTTTTTTCCTAATAAACATCAAAATGTTTATAAGCTCTTAATGTAATGAAATCCCATTTCCATTTCATACCTTTTTGTAAGGTACTCGAAATACTGTAATTATATTATGATAATCAAAATAATTTGATATTTTTTACTCAAAAAGCATAAATGAATCAAAGACAAAAATGCTTCAATTACTTAATGATCAAAGGTGAAATTTTCATTAACATAATATTGAGAAAAAGATTTGAGATGAGGAAACAGTATCTAAAGTAATGCAATCATTACCATCCAGTTATACAGTTATTATACGGACTATATTCGTATAAACGTCATATATTTGGAATCCTAACGACCCAGAATATCTGTTTATGAATTTTTCAGTCTATACTACATCATTATTAGCTTGTCAATTGTAAGGGCAAAGGCCTCCCTCCCTGTATCTTCCCCTTTTCTTTAGTTAAATCTAGCAATCCTTTAGATATTATTTTAACTCATCACATTCCTTCTGGGCATACCATGGCGTCAGTCCTGTTTATCTATACTAATATTATAAACAGGAGAAATTTGTATCTATT
Organism: Mythimna lalbum; assembly: GCA_949319445.1. Classification (NCBI taxonomy): domain Eukaryota; kingdom Metazoa; phylum Arthropoda; class Insecta; order Lepidoptera; family Noctuidae; genus Mythimna; species Mythimna lalbum. The sequence continues at coordinate 21,280,697 of OX439352.1, forward strand.
TTATTTTATTTTATTAATAAGGCACACCAACAATTTGTTCACAAAATAAAATTTCAGAATGAGTATTTAAATTATGGTTCCGTGTAAACAAATCAATTATAGGCATGCACAACATTCACAATGGTTATTTATAATTACATAATCACATATTTTGTATAAATTTAAATTAAATTAAAAAAGATTCATTGATATCATTAAAAAAAATTTCATTAAAAATTTCAATAAACCAACTTAAATGTTACAATATTAGTAAAAAAAAACATGATAATTAGAAAAAGATCGCATAAAAAAATAAAAACAGACAAATTATTAAGGGAATTATTATAGTCATTTAACATACATAATATACATATTCATCAATTCATATTAAATTAAAAAAAAATATCATTCGAAATTAGGGTGGGCAAAACGGATCAATCAGGCTGATTTTCGACTTGAACTGAACCAAAGAGTCAAAGAAGATGTCAATATCTATGTTTGTATGATGAGAAATAATCTCAAAAATAACTGGATCGATAAAAATCTTTCACCAGTATATGCTATTTTATCACAGAGTGGCATTGGCTATTTATTTTCTACTCTTTATCGACCGACCGTGAAATGTTTTTCGGAAAATTTTCCATCTGAACTCTTTAATCACACATCATTTCTTTCATCAGCATTTGTCTACACATGTACGAGAGTCCCTTGGAAAGTTCGTACCAACCACAAACCATGCTCTTTCTACCCTATAACTACAATAGCTAGAAAATTACGAGTCTATGGTACATAGTAATCAAGCAGGTTCGTTTTCACCACTGTTCACGCTTGGCCAGACACGCCGACGAAGCGTAGTGCTCATTTATGACGTGTATTATTAGATACTATGTATTTATCAGAAATTGTGGTAGTTCTTAATTTATGTACCTACTTCGTTTTTGTTTGTGTCAAGGAAGCGAGAAAAAGCTACTATGGCTTGAGACAAAAATGTCTTTCTAGCAGTGAGAGACTGTCGTAATGTCAAATTGTAAAAGGTTGAGCATTTGGCCTTCTAGATCGGTTAAGATAGTCACCGCGGCTTTGGAATGCAAAGGGCTATTGAAAAATCACTAATGAGTTTTATTTTGTAAAAGTTTAACACTCCCTGTCCGTCTACCCAGAAAAAAAGAAGATATTTGATGATTTTTCACCCTCAAAAAAAAGGCCATTTGCCAATGTACAAATTGAGCATGTTTTAAATGAAACTGACTATGTTGCTAATGTAATATGAAAAATATCTTATCAGACAGTAATTTCAGTTTAACAATATATAATAACAATACATAATACTATTCTAACAACATTAACCTCACATGTTTTCTTTTTGTCAGTTCAAAATTTAACTTAGAAAAACCGAATCGTACTGCTTTGCATCTGCAATTGTTGACTATTTCTAGAAAGTAGATTCTATTTTCGGTACAGAACGAATACAAAATTGCTTTCCTTTTGCAAACAGTCGTGTGACCTTTTTTAAAGCTCAAAAATACCGGGACAAAATCCCGAATTTTTCAACTCAATTCTGTTACTGTGTGGCGCAGAATCTCAAAACTGCTTGCACGTAGCGCTGAAATTATTCTTGCAAAAAATATAAAAGAAAACAGTGTGGGTCGCTTGCATGGGATTCATCTCATTTCTACATTTGTGACTGGCCACCAATTTATCATGCAATTCATGTTTAATCTAACCGAGTTTATTTTTGATAAAACGTACATATTTTATCTCTTACCCATATCTGAATTAATTTAAAGGCGACCCAACTTGCTCGGTCCTTTCCTTATTTTTCTGTTACTTATCATCTCAGAAGCCTTACTCTAGCAAAAAGTTTCTGAAATCCTTTCTCACGGCAGTTTTGAAAAGTCCATAATTAGAAACGTCAATACTCACTGAAACATCAACCATATTATTTAATTTTTGAAAGATGCCCGTGATACCTACACTGATATCAAATACTTAAGTACCTATATAATATATTTTAATCGAAACTGTTAGTTCAAAAATCGATTTAAGCTGAAAAAATTGGTCAAAAAAACAAATCAGCCAAGTTAGCTGGTATTTTACCTGTAAAGGATTTAATTTGTGATCATTTAGTAGCCAGTCTTTTTTATAACAAAATAAATACATTTCAACATAACAAGAGTTTTGACTGAAGCGAATCAGAACTAGTTTTGACCAATTAACAATATAGACAGAAACATATATAGTACAAAAAATCAAGCAATCAAAATCGCTACTAGAACAAAAGTTTCTACAAATGCACTCGATACATCAAGTCATTCGATTAAACGAGGTGTAACACACGATATCAACTGATACTCACATCCTCGGATCAGTAGCACAATACAATCGGACGCAACTGTTGGCCAACAGTCGTTACGGACTCGTTGCGTAACCGTGTCGAAACTGTGCCGTAAGGACTGGGTGAAAGGGATGCCGGGACTCGGAAGTGGGGGAAAGAATAGACATAGATTAATGAAAGAACCTATGGATCCATTTGAAGACAAAGGGCAGAAGGTTGCCACAGAGTTTGGGTTACTGATTCATCGGTTGGTACAAGAAGTAGTTGATTTACTATAATTGGAAGTTGGTGAAAAGAGCACGACTAATAGATACAATTTATTATTGGAGATCTACATTTAGGATTTCTAAAGCACAAAAAAAAAGAAAGAAAAAAGAACATATTTTATTTTACATGCATAGTGTAGAAACTTAAGATTAAAAAAAAGGAAACGTTGTGTATCTGATGGCTGCACCAAATGCTAGGTCCACTTCAGCAAAAATATCAAACAACTACGTGGTAGTTGCCTGTTCCTGATTTTCATCTACATACAAAACTGACAGACCAAAAAAATTAAATGCAAAATTGATGATATTTTAAATTCAGTTAGTTCTTTACAAGCTTAATCCTTATACACAGTTGAAGACTTCTCTTGCCGACTCGATTTGCCACCGAAAACACAAAAGCTCTTCGAACTAAAACTTGATTTCGTAACTAATAATATTTTCACAAAGCACCTCACGATTCCCTCAATATCAATAATGTTACAACACCAAATAGACCAGAAACATTTAAGCGATACTATTTCGCCGAGCTTTACAATAATCTGCCTCTCAAAGCTAGCGACCCGATAGCCGTTGCACCATGCTATGCCATAACTGTAATCGCATTGCGTAGACCACGACACGGCACAGTTTTTAATGGAAATGTCAACGTAATCTTAGATGTGTATGTGACAATTTTAGTCTTAATCTGTTATGGATTATGGCTGTTGATTGATGTTGTCTTAGTTGGGAGTTGGAAATTAGGCAACGATTTCGTCATCATCATCATCACTGTTGGACGTAGGCCTTTCCCAAGTGTCGCCATAATGACCGGTCCTATGCATCTTGCATCCATCGAATTTCTATGACCTTCACCAGGTCATCGGTCCACCTTGTGGGAGGCCGTCCAACGTGCGTATTCCAGTACGTGGTCGCCATTCCAGAACCTTTCATCCCTATCGACCATTTGTTCTGCGAGCAATATACCACTCAAGATTAACGATTCTTCAAGATATGATTTAAGGCAACGATTTAAGTTAATTCAAATAGTCAGTTTTAGGTTGATTGTTAGTTGCACCCAAACTAATTTGTACAATGAAATATCAAATAAAAAGTGAGGGATGGGAGTAGGAGAGTAAAATATAACCTACTTCTCAGATTTACCAAATATCACCAAGAAAATTCATAAAAATCGAAAACAAACAATTTGACGACTTTTTTATATATTAGATTAAAATTGTCATAGCTCAAGATTCTGATTTTTTTTACAAAAACATCGAGTTAACTAAAGCAAGCCTTTTTGTTATTCGACTTATTTTTGGAGTTTTAATGTCAAAAGGTTTGAAATACAAAAATTGATGCAAATACAGTTACAAATAGTCACAAATATATTTTTATTTCCTTCACACTTGAATTAGAAAATAAATCTGTCGCGATGGTAACATTGAATATAATTATAAAACTTGCTATTATGCCAAAAATTTAAATAAAAAAGAACTGGTTACCAACTTAGGTGACGAAGTTGGTCCAGGTCACAAAAGTTCAAACAAAAATATTCAGGCAGACACAACCCACAGAAAAGTTTGGAAACAAAGAAAGTTCGTTCTTGAACCAGTTATTTAAACTGAATATGCATAAGTTACGCAAAAAGATTCTTAATGCCTTCATTAAAAATTGTAATCAGTTTGCAAACCAATTTATGTTGGACGCGAGTTGAGTGCAATGCACAAATGTCGTACGGAATATTTTTTGACCTTTGCTTTTATGTTCACACTTGTTTCCTCAAACTGGTTGTCTGTTGCTTTTGTACGTTGTTGCTAAAAATATTTGGAATCATAATTTTCTAAATAAAAAAAAATATATTCGCATAAAATTGTGATGTTAACTTGAAAAAGATCTTAAAGAAGAGTAACATTATAAGCACAAGACACGATTGCAATAACTATAATTACTATCTTAATTTTATTAGTCTAGCTTTTGTATTCTATAGCCTAATTACTAGCATATACATGTGAGTAATTAGGCCTATAGAGTGTCTTTTCTAATGTCCTGTCAGTATAAGTAAAATTGTGTTACCCAAATATGGTTATCATTATAGATGAATCAATAAGTTAAGATTTGAAAGACTTAAAATATTAAAAACTGTTGTGTAAAAATAGTAGCAGTTCATACTCGTAGTGACATTTTTATATACCTAACAGTTTTTAATTTTGGTGGAAGCAAAATTAAAAGCTCGGACGTACTAAAGAAAGAAAGATTATTCGTACCTCACACTCTTCTTTTTCTTCTTCTTCCCGTTTTATTTGGGGTCAGCTCAACACGTGTTTTTCTTCCATTCGGTCCTGTCCCTCGTCAAGCTATCATCAACTTCTTTTTCTTTCATATCACTTATCACACAATCCATCCATCTTTATTCGTACCTCACACATACAGTAGAATTTAAATACGGTATTGTTAGGTTACATTAAAATGAAAATACCGTAGAATTTAGTATAAACAAAAAAATCGGTGCAAGGCCAAAAAGGCGCCTAACTTTAAATAACGCAGCGCTGGTATTCTGTTAGGACCCGAGCTACTAAGCATTGATACGTCACTAAATACTAAACTCTCATACAAATCATTCAGAATTCAAAAAGTGCATAACTGCATTGATTAGGTCAAACCTAACCAATGCGTTATTTAATTAAAATGTCCGTCAAATTAATGTCCCATTAAAAGCCACATTGTACTATTCTACAATTACGATGATTACCGATATTCCTATGGAAACTACAAAGGTCTCCGTTTCGTACAAATTATTACAATTAACGCCAGATAATTTGAATGGCAGTGCGTGTGTTGATTATTTAGATGAATGCAAATATGTTATCGGTTGCAGGAAATAGTAAATCGTTTGTAATTATCAAATTGAGGATCATTATTTCAAATGTAGTCAGGTTTGTTTGTTTACAGTTTTTATTGTACGTAATAATTGCTAGAATAGTCGTTGTAAGTTATTCAAACTGAATTTAAATTTCTGCATACTTTTAGATTATAGCTTTGAAGAACCAAAACAAAATTAATAGCATTTAGTTAATTATAATTTTATATGCATCTATCTCATCATAATTATCTATTAGGTATACCTAGATACTTATTTATGTGTAGGGTTATTTATTCTTCTTTTACTGTTTGTACGGACTATCATTCTACTTTTTTTTCTATAATATATCTTCTTTCGCAGTTCTGCTGGATAAAATCATTTTTTTTTTAATGAATTATTTTCAATTCTATCAAAATGATTTCTTTACCCTAATTCATTCGGAGTAAGGGCAACTAGCTTATCTATACCAATATTATAAAATTGAAGAGTATGTTTGGACACGTTAATCTGGTTATTCAATATGTTTCTATAAGTCATTATCAACTGTCACTACCTTTCAAGTACAGCTCAGATTATTATCACTAATGACTTATTTACTTCAACTAACTTTCAACACATCTAATTTATTAAGTAATACTCAGCTGGCATATATCGGGTCCAAGTCCGAAGCACCGTTATAACCTAATTCCCTGTATTCCGAGCAACTCGTGCGCTGTAAGATTAATGTTACCATCGATCTTCGCTGCTTCTACACTCTTCCAATATAGACGAACATCTTAGAAACTATATCCATCGCCAGACGTGTATGGAATAGGTCGTTTCAAATAGGTGATGAAGGAGCAATGTATGCAGACCATGAGGTAATATGTGAGGGCAATGTAACAGTAAATATAGTGGATATGTCTCCAGATACGGTAAATTCTAGTTAGCGCAATATATTGTAGGTCTGTTAGAACTGGAAGTGAATTTGTTATTTGATTAGAGATTTGTGAGTGTATGGACATTGATTTTACTTTAATATATCTGCTGATAGTCATAAAACTGATTAGTGAAGCAAGCTTGAAGAAATTTATTGGGCATCAAAATAGTCACAACTTTACAGAAATTTAAATCTATGGGTACAATGGCGGTCTTATCGCTGACAGCGATATCTACCAGACAACCTTAAGATGTTCTATAAAAAAATACATTTAAATTCATCCTTTCCATCAAAACATCTTCATTCAGCGTATTCTGCAGCTAACATATCAAATCATTCACCAATTTGTTTTGCGTTCAAACAAAAAGCTGCGCATCAAACTTTCTCATTGTTTTCCGTCTCAAACATGTGCTTTCTATCTTCCTAACACTGCCATCATAATAGCACGTACGAAAAAAAAACTGAATCAACGTTGCACACACGAGCGCCGCTGTGCGAATGCGCCGATTTCTACAACACCACTGTTCACTTTCACTGAGAGAAACTGAGTCTTTTTGTTCATTGTCAGCGGTACAACGCTTACCGATTTCGAATAGCGTACCGCAAAGGATTTCGAATTCGAATTCAGAGCAGTACGAGGCGCTAGATTTGAATTGAGAATGGCATATGGTGGAATTTCGAATTGAGAATATAGTGTGGTAGTCAAATTAGAGTAGGTACATGGTACATTTTTGGTACATTTCAATTCAAATTATAAAAAAAAATGAATTATTTGAGTGTAGGTAGATACTTTAATAATTATTGATATTTAAGAACGAAGAACAAAATAAAACAAAAATAATAAGTGCAAAAGTTGTTTTAAATAAATTAGTCGCAGATTGTGACATTCGGTATTTTTATGCAAAAAAGGTATTAACTCAAACAGGTCTCAAAGTTCTTAGACCTTGTTATTTATTTTTGTAAAGTTTAAGGTGATTTAAAATAAAATGGATGTTGAAGGTAAAGCATGAAATGTTAATCGGTGTTTTTTTACTAGAAAAAAAGATGGAAAAATCTGCAATAGAGCGACTTTTAGTTACGATTTATGCAAATTAGTCGTTTAGCGGCTATAAAAAACCTCGGATAGAAAAAACATTTATCTAAATAACATAAACTATTGTTATATTAGTAGCATAACAACAGAAAACTTTCTACAAACTTTCTATTTATTTATAAACAATGCAATTATTATATAAATCTTAGTTTTTTTCCATTAAAAATTAACTCACCATTTTTCCGGGTTCCCACGAAAATCACAATTCAAGAAATAAATTAAAAAACCAAATATCCGCACAACACAGTACCGCACTCAGTACAATCGGTCACAAAACACGTAAGAATAAAAAAAAAATATAACACAAAAAATTTTTGTTCGTTCACTTGGCTGTATATAAACTAGATTCGTATAGACAAATTTATATAAAAATCGTTGGGTATAGAGACATGTCTGTCCTTTCGTCTGTCCGGGTTGGGAGACAGTCGTGGACTGACCGTGCGACGGAAAGTCTTGCGTTTCGTGGTTGTTGGATATTCAGAGGTGCGCTCGCGCCGATATGCGGACCTAACTGTCTTGATGCTTTGTCTTGAATTTTGATTGGTTTAAAAACGAGAGTGCTTTTTCAAGCATATTATTATTGTAGTTTGATTTCTTCTGTGGTATATGTCTATTTTTATGGTCTGTGATTGTTTTTTTTCTTTTTTGGTAGACTGCATTTTACAAAAACATTAACTTTTTTTAAATTTAAAGAGTAGAGCAAGCTAATTTTATGATAAACTTGTTTTTTTTTTTCTATTATTTGCAACTTAGTTGAGGTTAATTAACAATTAACCATAGATCAATTTTGTCTCCTGGTCTCTCTGAGACCCTGATATAATCCATTAGACAATAAAAAAAAAAACAATTTGTTAATATTGGCTTGGTGATATTTGTATTACATGCTCAGTAATGATACGTAGGCGAACTTAATAAAGCATGTCATTCTCTACCTGTCAACCTTTTTGCTAAAAAGGACAACACTGTAGTTTATTAATTATTTTCGAAATTAAATGAGGTTATACTATTCGTTGTTTCTATTAATTTCCGGGTCAATTGGAAGATAATTTGTTATTTTGTAATTTATTAAAATATTTATTTAAAAATAGTAACATTATGATACTAAAAAAGTCAAGCCACTTGAAGGTTGGAATGTCTTAATTTACTAAGAGTAAAAACTAAAGGATTTTTACTAATAGAAGTTGAATTTCTAGCACGAAACAAGAACTATAGAATTAATACCTAAGTTATTTTAAAGTTTTATTATGTGCTAGTAATTCCGTATCGTCTCTATTTAAATGGAAAACTAGAGTCACATATAAATAGGTAATTTCTAGACAAGCGTGCTTCATCGTTGAACACGTTATTGCAGATGAGATAGTGGTGAAGTGCGAGCCTAATAATAATAATAAAAAAAAAACTTTTTTCAGATTGAGTCTGATGTAGATGTCTAATTTTCCAAGATAGTGATTATATCAGTGCAACTCCAAGATCAATTGTCATTGTTTATTAATACAAGCTTTGGCAAGCAAGATTTTTTTTATTCTCTTTGTGCCTGTGCAGCAATTGAAAAACCGGCCAAGTGCGCTTTAGACTCGTGCACGAACAGTTCCGTAGCTCGTACCAAAAAACCACGTTTTTTGTATGGAAACCCCCTTAACTATTTATTATATTCTATTTTTAGTATTTGTTTTTATACCGGCAAAAAAAGTATCATTATCTATGAAAATTTTAATTTTCTAGCTATCACGGTTTATGAGAAGCAGCCTGGTACCAGACAGACGGACAGCGGAGTCATATCGATAGTATCTCATTTTTAACCGACTTCGAAAAAGAGGAGGTTCTATGTTCGGCTGAATTTATGTTTTTATCCTTTTTGTACCTAAAAAGCTATAGAAGTCAGAAATATATTCAAAATTCAAACTTTTAGTCCACTCTTAAAGTATCAAAATTACGATCGCACAGAATTCCTCACGTATTTGTCAAAGAAAAAATCAGTTCGGTTCCTTTCACCCCTTGCGTATGTGCTGTGAGTGTGAAAGAGACAAAAAATATCACATTCAAGACACGACCGCAACACTACATTAGTTCTGTTAATTTACTTATTAACAATTGTAATTTAAATCAGCGTAACTAAGTATTTTAGTGAGACGTGCCTTAAGGGTCTGTTGCATGGCAACATACTATGCTTGATGGTACGGATGGCGGAGTAGTTAAACGATTAAACGATAAATGATCTTTATTTTGTTCCAACTTTATAGGTTTTCAAAAAACACTTTTACACGTCAATTTTGTTTTCAGTCAGTTTTAACGAGATGAGGCCGGTGTTACCTAGCTAACTACTCTGAGAAGAAACACTCATATGAGAACCATGCAGATTTGTATTCGATTTTCTCAGATGGTCTTTTGAGGAAAGAACCACACAGATTTGAGTGGATTGACTGCCGCGCTCCATGTCGCGGGTTTGATTCTCACAGAACTTAAATAAGTACCCATCGCTAATTTAATGGTACAATGACGCAATTATACATTTGGAAATTTTACATACTAAAGTTGTCAAAAAATAAAAGGTCCGTTTTGACATTTGCATTTTGACTACCTAGCGGCGAGTCCGGTGAAGTGTAGCTACTACTAAAATAGCTAAAACAGCTACTACTTCATCGGGACCCCTAATTTTTTTTTTTTTTTTTGATCCTTGTTAAATTCTAGGGTCATTCATGATCCAAAACCTACTTATAAAACACCACACACAAGTTATTTGGTTTACTTAAGGATTTGGAAAGTTCTAAGGCTTTTGATAAAGTAACACAGTTCAACAACACCTTTATTATTTATAGGTGGGAAATCATCAAATAACTTCTCCCGCTTTGTGTTTAGCAAGGGAGCATGCCACAATTTTATTGACTTAAACTCACCTATTTTCCATCAGTTACCTCTTGCATGTCAGGGCCATGGTAACACTTTCTGATAATTCCTTAAGCCAACCATGACTGTGCTAGCAACGTATCAAGCACGAGAAAGAATATGTCACAGACTATCGTATGCGATGGTTTTTTTTTTTTTGAGGTCGGTATGGCACGTCAGACTTTTATTCATTAAAATTCATTTTTATTTGGAGCAGACCTGATCTGCCCATCTTTTCAAGCTACAGCCTCTTGTTCGTTTGTCACCAACCATGCCAATTACGATCAGCAGCTCAAGGCTGCAGTAAACTCTAGTATTCTGAGGATACAAGTAGTTGATATCTACAAGTAACTATCAGCAACTTACAGGAACTCTAATTTACTATTCTCTAATCGTTCCAACATCTCGAAGAAAGTAATGATAGATGGCAAACGCCCAGATTGTCAGATTGCCAACAGCAACACCTAGATACCAACACAGTTCCGATCCCATCAAGTGAAACGCCACTTTCTTAGCAAAATTCATGGAAATCATGGTATTAATGCATTGGCAGATAGTCAAAATGTACAGGTAATGTGTTTTGCAATGAAACAATCGATCATAGTCGCAAGTGAAAGTGGTATTTCCTACAATACTCGACCGACGAACCAAATGTGGCTACCGGATATATTCTTGAAGACTAGTAATTACTTTGTATTTGATAGGGTTCTGTACTGCAGTCGGCATAAACAAAACCCCTATAGGATCACTTTGATATCCGTCTTTCCGTTCAAACCCTTTTTATCTATAACGCGTGGCGACATGAAGCTGCAAATATTTAGGTCTACTTAACCAAGAAGCAGTGAAAAAATCTAATTTTTAAGTCATCACAATCTAAAGATAAGGTCATTTATGCTCTTTTAGGCACATATTTTGACATTAACAAGAAAATTAAAACGGGTACTTCTCATTGACCTAGAATCTTGAAATTTGTCATGAAGCAAGGCCTAAGTAAAGATAGAATTCTGAAAAACGTAAATTTGTAGTTACAGCACTAAACAATAACTTTTTTACAATTTGGAAAAGTTTATGTGAAGTTAATGTGTTTTTGTAAAGTTTGTGTGTATTATAGTACTCGATATTCGGGTATAGAACTATTTCAACAGGTGAGTTTGGACGGAACTCTTGGTTTGCAAGGCCGGCTCGCACTTGACCAGTTTGTTTTAGGACAAGAACAATAGCCTCAGGTTTATAAATGTGGATGTCGTTTAAGTCCTCCGTTAGACAGACTAACACCAGACGGAACATAATAATATGTTGAAAATCTTAACGTCTTTATTTGGTAGTCACACTGGCTTTGACTAGCAGCTTCGCCCATGTGAAAGCAAAAATTAATCCATAGAACACACTCCTGGGATTAAAAGTCTACTACATGCTTTTTCAGGATATGGTCTACCATGTGCCGAATTTCATCCAGGCGTTTCAGCGTGAAGGAGTACCTAACAAAAATGTCATTTACATAAGCGTTTTGACAGTTCCCTGGACCAGACACCTTAGTCCTGCCACGAGTGAGTGTTATTTTATAACAACCTATTTATTAGTTTTTTTCTTATGCGTGTGCTATGAGACCTTGCTCCATGTCAAATTTTAGGATCTTAGGTCAATGGGAAGTACCTTATAAATGCTCGCTGTCCGATCGTCCGGTAATGGACCGAGTCCAAGACGTCGACGGCGCGCACTGTTCCCGCGCGCCTCAAGGAGTTGTCAGCAGCAGGAGGGGCCCAGCTGAGTCGAAGCCTACTGGGGACCGGGCTGTCCGAAAGGGAGCTCGTACCCCGGTATGAAGGCTAAAAGGAACCGCGCGGGGTTTTTAGTCAGTAAGAGTCTGACACTATGTCCCGCTCCACCCGAGAGCGGGTTTTGTCTTAAGATGATTTTCCCCGTCGACAAAAAAAAAGAAAAATACCTTATGAATTTTGATTCCCTTGAGAGTATCGAAACACACGTTTATTGCGACATAAACGGCCGTATCTTTTTTTGTTTTTGATAACTCAGAAATTTGATTTTTCACTGCTGTAAGGGATCACAAGGAATCACAAGGGCAGGAAGATGATGACTGCTGTAAGGGACCACAGTCACGTTTCAGACATAAAGGGTCTTGACCTTTTGCCTTTTTTAGTTTAGGTTCTTATATTCCATCCCAAAGTTGTCTGGAAGATATCGCTGTCAGCGATAACTCCAATTCATTTGCTCTGCCCACAGTAAAAATCTCCGATCAACGAATAATCGTCTACTACGATGTCCCTCGCACCGCTCTGGGTTTATCCGTTCTTCTTTCTTAGTCCAAGCGATATTTCTTTGGAATGAGCTCCCGTTGAATATCAGGATGGCATCTAGCCGGCTCTCGTTTAAGGTTATGGCACGTGAACACATTCGCAAGAAATTGGCAGAATCATCACAGCTGTGATTTGGTGGATTTGTTTCTCATTATAATTTTGTTTATTTGTATGTATTTATATAAGTATTTATTTATAAAAGTTTTATTTATATTATTGTATATTTATTTTGGTTTTAGTTTTTTTATTGGTTTGTTTGCCTTTATGTTGCACCTACCATGTTTTATTTCTGCACCACCTGCATAAGGTCGACTGGTAGAAAATGCCTAAGGCATTAAGTCCGCCTTTGTACTGTAATAGTGCATAAAGTTTTAATAAATAAATAAATAAATAAATAACACCACCATTGTACCCATAGATTTAAGTTTTTGTGAAATTTTTACTATTTTTGGTGTACAATAAAGTTTATTCTATTCTATTCTTGACAGACCCTTTATGCTCAGCCAAGTGATCCTATAAGGGATCCGTTTTTTTCTTTTTAAAGTACGGTACCCTTAAAAAGAACAATAAACTTGGAATGTTCATGTTCATGAACGACAAATTAGTTACATAATTTAATAACAATAGCTCTTAATTATCTTAACTATATACAACGGACCTACCGCTGAAAAGTTGTAGATTTTCCAAAGATTGTGGCCATCTTGATCTTAAATTCAGATATCTCTAGTTTTATTTAAGATAACAAGCGTGCCGACCATTTTAGTGAGAAGTTATTAGCGCATACAAAACGCAACACGCAAACTGTATAATTACGCCAAATACCGCGGTTGAGACTAGTTGTTGTTCTCAGATGAACCAGCTTTCTTAGTATGTATATAGCTTAAACAAATCAAATAAAAATGTTAAAACAAATCATCATCATCATCATCCGCCTTTTTAATGTTCCCACTGTTGGGACTCAGGCCTCCTCTCTAGGAGAGGGAATGGGCCTCAATGGGTTCATCACCACTGCTCTCTAAACGTTGAAGGAAAACATCGTGAGGAAACCGGCATGTCCTAGAACCAAAAATTCGAAGACATGTGACATCCACCAACCCGCACTGGGCCCTCTCCTAGAAAGGAGGCCTGAGTCCCAACAGTGGGAACATTATAAGGCCGACTATGCTAGTTTCATATCAGGTTGTCTCGTTACTGGCTACCCGTAACAATTTTTTACCTTTTGAGCGCCAAAGTATACATGTCAAAGCAAAATATGTCACAGATTTAAACGCTAATAAATCTTAGAAATTATTGCTTTGGCACCAAGAGCAGAAGCCTTACCATGAGCTCTTAACGCAATCCATTTGACGACCTAAACTGAACTGTTAAAGGGATGGAGCTGTATAGTGTATCCATCCTTTTTTCTCGCTCGCCCGCTTAAGATTTTAACACATCATGGTTAGGCCCCAGTGTACTTTTGTTTTTTTTAACGTAGCTTTTAAAAGGTTAAAATGATGGCTTTCAGTAGGTGTCAAATCTTGGTACCGTGAAACCGGCCAACATGCCCGAACACGAAAAATAAGTAAAATCTTGAATTGTAAATAAATTTATACAGCTGACAACATTATTTAATCTTTTGGGTAAATTTGAATATTTTTCTGGTAACACTAAATATTAGTTACGTTGTTAAGTTCACTCAGTCGTTGGCGAGACATGATGGAAGCAGGACTAGTGTGAGGTGGTGCCAAAATCTTGTTTTACGTTTTTACACATTGTCAGCGTACAACATCACTCAGATAAGTTATTTCAATATTAGAGTAATAATAAGTGGGTAATTATTGCTTAATCAATCCGTGTGAATGTTTTTATGTAACAAGCTCTTCAATCAACTAAAATGTCACGTCCGTTGTTGATAGGATCTTGATTGACAGTTTCATATCACAAAACTCTCTCACAATCTTTCCTCTAATGTTTTCATCATCATCATTATCTCATCCGAAAGACGTCCGTTGGACATAGGCCTCCCCCAAGTGTCACCACAACGGACGGTCCTGTGCGTCTCGCATCCACCGCATTCTCGCGACTATCACCAGGTTATCGGTCCACCGTGTGCACCTTGTAACGCTGCGTCTTCCGGTACGCGGTCGCCACTCTAGAACTATTCGATTCCATCGACCATCAGTTCTACGAGCAATGTGCCCTGCCCACTGCCACTTTAGTTTGGCGATTTTACGGGCTATGTCGGCGATCTTGATTCTCCTGCGGATATCTTCATTGCTGATGCGATCACGCAAGGAAACTCCGATCATAGCCCTTTCCATTGCTCTTTGGGTGACTGTAAGCCGTCTGATGAGGCCCATTGTAAGCGAACATGTTTCAGTGCCATATGTGTCATCAACTCACCTCTAATGTATTACTACAGATATAACTTCTCCCACTGTGTGTCGAGGGAGAGAGAGTGTCAGACTATTACTGATTAAAATTCACCTTCTTAAGTTTCCCATTGCATTCTTGGACCACGGTGACTCTTTCGAACTATGCCACAGCCCAATCAATGCTTGACCTCGATGACCAATCCGTACGTTACCATTAACGAAAATTGATCATCTCAAATGCTCATCTAATGACTTCTCCTGGACCAAGGTGAAGTGAGAAGACGTGTCATACTTTTATTGATTACAACCACACCTGTGTCCTTTAATTACACTTTATATTCTAGGACCACGGGTATCCTTTTCACAAATTCCCCGTGACCCTAGCAGGCATCATGGCCCTGCTGAGCTAGATACTCGGTACTTGTCGACTCTTACTTGACAGTTTCATATCACGAAGTTCCCTCACGATGTTTTTCACCTGACATTTCTACCTGCTCGTGTACCTAAACATTGCAAATGGGAGACATAATGAGGTTGAAACGAAAGTTCGAGTCACGCCGATTAGAGCCGTTTTCTCTGATGTTTACAACGCTTTA
Source organism: Mythimna lalbum (assembly GCA_949319445.1). Taxonomy (NCBI): domain Eukaryota; kingdom Metazoa; phylum Arthropoda; class Insecta; order Lepidoptera; family Noctuidae; genus Mythimna; species Mythimna lalbum. The sequence goes on from OX439352.1 coordinate 21,296,276, forward strand.
TCTCCACTCACGATCTTACCACTTAAAAGATAATGAGAATAACCTTTAGACTAAGAATATAACAGGGTCTATCTTAGCGAATGTGAAGGTAAAGTTGGAAAAAAAGTCCTAAGGCCTAATTTCTTAGACTGGAACCCACGTGTTTCTTTAGTTTGGGCACGCCTTAATTATGACAGTAAGTCCCCTCTTTGTGAAGTAGCTGGAGCAGCAACACGGTGTCCTCGAACATGACAAGTCCGGGAAGTTCCTCCATCGGATTCAGGCGGAAGAAACGCCCGGGTGTCACCATTGTGTTGACCACCCGGAGGACACGGTAGATCATACATTCAGCTTACACTAACAACTTGAAACAAAAATAACAAGTCTATAAAACTTTAAACAGTGCATTAATTACAAGGTAAATACACCACATGAACTAAAATAAATTACGTTAGCATAAGCTTAAGTACAAGTAAAGTTGACTTGCAGACTTAAAACCAATGAAAGAATTGAAAACTGGACTTATCTGTTCTTACTTTACAATATGAGCGCAAGTCCTTGATACTTCAAATTATATCTCCACCACGTAAAGAGATGGGTGTCGGGAGTCGCAGACCTATTGCTCCATCCGTTTACGACCAAGTTCAAGTCATTGACGTGATGTAGTGTTCACGCGCCCACCTCGAAGTGATGTCAGTAAAATCGTAGGAGCAGAGCCAATTTCCGCTAGACCCAATGGTAATTTGTGGTCCTAGAAAACGCAAAAAACAACTGTGGAGTCGAAGTTTCTTTGCGAACCCAGTTTTGATAAACCTTTACTGTCCACATTTCTGTCTTAAGCCAAGGGATAGTATTTAGCACCACCGACACCGAGATACTGGCCGGTCGGTTTTTTACCGTTTACATTTCGGGGAGTGTGCATCGGACACTTTAATAAAATTCTGCCACGCTCGTTCAATCATCGGACCATCAAGCCTATGGCATTGCGCCACCGGTATATGATGACTACACTTATATGCACAAAACGTTTTAGAAACACGTCTAATGTGCGTACAGCTAAGGAGTGGAATTTTCCGCTATAGTCCTGATAGCTATAGCCTGATAGATATGAAAGAAAAGGAGTTAGTGATAATTTGACGGATGACAGAACAGAATGGAAGAAAAAACGTGTTGCGCCTACCCCAAGTAATATGGGATAAGGGCAGGAAGAAGAAGAAGAGTCCTGATAGCTATCATTTAGGGATCTTTAAGTAAAGAGTGAATAGATTTTTTCTAGGCAAGTGTGTTCCATCGCCAACCACATCATCGTTTATCATCAGATGATATACTGATCAATGGAAAGCTTATCAATAACGTAAAAAAATTACAAGGTTGATTTCATAAAGAAAGTTAAAGCTTGTTCAAATTGGAAATTAATCTTGCCTGAGTATGTCAAGCGTGATAGATGACAGAAAATCGATGATTATAAGGTAATACGTGCTACTTTTAGAATAATTTGTTTCGGTAATATTGAAGATGCTGGTGTAAATGATGTCTCTCTTTGCGCTAAATTGTTTGCTTATCTACTAGAAGTCCGAAGAATCGCTAAACTTAACTGGCAGTGGACAAGGTATATGTCTCCTTCAGAAGTGATGGGCAATAGGGCCGAAAGATTCTGGAGTGGTGACTACTTACCGAAAAACACAGCGTTGAACGGCTTCGCATAAGGTAAACCAACGACCGGTGGCCTGGTGATGGTCGTTGGACTCCAATGGAAGACTTAGGCGAAGCCTATGTTTGGAAGTGGACGTTTTTGGCTGAAATGATGATGATGGTGATGATGATTGAAATTTTAATAAACGAATGGCTTTAGGGCTAGGTGCAAAGTGAAAAAGTTATCAATTATTTTGTGAACCTTTTTTCACAAGTTTTTTTTTTCTGATATAAACTAGTACTTGACTGCAATCCCACCTGATGGTAAGCGGTGATGCAATCGTTGATGGTGAGGCGCACTAGTTTATTAAGAGCCTATTCACTCTAGCCTTAAGTTAACAATATGGACGGGGCCCACTAGGGCCGAAGTATGCTAGGGCTGTGAAATTGTTCAAAAGAGTTGTTCGTGACCCTAGAATGTAAAGGGGCAACTGGAGGAAAACAAGGTGAGTTTGAGTCAGTAAAAGACACTCTCTCGACAAATCAAACGTTTAATAGTAGACGGGGGATAGTTTGACCACTACTTCCCTGTCGGATGTATATCTGATTGAGTTATTGATGTGGTGAGTTATTTGAAACAAAATAACACGAAAAATGTAATACTACATATATATATACGGCTATATTAATCGAGCCATACCTAATGGTAATATACCATTACTAATTGAAATCAATAACCGAACTAACGAAAGTGGGTCAGACCACAAAATTTACTCTTGAGCACTGCCGGAACATATTAGGGTCAGGTAATATATGTAGGTAGTGTTTAGCGATTAAGTATTATAGGTGCACAGTTTTGTAGATGGCTTGTTATGTAAGACTGTAAAATTAAGCTAGGTCTGACATTAAGTCAACTTTTAGAGATTTTAGTAGTCTACATTAAAACTTACATAATTCGGCTAAGTGATGTGAAACAGGGAATAAATGGCGATTACCCAATGGTAACCATGTACTGGAAGACGCAACGTTCGAAAACCTCCCACAAACGGGACCGATGACACATGAATAGATAAACCGTACAGAGGCAAAGCTTCAAACAACCGATTCGAGCGGTTGTTTGAAGCTTTGCCTCTGTACAGTTTATCTACTCATGTGCCGATGACATCTACTTTTTCCAAATTCTGGAAAAAGTAGTAGTCTGTAAGCGCAAGGTCTGGTGAGTAGGGCGGATGACGGAGAGCTACCAACCCTAGTTCTTGCAACTTGGAGACCATCTGCTGTGCAGTATGAGGTCGCGAGTTGTCGTGCAGGAGCAGCGGAGACGAGCGATTGACCAATGCTGGTTGGAGATGTGCCAGCTTCTCCATCATTGTGTTCAGTTCTTCACAGTACACATCTGCAGTAATGCCTATCTCGTTTGGTAAGAAGCTGTGATGAATCACACCGGCGCTAGACCACCAAACAGTGACCATCACTTTTCTAGGGGTAAGTTTTCGTTTAGGGCATTGTTTAGGTGCTGAACCAGGATCCAACCAACTTGCTGAGCGCTTGCGGTTATCAAACAGAATTCATTTTTCATCGCAGGTAACAATACGGTTCAAAATGCCTTCATTTGTGTGTCTGTTGAGCAGTGCAAAGCACGTCTCGACGCGTACTTCGCGCTGGCAATCATTGAGTTCGTGGGGCACCCTCTTTTTGTCAAGCTTTTTAACCTTGCCAATTTGACGCAAATGGACCAATATTGTTTTGACGCTAACGTCGAAAGCTGCTGCTAATTCAGCCGTAGATTGTGTATCATCAGCTTCTACAATCGCCTTTAATTCGTCATTATCGACCAAAGTCTGGTCGGAAAGTCGGACGACCGCGAGGTTCATTTTTCAGGTCGAAATTTCTAGAACGGAAGCGAGCAAACCAATAACAGGCGGTGCGTTAGTTTGTAGTGTTAGCTCCGTGAACGTCGTTGATGTTGCGTGCCACTTGTGCCGCGTTGCTGCCACGACGGTACTCATATTCCATAATTACTCGAATTTTTAACGTATCCATGATGACGAAAAAGATTGAAATGCGATGAAAATATAACACTAATCAATAAACAAATGACTACTTTTGGAAAAAAAAATCCATATTTTAAAATAAAATTAATTTGCAATTAGAATTCTTCATCATCATCAGCCTTTTTAATGTTCCCACTACTGGGACTCAGGCCTCCTCTCTAGAAGAGGGAATGGGCCGTAATCCACCACGCGGGCCCAGTGCGGGTTGGTGAATGTCACATGTCTTCGAATTTTTGGTTCTAGGACATGCCGGTTTCCTCACGATGTTTTCCTTCACCGTTTTGAGAGCAGTGGTGATGAAATAAATTACACAAAGTAATGCGCCTGGCTGGGTTTGAACCCGCGACCTACAACTCGTAAGTCGGGGCCGTTACCACTCGGCCACCACTGCTCAGAATTCTTAGCCAAACAAAAATTATTTTGATTTGAAATGGCCAGTACTGCAGAACGGCAATTTCATAAGTTAAGACCTATTATAATAGATAATTACACCCAGACACAGAACAAATGGTCATGCTTATGACATTAACATTTGTCCTGGGTAAGAATCGAACCCACGACCTCCGGCATAACAGTCAGGGCCACTAACCACTAGGCCAACAGGCCAGTCCAGTTTATGGCATGCCATGCTTATGCCATATTCAATAGTGGATTTCTTTCGGCTGAAATGATGATGATGATAACCCTTTTAAAGTATGTGCTGATAGCTAGGTGACAGAGTAAATCACTCGGTATTATTACATAGTTTATTGTCACAACAAATCACAACACTAAAATATCAGAGACCAATTTGTTTTTTTGTTATTTTGTGAGGATCTAACTCATTACGTGTCAAATAGAAACCGATAAAATTAGTCATCGCATATACAACGTGTGTTATGGAAAGGGGTAGACATGATATTATGGAAAAGGATGGTCATAGTTTAGAGCTTTTGCCTGTGTAAATGAGAAATTTTCTTCAAGGAAGTAGTAATATCAGTTGTAGAAAGTATTTCGCTTCTATGAGCAGAAGAAAAATTAAAAAAAAAATGTGTCCAATAACTTCCGTTTCACCTTTTATAGCCCATTTTTTGGGAAAAAATCTCGCTTATCCTGCATTTGGGATTTACCAATCAAAAACAAATTAAGGAAAACTAAAATGTAACTATTATTTATAGTCAAAGATAAGAATCGTCTTTGCATAATAATAATAATATATAATCTTCTCATGAATCACCAGAAAAACCTAATAAAATCAAAAATTAACATTTAATTTATCGAATCAGTCTTCTAACATTCCCATTGCATTTGCTGGAACAAGACTAGGAGGGCTGAGTCCAGACCATGAGGTCTGAGACCCTCGAGTTAAAACCCAGCCACCCATTGGTACCCAGAAAAACTGGCACGTCCTAGAGAACACACCGGTTTGCTAACGATGTTTTCCTTTACTGTATTGGACGTAGTAATGATGAATTAAATTAACAAGAAAAACCATCAGGCTAGGTTTGAACCCATGACCTACACAACTTGTAAGTCCACCATTACTCTCCTATTAACAATCTTTACTGCTATAATTTTTCTCTTAAAAACCATCCATATATACATGGTCGAAATTTTATTTTATAACCGACAAAAAAACTTCAGATATATATTATTTTGCAATGTTGCCAATAGAATTTGAGCACTAAAATAACATTAGTGAACGGAACAGGTTCTGCCAACATTGACTAATGCTTCTAACTGTAACTTTATCGAAAGAGACAAGTTTCAAGACTATTAATAAACATCATTAGAGCAATTAGTGTGAAATAATTGATTTGCACTTCTGCACTGCAGAGCTAGTAAATAAGTCTGATGCAATAATGATTTTCGATGGACACATAATTGGGTGTGTGAGTACGGACACTCAATGTGAGTACTGTGCCCCTGTTCAAAGTGTAAGCCACACCTTAGAATACCCCAAGTGCCCACACACCTGCACTTTGGAGGATTTGATGAGTGCCACCGATGCTGCTATTAATGTAGTCACGTACTGGAGCTACGTATGGTATTCCGAAATACCGCTCACCGAAAGGACGGTTTTCCGATAACACTCTACTCCGACGGTTAGTTGAACGAAAAAATAATTGGCCGATGAAACGTTTCGCCGAAAATATTATTTATCGACGGTTGGTAGTCCGAATGAATCCTTCGCCGATGTAACGGTTCACCGAAAACACTCTTCAACGACGATTGGTTAAACGAACGAATCTTTGAGTGAGAGTGATATCGGAAAACCGTCCTTTCAGTGAGCGGTATTTCGGAATACCATACGTAGCTCCACGTACTGGGCCCAAACAGTTTGACGAGTTTGCCATCGATTTAAAAAGAAGAAGAAGTAAGCAGAACACATTGCTCGCACAACAGATGGTCGATGGGGCCGAAAGACTCTAGAGTGTCAACCACGTACCAGAAGACGCAGCGTTGGTTTGCTTGTTGAAGGGGGACCGATGACTTAGTGAGGGTCGTGGATTCCAATGGTTGGTTATTGTGGCGACACTTGAAAGAAAGAAAAATATGTTTATTTGGTAACAGTCACTAGGATCTCACAAAAGGGAGTTAGTGATAGCGTGACGAGTGTCAAAACAGAATGGAAGAAAAAAAACGTAATGCGCCGAAACCAAATAAAACTGGACAAGGGCAGGAAGATGATGATGAGTCACCAGGATCACACAACTTAAAAAAAAAAAAAAATCATGATGTGTGCCTCACGGCCGCGCCAAAAAGGTTCATTTCAGCAATGTCGCCAGACAGAAAAATACTGTCTGACGCTGGTCCTAGGGGAGACCCATGTCCATAGTAGTTGACGTCTATTGCCTGAAATTTTGTTGATAATGACATGTTACTACTAGTCTCCATTTTGTGCGGCAATCAAATACGATGCGAGATTTTGACATAATATAAATTATTGTATTTGTTCAGCAATTTCTGAATAAAATCTCGATAAAGCATGTCACGTCAAAAGTATCTGCGGAAACTTTAGCTTAAGCAATTATGTGAGAAGTCTTGATCCAAAAGTAGAACGATGCAGGAATCTATTTAGTTCATTACAATTTGAGGTATTTCAGTGAATGCTTTGGGATTGGCCAACTAGTTTAACATGCAAATAGAACTCTTAATCGGTCTATATTTGGCTATCAGTAGTTTGTCTAACCAGAACCGTATTTCAAAACCACTCTCATCAACGTAGTTTTTTATTTTGCTAATAAAGACCTCATCCAAGTTAACTTAAAGGCTCAAAAGAGTTGGTTCTTTGTTTATGTGCCTTTAAAACTTTAAACTGGATTCAGTTCTTAGTTTTAAAGGCTACACTCCAATCAGCAGCCTCTAGGAATAAGCCTGCCTTAACCTTTAAATTCTTTTGCCATTCCGTTTTAATTTTTTGATCATCAAATAACTTTTTTTGCTCTTCGTGAGACGAGAGAGAATGTCAAAATTTTACTGACTAAATCCCACCTGTTTCACACGTTTCAGAAGCTTGGCGACTCTTTCAAATAATAGCATGCTTATATTGAGTAACAGAGAAACTGCATATACAACTAGACTGGATATACAATAATCATGATAAGTAGGGTACTATCAACAGAACGATTTCAAATCCACCATATTATCATTGCATGCTATTACAATGCCAACATAGAAATCATTAAAATCATTATCCCAATATTACTGACCGATCTCGTTTTCAAGGATACATCGCAGTCTAGCTCTAAAATAATTCTAAATTACGCAAAGTGCACTGCAGACATACTATTAACTGCCAAAATAATCTCTACACTGACGAAACACTCAAAATTCTGTCAAATTACCGATCATACGATTATAAAGATTAACGTATAATTCATCAAGACACAATCCTTAAACGAGAATCGAGTATTTGCTCAACTATGCTGCATCAAGAACCAGATAACAGACCTCCAACAGCGTTAAAATCTCTTTGAGGACGCACCAAATCCAGAGATCTGATAGACTGGTTGAAAAACAACCAGTACAAAGAACTATCGGATCCTGAAATGTTTAAGGTGTCAGAGGTCTTGTACTCTGGTGTTGTAAAACTACTTTCACTGTGAACATTTTGCAACTGACCTTATTGTGAAGTTACTGAGTAGAGTGAGACAATTATATCAGTGCAATGCATGCAGGAAGCGTTGCTAAGTGTATCACATATTAAAATGACGGCGATAATATTTAAATGAGGTGAGGATAATGAAAAGTTTTGGTGGGTTTTGCGAAAGGGTTCTTGATGCAAGGCCCGTAATTATGTCACAAGTGCCTTATTTTCAACGACTTCCTTAATATCCTCTTTAAATTTAATTGGAGTCGGCGCAGCTTTATCTTCTTCTTGTTTATACGAGTAGGTATATTTTATCTCAACAGTCATCCTCTTCATAACCACAATTGTCTTTCACACAATCTATAAATATTCCTTTGGTCTTCGTGTGTCATGATTTAATGATCGGAATATGAGCAACTTTTTTTTTAAACTGCAAAAAAAAAGTTGCTCTGGGTCGAGATATCTTGTGTATTTGAGTTTACATGTGCGTGAATGAAGTAGTATGAGAAAACGTTATTTAGAAATACATATTCCGATCATTAAATATAGTGTCCCACTGCTGGGCAAAGGCCTCCGTCAACTTCTTCCAGGTATTCTTTTCTTGAGCCACCCCGAACCAGTTCTTGCGGTAGGCATCTAGGTCGTCTCGCCACCTCTTCCCAGGCCGACCTAGGCGGCATCGTCCATCTTCAGGGACCTTCTTTGTGGAGACTCTTGCCCAACGGTCAGAGTACATGCGGCTGATGTGACCCACCCAATCCCATTTTAGCCAGAACAACTATCAATAGCTAAATATTTTTTCCGGGCAGGAATCGGACCCACGACATGCCGTACAGCACACCATCGCTCAACTACTGCGCCAACCGTGCCGCCATGTCAATATTTGTAATCCGTATAAATCATTATCTTCCTTTTTAATGTTCCCACTGTTGGGACTCAGACCTCCTCTCTCTAGGAGAGGGAATGGGCCGTAATCCACCACGCGGGCCCAGTGCGGTTTGGTAAATGTCTCGTCTTCGAATTGTTGGTTCTAGGACATGCCGTCCTCATAATGTTTTCCTTCACCGTTTTGAGAGCAGTGGTGATGAAATAAATTATACAAAGTAATGCGCCTGGCTGGGTTCTGACTCGTAAGTCGTGACCATTACCACTCGGCCACCACTGCTCCCTATAATCCCTACTAATATTGTAAATTACTAATATTATAAATGCGAAGGTAACTCTGTCTGTCTGTCTGTTACGCTTTCACGCAAAAACTACTGAACGGATTAAGATCAAATTTGGTAGGTAGGTAGAAGAGACACTGGAATAACACATAGGCTACCTATAATTGCACTGCTGAGCAGGGGTCTCTGCCTGCGCGATATAAACTGTAGTCCACGCGGGCGAAACCGCGGGCGGAAAGCTAGTAGAATATAATCCGTATTTATGAAACTAAAGGTTAGTTTTCCTATCCTGACTCTCATTTGAAAGCTGAGATAAAATTCAGAAAGCGTCGAGACCAGGTGATTTTTATTACCAGTTAACGAAAATAAAAAGCGAAGCAATCCTTTTGTTTAACATTCCGTAAAGGTTTATTGGGAAAAATGTTGTTTTGGACGATCGCCAAAAGTTCTCTTGTACCATGAATAGGATTACCGCTTAAATATGGTGGGTTTTCAATTTACGGGGCTAAGAAATATTATCTACTCTGTGTGAACCCATTGCAGTAGGTATAGGATTCGTAATATTTACTGAAATGTAAAGAACTTACGAATTTTAGGTTCAAACCCTGCCACGCGCATTACTTTGTGTAATTTATTTCATTACCACTGCTCTCAAAAACGGTGAAGGTAAACATCGCGGTATGTCATTCATGTCAACATGTGACATTCACCAACTCGCACTAGGCCTGCGTGGTGGATTATGGCCCATTCCCTCTCCTAGAGAAAGGAGGTCTGAGTCCCAGCAGTGGGAACATTAACAAGGCTGATGATGATGATGATGACTGAAATGTGCAAACATTTTGCTGTCTAACCTTGGAGCTACTCTACTTTAGTAAGAAGTGACAATATTGCATCAGCAAACCAATACTAATATAGCCTGCTTACCGAATAATAACCACGGTGGTGGATATAATATAGCACAAGCATAATTAATATTAATAATTAGTATGACTGCCTGTTACAAATTAAAATATGAACATTATTTCATCATGGATTTTTTTATGATTAGAAATCGGTTGTAATAGTATGGTACTATGGATGTAAGGAAAATACAGTCAGAAAAGTTCTGAGTATAGTAGTAAAGGAAATAATAAGGAAAGGGGATAGTAATCCCTCCGACTGTATTTTTAGTGAACGAATTAAGTTCACTAAAAATACAAATGGAACCTAGGACCTCAGCTCATTAGTTGCACTTGAGTCCACAAGATCAAAGAGACAAAACTGATATTATTTACGAGTAAATGGACATACGATACCAGTACATAGTTTTCTTTTGATCTTAACGCTGACAACCCGATTTCGCCTACTTTTGTAATAATATCGGTATATGTTTAAGTATTTTCAAACAGTAAATGACTGTCAAGCAATCGTTCTTCAGCTTTGGTAGATCCCCACCAAAAGATAGACAGATGACATAAATAGGACCACGGGAGTTTGCTGGGTGTTTCTCGCATCCAAAAAACACCCAGGACTGATCGATGCAATTTGTATATATCCAACAGTGGTCATCATGTTGTTGAAAAGATGATGAACTGCAATCAAACTAACAGGTAAGCACCACAATAAAATAAGTATCCGATGGCGAAAGAATCGACCATTAAGTATGCAAGAAGTAATATTTAGCAAGCGAGAAATTTCACACCACATAAACGGCCACGAGGAACCCTAAAATTTCATGTGCAAGATGCCTCAGGTGTCTTTGAACCAAAAACGGGCACACCTGTTTCTTAAATGTTTATGTAACAAGATTTAAATGTGAACTTCAATGAATTTAAAACACATAATAATATGTTTGAGAACGAAGAAACTGTGTCACATAATATAAATGTAACAGAAATAAGATTCGTTCTGCGATGTTTCTTTCGATTGATACGAGTATTATTTTTGGCTTTAATAGTGTTATTATTTGAGCTCGGAATTAGGTAGAGTTATTTGAGTACTTATACTGATACTACTACTATACTATTATGTAGGCGAGCACTAACTGTCCCCTAAAGGTGAGTATAGATTACAACATTTTCTGGGGCATTTCTGTGTAATGTAACATTCTTACGAATGGTACAATACAGGCAAAAGCTCAGTTTCCTAAGCATTTCCATGTAATGTAACGTTCCTGCGAATGCTCGGCGTTATGTTACGGGTAAATGCTCACAGCGAGTGTGCATTACCAACATTTCTTTATACAGCAGTCACCCCGCAGCCGCGCAGCGCCCGCACTCGTGGCTCGACGAAATGTTACACCAATATGTTTGTTGGTTTGTAACAAAGAGGCGAGCGTGCTCGACGTTTCGTTCGTAAAAGTATGATACACTAGAACATTGCTCGGCTCGTTGTTCTGTTACAAGTAAATGTTGTAGTTTATACTCACCTTAACACCAGTCTCAAAAAAACGCTTGAAGCGGTCAAAAATAAGGCTAAAAGCGGCCGCAAAAAACAGCTGAAGCGCCCGACTACTCTTGCGTCCAGTGAAGCTTGAAGCCGCTTTAAGTTGTGGCGGCACCGCCGCACACGAGCCACAAAAAAAGGCCGCCGTAAAATGAAGCTTGAAGCGGCGTTTTTTTGAAGCCCGTGTGCTGGGACTGTTACAGAGGATTTTCCTGAATTCTTTTCCTAAAGAGATGAAACGAGGGTCCATTTGTAAGTAGAACCACCTAGTAGCTACCTTTACGCAGGCGAAGCCACTTGTGGAAGCTAGTATGTCAATAAAGTATTTGATTTGATTCATAAAGCTTGTTTTATCTGCCTTGTTAGACAATGCTGCAAAAATAATATCGAATAGATTTTAGCAAAATCCGAATACAGGACGTAATATAGTTTTTACAGGTTCTTTTTTACCTGTAGCAATAAAAGTACCTTTAAAATTTGTCTCTGGGTTACAACGCTCAATAAAACGTGTCGTGTTCTATGTCATATAAGTTTAACCCTTCAGATACCGTCAATTAGAGACACAATAGTAAGACAATAGATGCGCGGCCACCGGTGGTCGCTTGGGGATTCATGAATTAAGTGTAGTTTAGTATTCTCTTTGGGTACAAAAAATGTTTTCTTAGTTTGAGTACTTTTGTTTCAGGCTGGTACAAATCTGTATTTTGTAATCTACGTATACACTAATATTGTAAAGAGATAAAGTTAGTTTTTTGTTTGTAGGAGGTAATCTCTGAATGTACTAGTCCGATAGCTTATTTCTTTTCACCGATAGAAAGCTAACCGTAGGGGCTTCGCTGGGTTGAAGCCTATTGGTGCTAGAGTCTGTTTCCGAAACGGAGGCTGGGCCCTGATATGAAAGGCAAGAAGTAAAGGGGTGGGTTTTAATCAGTAAGAGTTTGACACTATCTCCCGCTCCGCCCAAGGGCGGGGGATGTCATTTGGATGACTTTTTATTGAAAAAACAAAAACAATAGAAAGCTGCTTTATTTCTGAGCTATATTTTATGCACACGGGCAAATCCGCGAGCAAAAGCTAGTCGTAAATATAATGAATAATGTGAGAAGAGATAATATTAATGGTCTGATGACGATCATTAATGAAGTGCCAAACGCCAATGTATTAAACTACTTTCTTAGATAAGTCTTTTACAGTCCAGGTGCTCGACTATGCAATACATAGCCTTTGCACATAAGCGTAAAAACTACCTGTATTTAAAAGAATTGTTAAGGAACATTGATTATATTTTCGTTTTGCCACTTATTCTCTTGCCTATATATATTTTTTGCATGTATGTATATATTTTTTCTAAGTATCTATTTTAGTATTAAACAATCCTCGTAAACACCCTTATGTTTCTGTTTACTTTTATAATTGTTCCAAATGCAAAGCGGTCTCTTTCCATTTCAGGTTACCTGGAAGAAATCGCCGATTGCAAATAAAGCCACCAATTATTATACATGCTTTATTTTAATATAAGGATTTTTTTTAGGAGTTAGTGATAGCGTGACGAGTGACAGGACAGAATGGAAGAAAAAAACGTGTTGCGCTGACTCCAAATAAAACGGGACAAGGGCAGGAAGATGATGATGATGATAAGGATTTTTTTTTAATTGTAATCTGGCCAGGGTCGCGGGATTCCGATGGACGCGTAACGCACAAGACCGATCGTTGTGGCGACGCTTGGGGGAGCACTATGTCCAGCAGTGGACGTCTTTCGTCTGATATGATGATGATGATGATAAATCTAAGTCTTCAATAAAGTACAAATAAAAAAGCTCAAAAAAACTTGGCACACGGCATGGTATTATTTCTATATATATAAAAGAAAGTGTAACTAACACGTTACACTATTTATAATATTCAAGAATGGTTGTACCGATATGGCTGAAAATTGGTGGGTAGGTAGCTTAGAGCCAGGTGACGGACATAGGATACTGTAGAGTAGGGTAGAGTAGGATAGAGTAGGTTAGAGTAGGGTAGAGTAGGATAGAGTAGGATAGAGTAGGGTAGAGTAGGGTAGAGTAGGGTAGAGTAAGGTAGAGTAGGGTAGAGTAGGGTAGAGTAGGGTAGAGTAGGGTAGAGTAGGGTAGAGTAGTGTAGAGTAGCGTAGAGTAGGGTAGAGTAGGGTAGAGTTGAGTATAGTAGGGTGGAGTAGGAAAGAGCGGGAGCGAAGCCGTGCGGGCAAAAGCTAGTTTAAAATAAAAATGAAAGTAAAGGATCCTCTTATTAAGCAAAATATGATTCAGTGATAAAGATGAGAATTTGATTTTTCCGTTGGACATAATGGTAACCTTGACTCAGAAATGATAATTTCCTTACAACTCCAGTCTGAAAATACCCTTCTTCTACCAAATATAATACCTCATTCGCCTTCACTTGGGTGACCAGATGCACCAAAGACCAGTATAACAAGTGATTTAAATCATAACGATGAATGCAGTCGACATTTACAACTACATGTCGGTAGCCACCGACTTGCCAGTTCACCTTGAGCAGATAACGAGATATAGGTAAAAACATTTTGACGAAGGCTGATAGATTATAATAGAGTTCTTTAGAGGTTTGTAGAGCAACGTTTTGTAAATTTTATGGATTTGCTGTTCTTTTTTTCTGTTTTGTAATAGATCTTTCTAGAGACAGCAGAGTCTCGCTGGGCTTCAAAAACTAATCTTATAATAGCTTTAAATTTATCTGCATTAAACAGCATTTATTTGCATTTTTTTCTCGGAGTAAAAAGAATCTTATGTGCTATTCCAGGACGTGGTCTATCAGTGCACCAAGTGCGATCAATATTCTTTCTACCTTTCGAGCATGAGAAAGTAACAAACATACAAGAAAGTTGGTCTTTCTAATATTAAGTGTGATGTCAAAATCATAAGGCCTCATCTAGTGTAAATTGACAAAAAAATTATGATTGATGAAAGTGTAATTTATAACCAATTTGCTAAATTATCATCATATATCATTTATTTACAAATTGATGTTATAATTTGCTAAAGTGGCAATTTTTACTTTTGATTTTTATTTTTTTCACGTGGTTTCAAATGAAACTTTTAAGGTTTAAGCTAGGTTTATAAAAAAAAAAAAAATCTAACCGTAACAAACACTTTTCTATGAAGAACCAAGGTTACCGACATAACTCGAAGAATCGACAAACTTAAGTGGCAATAGGCAGAAAACATTGCACGCAGAACAGATGGTCGTTGGGGGTGAAAGATTCTGGAGTAGCGACCGCGTACCCGAAGCCGCAGAGTTGGAAAGCCTCCCACAAGGTGGACCGATGACCTGGTCAGGGTCGCGGGAATCTGATGGATGCAAGACGCACAGGACCGGTCGTTGTGGCAGCATTTGGGGGAGGCCTAGGTCCAACAGTGGACGGTTTTCGGCTGCAATGATAATGAGCAAACACTCTATTTAGTATCTCAATTTAAAAAATAACCTATGTATGTTGATATAGAATTTCAATGCTAATATAAGGAGGCAGGATAATGGAAGGAAAAAAATTACCCATCATCATGAAATTACCATAAAACAGCAAAATTGAGCGCCAATTTGAAAGCAAATTATTAAAACTAATATTCTAATGAAAATCATAGGAAATGTCAATCTTTTTATGTTAATTAATTTTTTGTCGACTCTGAATTCCAATCTCTAAAATTATCTTGCTCTAAAATATTCTGTGATTTATGACATTGACATTTCAGCCTTATATCCTGTCCATACGTCATCCCGTCATGTCATGGATTGATGACAAGCATGTGGATAGCAAAAACCCGATGCATCACAAATTGGAAATACATCTATCACCTATCAATCTATCTTTGAGGGATCTACTTTTGAAGAACTCCAAAAACCGAGTGACTAGTGTGAAATTTGACTATGCCTGGTTTATTTATTACTAGCAGCCTGTCGCGGCTTTGCACGGGCAATAAATATAGCCTATGTTACTTAGGGTAAATTTAGCTTTGCAATGGTGAAAGAATTTTTGAAATCGGCACAGAACTTCGCGAAAATGCGTCACATAGAACTACACTAAAAAACTCGAGATCCTGCATCGCGTAAATAGGATTGATTGTGTGACTTAAACATAGCAGCCCGAAATTATCTGTCGGACTGTTGCCTGGACCAGACAGAAAATACCCGACTGATTGGAGAATACTCCCTTATTAACATAGATTTGCCGGATTTTACACCAGCTTTACACCCATTTTCGCATACTTTAAAGGATGCATATGTGCACCACAGCGATTGGAATTTATGTGGGCTCTAAAAATCATTCATATTTTTTCGTCACAAATATTCAGAAAACCGCTAGGTATAGCTAAGAAACAAAAAAAAAAAATTATGCATATTTCATGCAAAATAAAAAAAAATGTACTTCGCATCAAGGAATTCGATATGCATACATTTATTCTTTTAAACCAGATTTTTTTGACCGTATATTTTAAATTTTATTCAAGTTATTTATAAACGTAATGATAACGCACGTGTTTTAAAAAATCCAACAAAAAATATATTTCGATTTAAAGAAAGAAGCTAGAAAAATTATTTCCAACACAACAATAAATTCTCCTATCTTTACAATTCTACTTTGAGTCAGAGATAAACGATTAACACCAAAATGCTCTATTGTAAGAACATCGAATGATTCACTAAAAAATGAGCACCAATCATATTTTAGTGTTATTTCATCGAAACTAAGTGAAAGTTGGTTCACTGATTCATGTGGGTTACAAGTAACCTTTAAAACAAGTGTATTTCCTTCCTGAATCTTGTTCTTTAGCAAACTTGTTTGCTTTGTACATTTTATGTCTCTTTAATATGGTAAACAATACTTTGTAAATATGCGTTGCTAAGTGAAACCGGGCGTGGGTGTTAGTCAATGAAAGTAAAAGACTATTGTTCCTCTTAGAACGGGAAGAGTTATTTGAAAATATTTCAACTCAGAAAAAAATGGTAGATAATAGTCAGATGAGAAGGAGGAACGGAGGAAGAAAAAGTGACACAAGCGAGGGAGTGTGCGAGCCCAAGTCGTCTTAGGCCAGGAGGGGCCCATCTGGGTCGAAGCCTACCGGGGTCTGGGTTATCCGAAAGGAAACTAAAGCCCCGGTATGAAGGCTAGAAGGAACGGCGCGGGGTTTTTAGTCAGTAAGAGTCTGACACTATCTCCCGCTCCACCCAAGAGCGGGTTTTGTCAATGATGATTTTCCCCGTCGACAAAAAAAAAGTCGCCTTAGGCGAGTAGTGTTCCATGCGCTTAAGAAGTTATCAGCAACCGTAGGTGCCCCGGTGCCCTGGACCAATGGCAATGAAGGAACAGAATTAGGATTTTGTGTCATTTGATGATTTTCTCACTTAAAAAAGAAAAAAAAAAGATGGTACAATGTCTTGTTCTCTTTTTTCGTCTTTTGTGTTCAGGGTGTTTTTTTTTTTGAAGTGGAAGATCACTTTTCGTGCTTTAGGTGAGCGAAAATAATATTCCAAGACTTTCTCACAACACCATCTAGTTCTAAGCTAAAAAGAGCTTGAGCTATGGGTGTAAAGAAACTGATAAACATACTTACAACTGAAAGACGTCCACTGCTGGACATAGGCCTCCCTCAAGCGTCGCCACAACGACCGGTCCTGCGGTCACGCATCCATCGGATTCCCGTGACCCTGGGGAACATACTTATATATTTTTAAATATACTGTTACACCCAGACACAAAACAAATGATCACGCTCATCACACAGACATTCAAATTTGTCCTTGGTGGGAATCGGAACCACGACCTCCGGCATAGCTTCAGGGCGACTGTCTACTAGACCAACATGCCAGTCCTGATAAATATCATCTCAACATAATTTCCCACATAAAACGGTCTAGTAGCAGCCGGTATTACCCACGCTACCAGCAGCGTGGCTTTCACGGCAAACCGGTACTCTTAGCTTATTGGTACACTTCCTGCACTAAATGCCGACCCATATCCGCCTACACACAGCATTGGCGTAAGTATGAAGTGGTCAAATATCATTGCATGGTAATTAAGATATTTTGATGTGAATGTTACCGAAAATACATATATGGCGAAATATAGTCTACAAAGTAGTTATTCGTCGAAGTCTCGGCACTCGAATTGAGGATAATGATGCAAGGAAGAAGAAAAGGAAGTAATTTTTGGCAAGTCATTATTTTAGGGCCAACAATGTCATACACATATTTCGCTTTCTGCTTTGGTTTGCTAAGTACGGTGTTACCCAGTAATTGGGTTGTCATGATAGTTACTCCATACATTTTGGCTGCATCCCCGGATCCGTACCCAGCGTATTCAAAAAACGTATGTCCGTGGAGCCTCAGCAAGGCAAACGGTGCGGTGGAAATATGTCTTGGGTAGAGCACCAGGCACTGATGGTGATTTCTCGTATCCTGTCTTGGTCCAGAAAATAGTACGGAGTCAGAGGAACAGTAATTTGAGCAAAGCACTTTCTGTTTCTAAGTAATACACTAACAATTTATAATATGGGCTATTGGGTCTGAAATAAAGAAATTTATAATTTTAAAGGAGTGGTAGAAAGTGTGAGGAGAACCAATCCTCAGGTTCTGGCTCCCACCGGAGACGTTCTAGGTAACTTACTTGATGATTTCTAACCTAAAAAGTATAGGGGAAAATCTAAGAAGATTAATATTGGTAATTTTATTAGACATTTCTCAGTATTTACCTGGAATCAGTTATGCACGTGTTTTTTTTTTTTGTTTAACGCTATAGGACCATCTATACATAGGACTCATAAGAGTGATATATCACTTTTTACGTTGTACCTACATGTTTACATAGAAGTTTTTTCCTTACCTTCCCCTTTACTAAAAGCATATTTATATCATGTATATTACTACTAGCTGCTGCCCGCAGCTAGTCTAAAACTATCCTAAGGCATCATACTCCCAGGAGAAAAGTATTCCATATCCTATTCCCGGCCTTGTTTCTTTTACTTGTTGTTGACGTACAGTTTTTTTGCCACAGAAACTATCGTCTTTATAATATTAGTGTAATGTGATTAACCCTTCAGATACCGTCAATTAGAGACACAATAGTAAGACAATAGATGCGCGGCCACCGGTGGTCGCTTGGGGATTCATGAATTAATACTATAATTAAGAGACTTAGTTTCGCTGAATCAAAAGCCATCTATTTTATAGTCCAACTATTGTATTTTTTTGTCAAGATGTGCTCCAAATTGCAGTTCTGTCAAAGACTAATAGCAGCTATAAGGAACTTATCATCTACTTGTAGTAAAAAGCTGCTGACAATGCAACACATACATTCAAAGTTGTAGCCACGTCCGTGACTAGACTTTTTGTTTGAGTGACCTTGCTGGCCTGTCCGAGCTCAAGAATGTCAGATCAAATCTGTATTATTGTCGTCTTATTGTACATACTAATGATACCTTTGATAAGCCTCACGCCATTACCCTTAAATAGATTACGCAGAGGTGTTTAGTGTAAGATACATTCTAAGATTAGTACCTGACTGGGAAGCCATGGTGGTGCTGCCAGTTCACGCAGCCAGTTAATCTAGCAGTTCTATGGTGTGTACGTAGCTCATTTGGTCATTATTGGTAACGCAGTCAACCATATTTTTTTCTTGACATCATTACCTGATTAAGCCGCAATGGCATCCCAGTAAGGTATAGGGCTAAGCGTAGGCCAAGCGTAAGGACCAGCAATGGCCTAGCCAATTTATGACCGTTACATTTCGTTTTTCTTGCGTCGAACACCTCGAGTTGGCGACGCCTCCAATTCCGTTATTCTGACGTTATCTCAACGCTCAGTTAATAAAGGAAACAGAGGCGTGGCTAACTTGGCTTTCACAACCATCAGTGTTTACCCCCAAGTGTATCCACAATAAAAGGAATTTTATGGATACTCCAGCTTACTTATGCAATATGGGTCATTCATATGTCACATAATTTTTGGTCCCTTTTTTTTTAAAACGGCGAAGGATATCTTTGGGTAAAAAAAAAATTTTTTTGAACAAACTATTTATTTATTTATTTTATTCAGGCATATTATATACTTAAAATAATGTTGTATAACTTTGACACTAAAGTCTACGGCATTATATTAATAGCTGTGGTCACGTTTTATGTGTCGTTATACAACTTAGATAACACCCGACGGGCTTAATTATGTAAAAAGCTATTAAAGAAATAAATTGTGTATATTAGTTCTTTATTTAGTTTATGTACTAGCGGCCTGTTCCGGATTTGCACGGGCAATAAATATAGCCTAGGTTACTAAGGGTGAATGTAGCTTTAAAATGGTGAAAGAATTTTTGAAATCGGCACAGTAATTTTTGAGGTTATACATTACAAACATACACACAAAAATACAAATTTTCCCTTTTTATAAAATTAGTGTAGAATAGCTACTGCCAGCGGCTCTGCTCTTGTGAGAATAGAAAATTGTCTCAAAAGAACCTACTTACAGGATAAAAAAAAAATGCTGTACACTATTCCAGTATATGGTCTACCTGTGTGCCAATTTCCATTTGGATGGAATTTCCGTTCAGTCGTTTGAGTGTAAAGAAATAATAAACAAAGAAGAAAAAAAATATAATGTTAGTATGATGTTTGTCCTGTATTTTTGTATATAATGTTGTAAATAAACATACACATTCACAAACTATTGCCTATATAATAATGTGATTTTACATGAGACTAGGCCACACTTTTTTGGCTTCTTTATATCAAGAAGAGAATAGTTTTCACTGTCGTCAATTTTATTATTATATAATGTAATATGTAGGTGAGGACTTACAAGTATGTGGAACGTATGTCAAGGGAATTGAATCGTAATATAACATTAAGCATTATCTCCTCCCAAGAGATATAGGCCATAGTAATAGGTATATGAAATATTATATTATCAGATAAGTTAAATCTGTCCTGTGGAGAGCGGTGGTGGCCGAGTCGTAATGGCCCTGACTTACGAGTTGTAGGTCGCGGGTTCAAACCTAACCAGGCGCATTACTTTGTGTAATTTTTTCATCACCACTGCTCTCAAAATGGTGTACGAAAACATTGTGAGGAAACCGGCATATAGAGCCAAAAATTTGAAGACATGTGACATTCACCAAGCCGCACTAGACCCGCGTGGTGGATTACGGCATAATTCCTCTCCTAGAGAGGAGACCTAAATCCCAGCAGTGGGAACATTAAAAGGCTAATTATGCTACATAGAAATCAAAAATACACACTATTCAAGTGCTTAGAAAATATGTTTACAATAATTCGAAGTCTCCTGGCAATAAGTCGGTAATCGTAAAATATAATTCCACCTGAGATATATTTTTGTTTTTTATGAAATACATCTTCAAAAGAAAGCAATTTTATGCAACTTAATTTTGACAACAACAACGATTACATCAGTGCTTACCCAGGTGGGATCGCAGTCCAGCACTAGTCTATATCAGTAAAAAAAAATATGTGAGAGACCTACAATTTAAGAAATCGAATACTACAAATTTGTGATAGGTAAATTTTATTGATACCAGAAACTTACGTCATTATTGCAGTTTCGTTGAAAATATTGTAACGTAACATTACATTAAAGAATTTTCCAACGTTATTTTTTATCAAAAAGATAATACGTAAGTGATTGTTACAGTAATACTGGTAATTTTATTTAATAACTTAACTTAGATCATCATCATCTTCCTGCCCTTGTCCCGTTTTATTTGGGGTCGGCGCAACACGTTTTTTTCTTCCATTCTGTCCTGTCACTCGTCATGCTATCACTAACTCCCTTTTCTTTCATATCACTTCTCACACAATCCATCCATCTTTTCTTTGGCCTCCCTCTCCCCTTCCATCCATCCACATGTAAACTCATAACTTTTTTAGCAACACGCGTTTCGTCCCTCCTTTTCACATGACCATACCAAGACAAACGATTTCCTTTCAGCTTTTCAGTTACTGGCGCCACTTAACTTAGATATCTTTCCAAAACAACGATAAAATTTTAAGCGATCATCGCAAACTGAAAGAAATTTGTATACGCCTATAAGTCCGTGACATTAACTTACTAATACTGGTAAGTCATATCGATTTTGAACCAATCAAAAATCATACACAAACCTCCTTTGTGAATGTAAGTCAGCTGAAAAACAGTAAAGGTCAGTGCAGCCGAAAATATTATGTATTTGACCATACTCTTTGATATTTGACAGTTTCTATAAACGTGTCAGACTGACATTTCTACAAAATAATGTGATGTCTCTTGATATTTTTTTTAAATAATAATATATCAGTGTACTAATAAAAATGTCTTATAATAAAAAGCTAGAGGGTGCAAAGTCCTTCATTAGTCTGCTGGATCCTTTAGAGTGCCCTTTTAGAGAATTTCGGGACAATGAGTTACACGCTGACGCGTGGGGTTTGGTACGTTTTATGGTTTTTTGTCTGTACCTACTTATTTTTATAATAAAAACTAGTGCACTAGTGTAGCGCGTACAGGGATAATCGTCGGTTGGTATCACGTCTCATTATAACAACCTAAAGGGCCTCTCCGAGTTGGCTTCAGGCCCCTTGTACGCCTGCCAAAGGTCCAGGAGAGGTCCTGGGACCTTTGGCAGGGTCCTGAGATAAATAAACAAACGAAAACTAGTGCTTGACTGAGTTTCCATCTGATGACAAGCAGTGAGTTGATAGAGAGGTGCACTAATATATTAGGAGCCTATTCACTCTAGCCTTGAAGACTACACCTAAATTATAATCGGACGCGAAGACCGCGGTAAGCAATTTGTTCCAGTTCATTGATGATCGTGGTATAATGAGGTGAAACGCTTAGTTCAAACCGTAGAGGTTTCAACAACATAATGAGTGGATACTCACCTTTATGTGTCTGGAGTTAAATTTGTAATCCATCTTTCTAACAGTTTTTCGCATTTGATTGAGCTTGTCTTTGAAAATTGGAGTTAATGTGGTATTTTCTGGATTTAATTGAATAATGTGGTATCGTGGCTAATGGGACTCCTTAATCTAACAAAATGATGTCATCGTGTTTGGGTTCAATGGCATTAACAAATGGTATTAAGAACTTTAAAAGCTTGCATATTAAAACCAGGTTTTGTTAGCGACTTTGCTGGCAAAATCTGGTTTCAAATTTTTAATCATTCCAAGGAAATGTAGTAATTTAAAACATAACACTGTCTAAGAGGGCTATGCTTGAAGTATTCTTGCGTGAGCAAATCAGAAATGATCAAAATCAAATCAAAATCAAAATCAAAAACGTTTATTTCAAGTAGACCAATTACAGGCACTTTTGAATTGTCAAAATGTCGGTCAGTCAAACAAACAAGTGAAGCTAAATTGCACGTTCCAAAGAGTAGATCTCTATGTAGAAGAACGTGCAAGAAACTCCATGGACACACTTTTAAATCATATGTGTTACATATAGTGTTTGGTTACATATTTCTTGTTGCTTCTATTATGTGAGCACAATGTAGAAAATAATAAAAAAAATATTAAAAGATAAAAACTGAATTAAGCCACTGGCAGCTAAGAGATGACCAGTCTCACCTGACGGCATCCGTTCACGAGCATGACGCGTGCATCAGCCCCACTCAGCTCAACCATTTAGAAGGGAACCGAATGACCCAATAACACGCAAATGAAGATTTCCATAAGATGGGCTCCTGCGGATAAGTTACGGACAGCCCGAAGGATCGCTATTTTTATTGATAGGTTTCCGCTTGACCGCTATCTCAGCTGATGTAAAGCGACGTTGCGGTCGACGATGAAACGCTGTACTTAAGCTACAGTAGGTAGGACACTTTGCTCAAAGTGGCTGTAAGGTATTAGAATAACCGCGTACTGAAAGACGCAGCGTTAGAAGGCTTCTCAAAAGGTGGACCGATGACGTGGTGGGTGTTACAAGAATCTGATGGGTGTAAGATGCCTTGGACCGGTCATTGTGGTGACGCTCTTAGGGAAGGCCTGTGCATAGTAGTAGATGTTTTGCGGTGAAATGATAACGGTGACGACCGTACCCACTGATATACGCACACGAACCTTAGGAGCCCCGAATTCCTTTAGATGCCCTGAAAAACCTAAGAGGCCTAATCTGTTTTTGGAGAGAGGTGGGCTGGCTAATCCCACCTAAGATTATGACCGCTAAAGCCCACGTACAATGGTCCGCGTAGGACAAAGTACGGAAACCATAGGTAGACCATACCGACAGTACCGTGTTTAATTTTCATACAATCCATGATAGGACTAGTATAAGAAACGGACAAACCCACATTACTAACCTCTCATTCCATGTTCCAGAGCACAGCTGCCTACAAAACATTGTTACATAACCAAATGGCCAGAGCAGCTACAAAAACATCTCATGAGTCAGGACCGCGCTCTGGAATCAGCTCCCAATCACCTAAGGCTGCAGCTCTGGCTGCAGCTCTCTGGGTGGATGACCAGACCCAACCGCTCCCGAGGTCTGTGCGTCAGTACCTCCACGGTTGGATCAGGGCTGAGGATCTCGCAATGGATAGATGGGGTGCTGAACTTACTATTTTTGAGGTAAATTATCTTTTTAGTGTTTTGAGCCATCATCAACGGTTTATCGACTACATCCTGGTGTATATGTATGTACTAACCACTGCTAGTGGCATTATTAGTGTTATTGTAGAAATCCATCCCAATAGAACATACTCCCGGGATAAAAAGTATCCTTTGCGCCATTCCCGTGTACCAAGTTTCATCGAAATTCGTTCAGCCGTTCGAGCGTGAAGAACTAATAAACATACATACATACAAACTAGACTTTGTAATATTAGTGGGATAAGCGTAATTGAAGCTAAAGGAAATAATGTGAGAAAATGTTGGGGGTTTATGAGTACATGTATGATTTTTTGGTATACATCGTGATTGTCAAACGGTTTACGGGTGCCTCTCATGCATGAGTTTGCGATTTCTAAACCGGTAACTATCAATGTGAATTTTTCAATCTACATGTACTTTTCTAAGCTTATCTAGGACATTGCTGAAACCACGTTGATCCCGGTTGTCATTTGTAGATCTTTGACAGACGTTATAGGTAGTTAAACGCTAGAAAGTCTGATCTTCAGTCCATCCAAGGAGTATCGTGTTGCCCAGTAACTGGGTTGTGGAGGTCTGATAAACAGTCGCTCCGTCTCTACAGGGTTACTGCAGGTAACTGAACGTATTCCTTGCAAGACGTCATGGTGGAACTAAAATGCAACAAATTAAGCCACCAAATGTTCCACTGATATTTAGTAGTTTTTGTGTTATTACTGTTAGTAATACGTCGCCTTTTATATATACAGGGTTACTGGTACCCTGTACAAACTGACTGACTGACATACTAACACACAGCTGAAACTACTGGGACTAGGACCGTGAAATTTTGTTCAAGGTTTCATTTTATAACGTAAAAATCGTGAAATCCCAAAATGCTCACCCATTTTGGGATTTCAGGATTTTTTTTCAGAGGATAAAACGGGGTTGCAAAGTTTGTATAGAGAAACCAACTTTCACACGCAAAAAGCCACTGATAGAAGCTATTGTAAAATACAGGTGTTCAGCTGCGATCTTTAGACTGGAAGCTGGTAGCAGACCCTATAGTAGTAAGGAAAAAGCTAAGGTTATGTATAATCTTTTAGTACATTGCTTGTGTGACCTTACAACAAGTAAATCAAAACTGGCTACCTATGATAAACCGGAACTGATTAGCTCTGTTCCGAAATCTCCAAGGTAACTTCCATGTGTGTCTGTTTTGATTGATCCATAAATCAATGTCAATAGTTTCGCATTGATTTCTTTGGAAATACCATGATAGGACTGCTTTTTGTGTTTCACGCACGCCTCAAGGAGTTGTCGGCAACCGTAGGGGCCCAACAGGGTTTAAGGCTACTGGGGGGCCGTGGGTGATGCGAAAGAGATCACGGAGGCCCCGGCATAATGGCAAAGAAGGAATTTGAGAGGGTTATTAGTCAAAAAGCTTGACACGCTCTGCCCAAGGGCGCGAGATGTTGTTTAGATGATTTTTCGACCTAAAAAAAGTATAGTAGCTATAACAGTAGACTAGACTTTTCTAATCCTACACTTTTTGTTATCTCAACAATCTAGAGTACGGCGTCGAGAAATTCCTCAGCATCGCTGTCGACCCAAAAGACTGCCG
This sequence comes from Mythimna lalbum, assembly GCA_949319445.1. Lineage (NCBI taxonomy): Eukaryota > Metazoa > Arthropoda > Insecta > Lepidoptera > Noctuidae > Mythimna > Mythimna lalbum. Next base: position 21,321,826 of record OX439352.1, read on the forward strand.
GCATTGCCACGCTGAATGGCAATGCTTATCCTTTGTCTCTAAGAAATATTGATTGAATTACAGGAGAACGACCAGATGTCAATTGCAGATGTACAGCTGTGTCACGCTCAAGTCCTGTTCAGGTCCTCTTTCTGTAGACAGGTTTTGTCTGCATGTTTCATGCTGGAGAGAGTTGATTTAATCGTAAGTACGTTAGATTCAATATAAAAATCCCGACGAGAGGCCACCGTAGACGCAGGCTCGCGGACGACGAGTTATGGGTAGCTCGATGTCCGATCGTCCGGTAATGGACCGAGTCTAAGAAGTCGACGGCGCACACTGTTCCCGCGCGCCTCAAGGAGTTGTCAGCAGCAGGAGGGGCCCAGCTCGGTCGAAGCCTACTGGGAAAGGGAAAGGGAAGAAAGGGAGCTCGTGCCCCGGTATGAAGGCTAGAAGGAACGGCGCGGGGTTTTTAGTCAGTAAGAGTCTGACACTGTCTCCCGCTCCACCCAAGAGCGGGTTTCGTCAAAGATGATTTTCCCCGTCGAAAAAAAAAAACTGGTCTAGGGTAAGGTGGCGAGTCCCACTTACCACAAGAGCTGATTCAAGGTGGCTCGGGAAAAAAACCCTGGAAAGATTTGTGAGAGACTTTTACTCAGAAGTGGCAGTGGGGCGGTATAGGCTCAGTAAAGAAACACATTAGTCACAATTTCCTCAAGTCTCAGATCAGTCATGTGATCACGACAACGTTATGGATGCAACTGATTGTGCGTGCGTGATTGAATACTACCACTCCTGACTTGAATGGATTTGCCTGTTGGTCTAGTGGTTAGTGGCCCTGACTGCTATGCCGGAGGTCGTGGGTTCGATTCTCACCCAGGACAAATGTTTTTGTGATGAGCATAATCATTTTTTCTGTGTCTGGGTGTAATTTATCTATAATATGTATGTATTTAGAAATATGATGTAAATATCTATAAATCAGTTGTCTAGTACCCATAACACAAGTTCTGCTTAGCTTGGGACTAGACGGTGTTGTGTGATAGTTGTGGAATATATTGTATATATATATATATTATATATATATATATATATTATATATATTATATGACTGACTTCAGGGGCTGATGTTTATTTATTTATATATACTTTATTGTACACCGTGATTACAATAAACAAAGAAGAAATATTCTAATGAAAAAAATTTATACAATTTGTGGCCTTATGGCTATATATATAGGCTCGGTGATTTCTTTCAAGCAACCTAGAATGGATGTTTTACGATTTTTACCAAGCAATCTATATTTTTGAGAGCAGTGGTGGCCGAGTGGTGCTCACACCGACTTACGAGTTGTAGGTCGCGGGTTCACACCCAGCCAGGCGCATTACTTTGAGTAATATATTTCATCACCACTGCTCTCAAAACGGTGAAGGAAAATATTGTGAGGAAACCGGCATGTCCTAGAACCAAAAATTCGAAGACATGTGACATCCCCTAACCCGCACCGGGCCCGCGTGGTGTATTATGGCCCATTCCCTCTCTTAGAGAGACCTGAGTCCTAACAGAGGGAACATTAAAAGGCTGACTATGCTATGCTATATTTTTGACGTGACTGTCTGAGGTCTTGGGTTATAAAAGTTTTCTCTTTTAGATATCTGCAAATTATAATAAGTTTTTGCTAAAAAAGATGATAAGTGCCGCTTCGCTTCTTGTCTGATTTCACAAAGGTTTGTTCAGTAAGATTTTGTTTTTAAGATATTCTATTTGATCTTTCAGGTGGAACATCAATGGGAATTATTTTCATGTGTCTTCGCACCAGAGGGCTGGCGAGCGAAGTACCATATATACTCCCCTGGTCTCAAAGCAGGGGGTGGGCCGCAGCATAAACCTACACTATCTAAAAATGGTAAGATTTGATCTCTATACACAGTTTTTTTTTTTATTATTGATATGAACTGGTGCTTGACTGCGATCCCACCTGATGGTAAGCAATGATGCAATCTCTGACGTACGCGGTATAAAACGACGAGATGAAATGCTTAGCCCGGGCCGTAGAGGTTGCAACAACGTAAGGGTGGATATTCGCCGATAATTATTTTTTGTTCATTTTGAAAATGTTGAAATTATGTGTAACGACATGTAAAACATCACATAGGAACTAAACTACGAAATACTGCATCGCACAATAAAAGTTTACTACGCGATTTTAACGTAGGTATACAATAGCCCGAAATCATCTATTGGGCAGTTGCTCAAATAAGACATAACACCCGAATTAGGATCCTACCTTTTCAAGGGAGATTTGCTGGACTTTACACTTTGTTCCACCTATCTCCAAACTGGTGGCCCCGACGTGTGACACCTCTAAAAATGTATAAACATCATCATCATCTTCCTGCCCTTGTCTCGTTTTATTTGGGGTCGGCGCAACACGTTTTTTTCTTCCATTCTGTCCTGTCACTCATCACGCTATCACTAACTTCCTTTTCTTACATATCACTTCTCACACAATCCATCCATATTTTCTTTGGCCTCCCCCTCTCTATCCATTCACTTGTAAACTCATAACTCTTTTAGCAACATGCGTTTCATAAAAATGTATAAACATACGATGTTTTTGATATTACTCAGTTTCATAAAATGTTTTTTTGGGGTCTTAGTCATTTGAACTTAGAATTTAAGTCAGGCGTGCCTAAAAATTATTTTTTATTTGAGGTAAGGAACCATCAAATAACTTCTCCTGCAGCTCTGAGTGGAGCGAAAGAAAGTGCTGCAAACTTTAACTGACTAAAACACACTTCTGTTCCTTTCTTTTGTCTTTGCTCCAGGGCCTCAAGGTACACTGCCGCACAACCTGACCTCAGAATACTTCGATATTTTGGAAACAGATCCACAAAATATTTGAGTTTCCAAAATATCTAGAGAAAGTATTTCACTTGGGATAATTTTCTACTGTCACGCGGGCGAAGTCGCTGATAACAGCTAGCTTATAAAATAAACTTGCCTAGTCGTTTATGTAAGTAGGTAAATCATTTGCCATAGCAATGAGAAAGGGATTTGATGGAAAAGTGTTTCCTATTCGCTGAATATGGTATTGTTTGAGAGTAGGAAACGATTACATCGCACTCAGCTTCAAATGTCGTTTGAAACACTCGTTGGTCATCACAAGGAAAAGATCTAAGGCTAAATGCTTTGCCTCTGAGAATTGAAAGAAAATAATCATCAGGGAATTTTTCGATACTGATTTTTTTTTCTTTTTTGGTCGCCTTTACCTTCCTCGTTACGATTTTTAAAACAAAATAAAAAAAAATTAATGATAATTTTTCGATTTTATTTTACCTTCCCCATGATTTGTTTTATGACAAATCAAACTAAACAGTATAAAAGATTTTATTTGCATCAGAACATAATTACAATTTAAGCTATTACAAACTTTTATTTAGTTACACCTGTCCCGATGTTTGTCTGTCATCAAATCTTGTAAATTAAATTTGACGCACTTCCCGGTAACCGATTGAGCTGAAATTTTGCATACACGTGTAAATCAATGTATACATAATGCAAAAATATTATGACATGGAGATGAATAGAATAGAATAGAATAAACTTTATTGTACACCAAAAAATAACACAGCTTATACATAAAATTAAATTCTGATGATGGAACTGGAAGGTGGCTATAGGAACTTGGTAGTGAAACGACACAACCCGTCATGTTTGGGCTCGTATTATTCGTCGTGACGAGTGTTAATTATATAGGTATACCGAACTATAAAAGCTTGCTATGAAAAAAATGTTTTCATTAAAATTTGTTTTTAAATAACTAGAGTATCATTTCAAACTTAACTAACTACATAGATACACTCCAAGACATACGGCGTTGCTCCACCAGTACATGGTGGACATCCCACCCATACGTACAAAGCGTTTTAGGAACACATTCATTATGATGTAGTAGAATTCCCTGCGCAAGTCTGTGTTTCCCTCTATAACCTAGGAGTTAAGAGTGAATAGGTTGCTTCTAGGCAAGTGTGCTCCATCGTCTACTACGTCATCGTTTTACGACCGGTGAGATAGTCCGATAGATAGTGGTCGAGTCTGTCCATAATAATAATAAAAAAACTGAATCTTTTTTTTCAGTTGTTTTTAAGTATTATTATTTATTTAATATATTGTAGCGACATCCATGACGCCACATAAGAACTACGAAGAAAACACGAAATCCTGCATCGCGCAATCAGAGTTCTCCGCGCGATTTGAACATATACGACAGCCCGACATCAACTATCGGGCAGTCGCCCACCAGACTATAACACCCTGTCTGGCCGGAGGATCCTCTCTTTTCAATGGAGGTTTGCGGGACTTTACTCTCTGTTCCGGCTACCTCCAAAATATATTTACGATTCGCAGTTTTAAATAGTCTGAAGAGATAATACCAGTTTTAAATAAATTGAGTTTCATGTAAGAGGATTATAGTTATACATACAAATTCCTAATGGTAACGCCCCTGACTTACGAGTTGTAGGTCGCGAGTTCAAACTCAGCCAGGCGCATTACTTTGTGTAATTTATTTCATCACCACTACTCTCAAAACGGTGAAGGAAAACATCGTGAGGTATCCGGCATGTCCTAAAACCAAAAATTTGAAGACATGTGACATCCACCAACCCGCACTGAGCCCGCATGGTGGATTGCCCATTCTCTCTCCTAGAGAGGAGGCCTGAGTCCCAACAGTGGGAAGATTATAAGGCCAACTATGCTAGGCTATACAAATTCAATTCAAGTCATTTGATAAAACTGTGAGTAATCTCAGTTTTATCAAATCACTAATTTGTCACATTACCTAAAATTAAAGGATCTTGATTCACCGTGATTCAATAGATCGTTGATTCATCGAAGAATTTCCTGTATTTCTACTTTTTTTTTAATTATTTAAAGTATTGAATGTAAATATTATTCCGTCACTCACGTCCGTGATATCCGACAAGTCCAAGTTAGAGCCGAGGAGTTCTTTTGTACAAAACAACTCCTCAGTCGCTGGACTGATTAATGTCCGCTATGACCTGCCGTGACCTGTGTTGTACTAAGGTAGGTTGGTAGGTGGTTTCCAACTTGTGACCTTTTTAAATAAATTTTGGGAAAAAAAATATGGTGTAAAAACTATTAGAATCCATCCAGTCACTGATTCTGAACAAACTATATTCAGGCTACGCATAAACTAAAAATAATGTTGCTAACAGTAGTAATACCAGAGCTAAAAAGTTATGGCGATGCCTCATGTTATAGAAAGCACCCCTATTGCCTACTTTAACTATTTCTATTTTCCTGTAGGATGTTATCTGGTCCGCCTATTCTATTTGGGAGCTTGGCGTTGTGTGTGGGTGAATGACCAGGTTCCTGTAGACACTTCAGGTGCTCCTCTGCTACCTTTCTCACCGCTCCTGACTCACCCTCCTGCTAAACCAGGGTCGAACAGGATACCACCAGCGGTGACTGCTGGAGTCATTTATTTGTGGCCCTTATTACTGACTAAGGTATTCAGTTACTTAATAGATTTTATTTATGTTATAAAAATTGTCACTATAGGGACGAAAGGTTCTAAAGTGGTGACCATGTACCAGCAGCGTTGGAAAACTTCCTACAAGGTGGTCTGATGACATAGTGAGGGTCGCGGGATTTTTTATTTTTTTTTATTTTTAATCGATGCGAGACGCACAGGACCGTTCGTTGTAGTAACACTTGAAGGAAGTCTGTGTCCAACAGTGGACGTCTTTTGGCTCAAATTATGACGATGATGATGATGATAAAAATAAGTTTGACACGTCAGGCTTATATTAACTGACGACGTTTTCAAAGGTCATCTCGGCTTATTCGCATCTAGTCTTACTGACTAGATGCGAATAAGCCGGATATCCTGGACTAACTTGGGAGAGTTCTATGTCCGGTTATGTATTGCCATACTCTAAGTAGCAACTACGAACTATACAAATGTACAAATATCTACGGATTACGAGAAAAAATATGCCATTCACATTATTGCTATCACGGTAGTACCTTGGGCGAAACTGCTACAGGAGACGAGAAATGCAAATGTCAAAAACAAGAAGAGGCCACTGTCAGTGTATGAAATCGTGTTATGTGTATAAAAACAGGTAGTGGAGAGTTTTATGTAAACAAACAAGAGGGAATGGAATTTGAGACAGCTAAGTAGACCGCAGAATCGCCAAGCTTAAGTGGTAATGGGTAAAGCACTCTGCCCTCAGAACTGAAAGTCTGTCGTGGCGAGTGCGCTGGAATTGGAAGACCCAGCAATAGTAGGTCTACCACAAGGTGAACCAACACACTGGTGAGGGTTGCGGGAATCCGATGGATGCGAGACATGAGAGAATAACACTTTGGGGAGGCCTAAGTCCAATAGTGGACGTCTTTTGGCTGAGATGATGATGATGAAGTAGTATATTTTGATCATATTCCGACCACTCCTTATTTTTGCCAAGGTTTTTAAACTTTTATTACTTGGTAACCTAGAATATGAATATGGGCAGGGTACATTGCTCGCAGAACAGATGGCCGTTGGGACCGAAAGGTTCTGGAGTGGCGACCGCGTACTGCAAGACACCGCGTCGGAAGGTCTCCTACAACGTGGACCGATGACCTGGTGAAGGTTCCGGGAATCCCATGAATGCGGGACGCACAGGATCGATCATTTCGGCGACACTTGGAGGAGGCTTATGTCCAACAGAGAACGTCTGTCGGCTTAAATGATGATGATGAACCTAGAATATACGTAGTCGGGTAATAAAGAAAACTTAAAACAAAATGGCAGCTACCTAATTAAACTTACGTCAATATAGCCTCCGTAACTTTGCAGCGATACCCGGAAATAAAACAAGAAATTAATACCAATCAGTAATTTCATTACAACATCCGTGAACGACATGTCCATTTATAAAATTTCTTAGAATTCACACGATGGTAATACTTTGCGGTATAATGTTGATGTTGAGACGTTTACTTATGGATACTACGGATGGTATTTATTCGCATATTTTAATGAGGCTTGTACGACAAATATCCTTTTTTGGTCCTTTGAGTCCTCCAGTGGTCAAAGTTGTGTTGTCAAAAATAACCTTCTGCAAGTAGTGGTGGCCTAGAAGTAACAGCCCCGGCTTACAAGCCGCAGGTTCAAACCTAGGCAGGTGGTTTACTCTGTGTTTTTATTATATCATCATTCCTCTCAAAACAGTGAGAGAAAACATCACGAAGAATGGAAATAAACATATTAAAATCGTTATTAAAAGTTAAGGAGTTTTAAATAGACACGAATATTTATATAATTGATTTAGAAATAGATTGAGTTATACGTATTGAGATTAGGACTCGCACAAGCACGGCACAGATGAACCAAAAAATAAAGTAAGACTCTTGTTAGAGTGCCCCAAGTACCCATATACTTGCACTATAGGCAACCAAACCAAGCACCAAGTTTACCATCAATTCGAAAAGGAACGATTTTTATAACCTTTTTTTTAGGTGGACGATCGGACAGCGAGCTACTCAATGCTCGCCGTCCGCAAACCCGCGCCTACGGTGGCCGGAAATCGGGATCAGAATCCCGGCGGCGGCTGGCGCGCTGATAATATTTTCATAACCTCCAAAATCGATTAATATTCAGACCAGTTTTCGCCTGGCTGTACCAGTTGCCGAGAGAAAACGTTGAGAAAGATATACAAATATTTCAGTTATTCTATTGAATCACAAACAAAATTATAACATTTCTAACACAAAGAGAACTAATAATAGAGTTATCGTTACTTTTAATGCCTTAAACATTTTGTTGTATTGAGAGATGAAAGGTATTTTATTTAGCTACGCATCATTTTATTACCTTTTGTATAAGTGGGAAATCATCAAATGAGTCTTTCCGCCCTGAGCAGAGGGAGAGAGTGTGTCAAACTTTTACTAAAAGTGACCTATGCTCATTTAGCCTTTTGCTTTTCATTTCTACAGTGTCTCTTTGGAATAATCCCTAAGCCCCGAGCATTTAGCTCTATTTTATTATTATCTGCTTGTCTATTTTCACTTTGTTCATTAATTTAAAAATATTATAATATATGTATATGTTATCATCGACTATTATAATATTATCGAATATTATAATATTATCAGTTATCATCGTCGTCCTGCCCGAGTGCCGTTTTATTTAGGGCCACAAACACATTTTTGTTCTTTAATCCTGTCCGGTCAATCGTCACGTTACAACTTCCTTTTCTTCCATATCACTCCTCTCGCAATCCGTCCACCCGCAACATTTTTAGTTGTTAACAGATGCTTCCCCATGTATGTATGTATATGTGTAGGTATTTCTCTTACTTCTACTTAAATGGATTTAAATGAATTCAGCTTTCAATCATAATCTACACTATGTAACAAAGAGGTAGTTTTTTTTTTGTTTTTAGGAGGTTTTCTCTGAAAGTACTGGTCCAATTGCGAAAATTTTTTCCCCGATAGAAAGCTGCTTCATTCTTGCGTGGCTTATATATGTGAGCGAAGCCGCGTGCAAAAGCTAGTAGATAATAAATAGCACGTAGCACTGCCCTTGAACCTTATTCCCATACAGTTAGCAACAGAATCAAAACTGCAAACATTTTACCAATTCCTCGCTCATCTCCCAACGGGACCCGTCGCGCTAACCGCTGCTTTATTGCAAAATAAATTGGAGATTTATACCCGTTTACCACAAACCGTTGGCAAAGTAATCGGGCTCTGTGGTTCCGTAGAATTCCTAATGAGAAAGTGTTCGGGTGGCGACAGCACTGCAAAATTACTTGATGCTTGTAAATTGGGTTATTTTCTTAGTGGCACAGCAAATTATGTTAAATTGAGGATCTTGTTTTGACTGAAATATTGGATAATTTTTGCTAGTTGTGGTGGCTGAAAGTAGGTCGTGGTTTTTTTAGCTGTTGTCAGGCTGATTGAAATTGCATTGATTAGATAATGTTCTTATTAATGCTGATGTAAGTAGGTAACTAATCTAGAATTTTCGAGAAACATTTATTTGTAAATTGCACAAGACAAACAACAATAAAATAAAAAGACTAATCTATAAAAAATCATCATTATCATTATTTCAGTTGAAAGACGTCACACTGTTGGTCATACTCCCCCAAGTGTCGTTAGAATGATCGGTTCTATAAAAAATACTTAACTTAAAATAAAAAAAACAACACTACAAAGATTTTAAAAAATATCGCAAAACCGGCCTTTAAATTTGTATAATTTATTTAAACCTAGCAATGAAAATTCTGAATAGTCTATCTACTAATAAAGCTACTGAAACTGATCCAACAGCTACCTGAAATAAACAGGATACCCTTTTCTTTAAACAAAAAACTTTAAACTATCTGAAGTTCAAAACTATCTTCTAAAATCTAAACAAACTAGCGCCTACAACAACAGCTATTGACATTCAGATCACGCAAGCAACTAATTGCTGATCAAAATCAAACAGGCACTCCTCAAGATAAAAATATTAAAAAAAACCGCAAAACCGGCCGTTAAATTACAGTAATTTATTTAAAGTTAGCATTAAACTTTCTGAATTGTCTATCTACTAATAAAGCTTTTGAAACTGATCCAACAGCTACCTTAAATAAACAGGACACCCTTTTCTTTACACAGCAAACTTTAAACTACCTAGAATTCAAAACTGTCTCCTAAACAAACTAGCGCCTACAACAATAGCTACCTATAGACATTCGTATCACGTGAGCAACTAATTGCTAATCAAAATCAAACAGGCACTCCTCAAGCTTGCAGCTCCTGACATGAATTCTGATGAAGACAACACCGAGAATGTGGAGGATGAACCGATGAGTCACTTTGATATCGTGCATGCTTTAACTGGAAGTATTAATATTGAGTACCTAATAACTGCATGTAAGTAAACTGAAGGAATCATTAGTGATATTAGAAATAAGAACAAAAATGTGCTGTGATATACCTATAATATATTTTCCTCGACACTGCAAGTTTATCAATTTTTTGTAACGAAAGTTTAAATATACTATTAAAATATCATCTAATAGGTTCAGTTATTCTCAAGTTTTGTGCTTAGCAACAAAACACGTTTAATGGTCATCCTCATCTACTAAATTAGAAAAGTTTCGATGAGATAAAGATGTCATTCACTTTATTTTCATCATGTCTATTCAACAATCAATTACTTATACACATAATATATAATTATGATAGTTTCCCTAGCTTCATTTAAAACTGTCACCAACTTTAAACCATTCTTTTAATCACAAAACAAGTTCTAGGAGATTAGAACAGACATAGGCAAAGCTTTTATGTCTTTTTTTTTTAAGATGACTAAAACTGTCCAACTAAATTTTACAAGCTTTTATTTAGTTTGTCTGTAATCCCGATGTTTGTCTGTAATCAAATCTCGCAAATTAAATTTGATCCACTTTCCGGTTACCGTTTGGGCTGAAATTGTTCATGCATGTGTATATCAAATGACGATGCAAAATTATTATAACATGGAGCTGGTCTGATGATGGAACCGGAGGGTGGGTATAGGAACTTCGTAGTTAAACGACACGACCCTATAGAGTTTGGGCTCGTATGATTCGTCTTGACGAGTATTAATTATATAGGTATACCAAGCTATAAAAGCTTGCTATGAATAAAATATTTTCATTAAAATCTTGTTATTATTAGCAATGACCTCCGATGACCTATGGACACGAATCACATCTGAAGTGCCTGTCTTCTCCTGGGATGATGAAGAAGATGGCAGTACAATCAGAACAAAAAGCACTAAGAAGCCTACAGCTAAGGAATTGGCATCTGTAGTTAAAGTGAGTATGACTGTCTTACTCGTAATGGCTAAGCTCATATTTAATAACTATCATTTGTTAGTAAATTGGGTCTAAGGATGCTTTTCCAGAACTATGCTATGCCACGTTGCAATGGATGCGTTTGATAGCCGAAAATCATATTCATTGGTGCACATAACTTAGCACTGGTGGAAACGGTTAACTAAGATATGTTTTTGGATGCGTGCTATGGATGCGTGCTATGGATTTGTGCTATGGATACGTGCTATGGATACGTGCTATGGATTTCTATCATCGATACATTACATAGCTCGACCTGCGCAACTTCCTCGCTTTCCGGTGGCACATTTTCAATATTTTACAAAGTACTCTGCATAGCACCATCTTACTCGCTATATAGCTTAGTTTCAGTTGAAACGGTCGAATATATAGTTTCACAGCTTAGCTATTAAATTTTATCCTCGCAGCATAGCTGCATAGCACATCTCTAATGAAAAAACAGCCTTAAACTCAAGAGTAAATAAATTACTTCTAGGCAAATGTACTCCATCGTCGACAATATCATCGCTTACCATCAGATGAGGTCGTGATGTGACCAACCATAGAATACATTTTACCTATAAGTAATCTATTCGGTATAGACCTTTGAAACGAATGTAAATAATATTTACCTATATATTTTGATTGAAATGTAAAAAAAAAACTGGCGTAGTGGGAGTCAGTCAGGAAAGCTTCTGTATTACAATATTAAAATCGAGCAAAAAAAGAGCGTCGATAAAATAACGTTTCTTAAATATGGGAACCCCCTTTAATTTAATGATTATTTTAATTTAATTATTTGGTACTGTAGTGGCATTAAAATAAATTTTGTGAAAATTTTAACTTTCTACCTCTTTATGTGATTCAGCCCGCTAACAGATGGACAGACAGACGGACAACTGAGACCCGAAGAGTGCCAACAGGACTTTATTACTATAGAGTCCTGTTGGCACTCTTTGGGTACGGAACGCGGGCAAAAGCTAGTTTATATCTAGACTAGCTTTTGCCCGCGGCTTCACTCGCGTTAAATTCGGGGTATACGTTTCCCCTTTCGGCTTATTTTTTCCCAACATCTTCGACAAATATCGTTAATGTACACAGAAATGAATACAAAAATTTAACAAATTATATACTAAACCCCTCCTCGAGAATCACGCTATCGGGCGGTAAAAATTGCTTGAAAATTGGTGTAGTAGTTTTTTAATTTAACGCGAACAGACAGACAGACAGACGTGGCGAGAGACTTTGTTTTATAAAATGTATTGATAAATAAACGGAAAAAATAATAAGGTTTAAAAACCTATCAATTTGAAATGTTATGATTGGTTTCAGCGATCCTATGCTATGACGTATGGCGTCCTTAAGGACACAAAGGATTTGCCACCATATCACCTGCCTGGGATAACGCCAGCTCATGAACAGGTTCTAATAATCACCATGGCCAGGGACCTGCCTTTGAAGAAGCCTTTGCCAGAACCAGGTATCCTTTTTTCATACTCTTACTTTTTTGATCGTCGTCATCGTCATTTCAGCCGAAAGACGTCCACTGTTGGACATAAGCCTCTCCCAAGTGTCGCCACAATGAACGGTCCTGTGCGTCTCGCATCCATCGGATTCCCGTAACCCTTACCAGGTCATCGGTCCACCTTGTAGGAGGCCTGCCTTTCCAGCACAGATTTTTTGATGCTTGTATGCTATGCTCAAAAGCTGAATTCGTTCAATGAACAAATAGATTGATCACAACATGTGGTGGTTTTGTTTTCGAGGGCCGCCCTTCAACGTTAGCTTGGTTTAAAAGCTTTTTGTTTCATCTAACGCAATCCAACGTAACTAAAAAGGCAACGCGAAAAAAGACAAATAACGCCTGAACGCTGGATTGGGATTCATTATATCACAAAACTTGTCCCAAAAATATTTATCGTTTTTTTTTTAAATGAAAAAGTTTTTGGAAAAATTTTCGTCATTCAAAATTTCGATTAAATTTCTGTAAATGTTTTCTTCATTTTTCTTGTCAAGAGAATGCATCGTAAAATATTGAGGGGGCGAGTTGTGGGACACTGGGGAATATACCATAATGTATCTGAGGCTTATAACTGCTTCTTAGTAAGCAAAATGTCCACCATATTACAGGGTGAATTTGAATAAATGCGACAAAGTGAAATGGGAGCTTCAGTTACAGTAACATAGTAATTATAAACTGTTTTTTCTACAATCTAAATCGTTAAAAAAATTATTTGCGAAATATGGATTTGCGGAAGGCGCGCGCGACCGCGACCTACAAACGTTTTAGGACGAATAATGAACGATCAACGAAGGAAGGGTGGTAGGCGTAGGGCCGGTCGCCGGGAAGGGATGTCAGCGCTGGCGCTCATGCGAGGTTTGGCAACGTCGCGCGATACTTACAAAAATAGGCAAAATTATCGCGTAAAAAACAGTTTATAATTACTATGTTACTGTAACTGAAGCTCCCATTTCATTTTGTCGCAATTATTCAAATTCACCCTGTATATATTTTCACTAAAAAATAATTAAGTAACGCAAAACAAATTTAAAAAAGACACAAAGACGAATATAGAGTACGGACCTTATTTGCGTGTTTCAGAAGTAGCCTTGTGGAAGTACTACCGCTGGGTTGACTGGGCCAGAGCCCATGGCCTTTATGAAGCCTACGACTGTCCCCGAACCAAGTACCTCAAAGTAAATGGATTGTTGAAGAGTTCTTATGCCCCTCATCTGCTGGATGTGCAGAGTACTGAATCGGTAAGCGTTATTAAGCTCAAAACATTTATTGAGAAACCGCTTGAAAAAGAAAGAAACGCACCTCACTTTCTTTCTCTTTCATAAAAAAAAATACAGAAGTATCTATTGTGATTTTTTAAATCAGGATAAAAAAAAATTGTTAATTTCTAATGCCAGTAGCTCAATCGTTAATTCGTTGATTAAATTAATATTGGATGGATTGAGTAAATAATAATATAGCTAGGAAGGGAAATGATGATTAAAGAGATCTATTTTCTATCTAAGATATATGTAGATATAACAAATATGTATGTAGAAGTTTTTAGTTATGCGCGCATCACGTAAAATTTATTAAATCGATCTAGATAACTTTTAGAGGTATATTTCACCAGGACACCATGGCGGCGCGACCAATTGCACCAGCATGGTGTCTCGGTAAAATTAGACGAGTTCTCCGGGTCAGCTAGTTATGCATAAAAAAATGCTTGGCATTTGCTTTGTCCACAGTTTCTTTACTTTTTTTTAATCTCTGTTTATGTGTGATTACAGATTACGATGGGATTTATTGAAGAACATGTTAGAAGTAATACAGTTAGTACCTACAATTTATATTTTAGTCAGAATATACACATTTTGAAAATATTCTCAGTAGATTTGACAAATATCTAGCAGTTTATGTTTTTAATCTTGCCTGTAACAGAGAGACGATGATGATCCAAAGAAAAAGAAGAAAGACGTGACGAAATCACAAATTCAACAACAATTAGTTCAAACGCTACAAGTGAAGGCGGAATTGCGAGAATGGATACAATTTTCAACGGTATTCGTTATTTACGATTTTTTCTATATCAATTAGAACGGTACTCACAATAGACCATATAGGTAGGTATATTTCAATTTTGAATCCTTACTAATATTATAAAAGCCAAAGTGAGTTTGTTTGTTTGTTTGTTACGTCTTAACACCTAAATGGCAAAACCGATTTTGATGAAACTTGGTACACGGATAGACCATATCCTGGAATAGGACATAGGATACTTTTTATCCCGGAAATAGGTTCCCTTGGAATAATTTTCTGCTATCACGCGGGCGAAGCCGCTGGGATCAGCTAGTATGAGCTAAATAGCAAATTTTAGAACAACAAGCTCTTTTCCCTTTTTAACTTTTAATACAAATTTCCGTCGACCAAGGAAGAGGTGGCGAGACGACCTGGATTCCTACCGTGGGGACTGGTTCGAGGTGGCTCGGGAAAAGAATGCCTGGAAGAAGTTGGGGGAGGCCTTTGCCCAGCAGTGGGACAGCACAGGCTAATATAAAAAAAAAAAATACAAATTTTCGTAAGCCATCAGATGTCCGTAGAACAAATACAGGTTGGTAAATCAAACAAACAAAAATTATCCGAGTTGATATTTTTTCTAGTGTAAAAAAAACTGACCAAGAGTGAGTGCGGCGAATCCATATATAATGTATGAAACCTGCAGGAAATATATATAGGGTGGTGGCAAATTTGTGGCTGTAGCGTGTGGCCGTTTACGGCAATCCTAACTTGACGGGAATTTCACTATAGGTTTTAAATAGAGCATAAACACCTTTAACTTTCAATTGTATACGATTAGCAGTTTATTTATTTCACTGGTCTAAAAAGTAGCAGACAGGTAATGTCCGGCGGCGGAGACCTCTCGCGCCGGACTTTGGTTGAGGCCATGGTCCGGAGCGAGGAGGAATGGCAGGCGGTCGCCTCTTTCTGCGAAGCAGTAATGCTAGCAAAGGAGGAGGCCAACCGTAACAGGCAACGGCGCCCTCGCTGCCGCCGCTGGGATTCCGATCCCGATTTCCTGCCACCGTAGACGCGGGCTTGCGAGCGGCGGGCCATGGGTAGCTCGCTGTCTGACCGTCCGGTAATTGTCCGGATCGAGCCCAAGACGTCGACGGCGCGTTCTGTTCCCGCGCGCCTCAAGGAGTTGTCAGTAACAGGAGGGGCCCAGCTGGGTCGAAGCCTACTGGGGCCAGGGTTATCCGAAAGGAAGCTCGAGCCTTAGTTTGAAGGCTAAAAGGAACGGAGTAGGTTTTTAGTCAGTAAGAGTCTGACACTATCTCCCGCTCCACCCAAGAGTGGGGGTTGTCATAAGATGATTTTTGCCCACCGTAAAAAAGACAGGTAATGTTAATTTCAGCTTAATACGAGTACTTCTTGGCTTTCATTTTTGAGAATGAAAGGCACACAGACAGATGGATAACAAAGTAATCTTATAAGGGTTTTATTCCTTATTCATCTACAGCTTATAAACATTTTCAGTTCTTTCCCCTATTGCACTGCATTCACGTGGTATATTACCCGTCCCTGTACAACTACACGTCAGCTGGTAGTTGTCCACCATTAAGGGTCACCAGTAAAGCACCAGCGAAGCTAGCAGACATCGTAGCACCGAAGTACAGTCCCTTGTACTTACAAGTGGATGGCCCTGAAACAAACACACTCAGGTTGTGTTTCACAGCATTACACCCAAGGATTCTCCTCAATAGTGGCTCTCCAGTAAATGATTACATAGAATCTGGGCATGTGGTGCTGGAGCAATTTGAATGGTTTAAAGATACAGCTTTGCCAATACAGAAGGCGTTTTTGGCTACAAGAAAATATAATGCGCTTGAAATCGATTTGGAACCTGGGAGACACTTTTTTAGGTAAGACTTTGAAATACAAAAATGTTTTTTAACTGTTGAATTTTTGGATTATAGTTGCAGATATCGGTTTGAAAGTTTGAATACAAGGAGGATTGAAATTAAGGTTATTTATTAATTAAAAAATAATAAAAATATATAGATATTTTTTTAAATTATCAAATTCATATTATTAAGGCAAAAGTTTGTAAGCGTTCTTGTTGCTCCTTCACGCTCAAGCTGTTAAACCGACTTGGATAAAATTTGACACACAAATAGACCATGTTCTATCCCAGGAGATAGAGCTTTTTTGAGATATTCGACTTTCACGCAGACAAACCCGCTGTCAGAAATGAGTATTATTATAGTTTCTTCAATAGATAAAATTATAGATTTTTATATTTCTATGATGGATGCGTGACGCACAGGACCGGTCGTTATAGCGACGCTTGGGGTTAGCCTTATGTCCTGCAGTTGACGTCTTTCAGCAAATATGAAATTCCATGAATTGTAATTTGGCCTTCATCCTCTCTAGGAGAGAGGATGAAGACTTTGCTGTGCTCGTCAGGGTCCATATTTATCTTGATAAATATTTTATACCACCTATGTACACAATATGGAATGTAATAAAGTATTGAGTATTGAGTATCATGATGATGATGATATTTCTATGAATGAAACACAGTTATACCTAGTAAAACACTTGATAATATTCTAACATTCCATAACTACTATTAAACAAATCGCAAGTGCTGTATAAGAAACTTCGATTACCGAGATGGGCAAAGTCATGTTGAATTTTTCTATCAGAAATTTTCCAATAGCACCCCTGAGTCTAGAAACTCAACTTGGGCAAAATGTTGATGCACAAGTGTATACGTCTCGTACGCTGCGTGCTGGAACACGAGCGTTAGATGGCCTCCCACAAGATGGACTGATAACTTGGTGAGGATTGTGGGAATCTGATGGATGTGAGAAGCACAGGACCAGTGATTATGGGAACGTTTTTGGGCAGGCTTATATCTAGCAGTGGACATATTTCTTAAATGGTGTAATGTGTGATCATGATGATAGGTACTTACACCCCTGACACTGATGTTTGCCGGTACTGTAATAAGGAGAGAGAGACGCCTTAGCACCTTTTGTGTGAATGCGGGCCTCTTATCTACAAACGGAGTATCCATCTGGGCCGACATATTATTCGCCCGGAGGAGATAAAAAAGCTAGGAGTATTCTAGACTTCCTGGAAGCCTCCAGGGCAAAAGAGTTACTCTAACAAGGTGGCGAGTCACAATAGATCTATTAGGTTGCAGTGACTACATCTCCTACACTACGGGAGATGCGTAGCCCCTTATCTTCAAAATAATAATAATAATACACCCCTGACTAATTTTTAGAAGAATACAGACGTTTTTGTTGTGTGTACAAAAAACTTTATTTCAACAGGATCTGGACACATTATCGGATTAACTGGCACATGATGCTCATCAGCGAATCTTCCCTTCTCCTTGGCACTAGAGACGTAATACAGGGCGCTGCGGTTCGTGAGTGTCCTTGGGCGTCAAGGTTTCTCTTAAACCTTCAATCAGCTTTTACAAATTGGACCAAAACTAGCAGAACCAGCCACGCTACAGCATTAGCTGCAGACAGAGAATTCTTTAGGTACTTAATTCTTTTTTAACTTTTTTATTTTGAAATGAGAATTAAATAACTTCTACAGCTCTGGATAGAGTGAGAGACATTTACTAACTAAAATTCTGCACTACTAATAAAAAAACTGCTGGTACCCTTCAGTTTTGCTGACATTTCTATGAATCGTGGAACACATGGCACCTTCTGGCTTTCAAATGCAAAGGTCTCTCTCTCTGCGTTCGGCAGAGACACCCATTTATATTTCACATTTTGACCCTCTTATAGTTACGGTGATTTTATTAAAGACTCATATTTAATTGGAAATATAAAACACGCTGGAATTTAGTCTTCTTTGCTTTTCAACAGATCATACCTACCTGACTTGACTTGGGATAATGAAGTGGTAGGTTATGACAGACATCTTCTGCACTGGATGTTCAGACAAGCCCTCCAGTCACTCTTATTGAAGACCATGAATCAGACTGAACTGAAAACGGTGTCTCATGTCTTGAGAAAATATCTCTGCGATCCAGATTTTGGTTTTCCTGACAAACCTCGCCCGCCAAGATCATTGAGAGAAATCGTGGAGTTAGATATTTGTGATTGCCTAATGCCTGAGATAGAGGCAGTAGAATTAATGGAAGAACAATTACCAGAGGTTCTAATAGATCAAGATAACTATTTGAGCGAATCAGGAGAACATGTAGTATGTATTTTTGCATTATTATTTTTTTTTAAGTTAAAATCGTTGCATATTTTATTTCATTTCGATTAGTCTTTTGTGTAGAGGATGCATGGAGTCAGAGAAAACTGTCGCGCACGTGGTCCTTGCGTGCACATCCGTCAGCAAAATAAAAATACGAACCTTGAGAGTACCGAATTCACTCATAAACGCTCTGAGCAGACTAAAAAGACTCATCTTCATCTGGAGAGGAGTGGGCTGGTTGGAATGAAGGCTGCCATGGGCCTCGCACAAGGACTAAGTGTCTCCTCACATAAAAGCCGCTTCTAGCTTCTATTTGTGACAGCTTTTTTTGTGGCCCGTGTGCGGCGGTGCAACTACAAAAAAAGCCGCTTTTAGCTTCTCCGGACACAAGCTGTCGCGCTTCAACTTTTTTTGTGGCCATTTCTAGCTTTTTTTGTGGCCACTTCTAACTTTTTTTGTAGCGGCTCTTTTTTGGAGCTCGTGTTCAGAAACACTTAGTGCAGAAACCAGACCACAATATATAGATCATTAAATATTACATGCAAACAACATTTAAAAATTAATTTATCGCCTATGCAAATTTACAGACACATGAAGAAAAACCTATAGTAGCACCAGAAGTTATGGATAAATTACTAAAACCACCGGAACCGCCCATAGTGTCGCAAATATGCGAGATGGCCACTGACGAGCTTCATTGCGCAATCTTGAAGGAAGAAAGGGAGAAGATGATCAGGAAACATGAAGCAGCGATCGTTCTCCAAGCACATTGGAGAGGAACTTGGGCTAGGAAGGTCCTTACGTCTAACATAGTTTGCACGTCAGATGTTACGAAATATGTAAGTTTATAAATAAAATATTTATACAACAATATTTGTAGTATATGCGAATCCTGAATATGGTTTGCTCAGAAATGTGCAGATTTTTTTTACACCATGTCAGATTTTTTGCCAAAAATATTTAAAATGGTCACAAGTTGGATACCACTGACACTGAGTACAACACAGGTCACGGGTCATAGCGGGCATAAGGTGCCAGCTCACCTAGTTGTGGGAGTAAAACAACTTCCCAGTTGCTCGAATGGCCCGGTAACCATGTATTTGTGCGGACCACCAGGTAACATAACAAACTTATAACTTTGTGATTTTACATGATACAGTTATGACATTTTGTGCATAGATTCTTTACAGAAAAATACTGGACACTTGTTTTGGGTTTCGCATAGAAGTACTAAAACTAATGTTGTCTATTTGCCCAAATGCAGATTAGTCTGTTGAAAGATTGATTTTTAAAAAAAATTGCGTCATAGTAATTGGCATATCCTCAGCCATATTCCTAACTAGCTTGAAGTCGGCTTCCAGTCTAACCAGATTCGGCAGAATACTTTTCATGGAGCAACTGGCTGTCAGACTTCCACAACTTGCTGGGCACCACGACACTCCTTGGATAGACTGATGGTCAGACTTTCTAGCGTGTGTCTAGGTACCTGTAATGACTTTCAAAGATCTAGGAGTGTCAATCGGGACCAACGGCTTTACGTGCTTTCACAGGCACGGGATGTCAGTTATGTCCTAGATAAATTTAGAGATGTCCTAGATGAACTTATCTCAAAATAATTTTTGACCTCATAAAAAAAATTGCAAACTTAATAATTAACTAAACAAAATTAACCATCTTTCTAGTTAATGGACCGTGCATTCGGATCCCTAGAATCATTGTCAATGCTGATGAACGAGTTCTTTTTGGTGTATCCTGGTACAAAACACGCTTACTCAGTAGCATCAGCGTTGAGTGGAGTATATGGCCTGCAACAGCATACTGGAACGACACCTGTTACTTCTAAATGTCAGTGGATCCCGCATTTCCAAGGAGTTTTTTACTGTCATACTCCTGTGAAAGTCCATTTTGATGTCCAGAGCACCGTTTCGCATAACACTGTTGAAGTTTATAACAATGATACTGGAGAACAGTTGCCGCAAGCTTATAACAGCCATGTTACTTTTGATTTTGCGCCTAATATTCTTGGGTTAGTTTTTATTTTGCTTTTCTTGATTAATATAACCTTATGTAATTTTTTTTTTTTAAAGTGATTATACGACAGTTTCAGCTTTCAGTAATTTCATACAATATTTTTGTCGACTAAACTCGATTTCAGGATGAATTAGTTTTTCTTAGGCCAAACCCGCGACAGTTTAGGTTAAAAAGCTAAGGTGGGAGCTCTGCTCCACTCGCTCTCGCCTTAGCTTTCATGGTATTTTTTTATAACAACCCAAAAATAAGAGCCTGACTCCGCACGTGTGCAGTTTGGCCCAGGCCAAACTAGCTCATAATAAAATCAGGATTGGCCGGTAGCATATGTAAATATAGCATAATTGGCCTCATAATCACCTCACGTCCGATACTTAGACTTAAAAGAGGTGCCGTAATCCACTATGCGATCCCATGCGGGTAGTTGATCTAGAAAATTCCGTTTTCCTTACTATTATAGTTTCCTTCACCATTTTGAGACCAGTGGTAATGAAATAAAAGTGAAGCTCCTGCCTAGCGTTCATATTCACTCCGTTTGACTGTACCTACTGTTATAAGTCTAGTAAACACAAACTCTTTCCACAGTTACACCGTCTTAGGCCATGGGACCCTCTCTCAAGTCTCGGGAATGAACTTCGATGCCCACTGGCAGTTGACGGTCATGTCCAGTATGAACGGAGCCTTCCACCTCTGTGACAATGAAGAGATTTGCAAAGAGTCACCTTTGCCTCAATCAAACAAACTGCATATAGACGAGATATTTTTGCCAAATAGAAGGAATATTTTGGGAGGAATTCAGATATCAGTGACCAAACATGAGGCAATTAGTTTTAGAGCTGCTGCTTCTTCCAGTGATGTATGTTTGATTTATAATTGTGCTAGAATAGTACTAGGCATGCTTTTTAAGTTCTGTCGTTTAAATATTTTCCGCTAATTTTGAATTTAGAATTGCCCAATTTTCAAATTTGTTTGAATTTAGAATGGCAAAACAGTTGAAATAATTAGAATTGATGCAACTATTTGGTTACAGCGTTGTTTTGAATCTATCAAGTCGCGCACAAAAATGAATCTCTCTAAGGAAAACGTTCGTGCGATAATTTTTTACAACTTTTGGAGAGGCCTAACTCGGATTCAATGTTTTGAGGAGTTAAGTTCTGTATTGTATGATGAATTTCCTTGTCTACGGACTGTCGAACGCTGATATTTAGAATTCCGGCATGGAAATACTAGGTTTAGTGACAAATTTCGTGAAAGACGTCTAAAATCCGCCTTTACTGAAGAAAACATCGTTGCTGTGAGACAACTGATAGTCGAAGATCGGCATGTGACATATCGGGAGATAGAGGCGTTAATAGGCGTTTCAGGGACAACCATTCAAAAGATCTTGCACGAAGAGCTTGGTGTGAGAAAGCTAGTTTGCCGATGGATTCCGCATTTGGTTTCCGATAACTATAAGGCGACCCGCGTCAGATGGTGTAAGAAATCTTTCCAAAGGTTCAAGCGAGGAGAGTCAAATCACGTCTACGACATTATCAGTGGTGACGAATCTTGGATTTATGGCTACGACCCTGATTCCAAAGAGCAATCCACAAGCAGAGTCTTCCGAGATGAGCAAAAGCCGACTAAAGTTTTTCGCTCTCGAAGCACTTCGAAGAAGATGTTGGCTACTTTCGTGGCGAAAACCGGTCACGTTGCAAGAATTGCGCTTGAAGATCGTAGAACGGTCAATGCAGTGGTATACTACAATTTGTTTACCACAAGTCAAAGTAAAACAATTGATTATTTGAAGCAAGAAAACGTAGAAATTCTTGACTATCCCCCGTGCAGTCTTGACCTAAGCCCTAACGATTTCTTTACATTTCCTAAAATTAAGAAAACTCTTCGTGGACAAAGGTTCCAGTCCAGTGAAGAAGCAGTCAACGCTTCCAAGTCGGCCATTTTGGACATACCGACATTGGAGTAGAATAAGTGTTTTAATAACAGGTTCGATCGAATGGACAATTGTATGAAACTTCGAGATGAATACTTTGAAAAACAATAAATAATACTTTAAGGTTCTACTTGTGTTTTTTTCTTCAAACGACAAAACTTAAAAGGCATCCCACGTACATTTTGATACAAGTGGTGAAAGTTTGTCATTGCGATCAAGGTGATATTCTTATAGCCGAGGGCTGCAGTGACAATTACGTATATTTAACGACGTTTTTCAATACACGAACATATACCTAAATAAACGGGAGTTGACTCTTGACGTATGGGGGTTGTTGTGCGACACTTGAGGGTCGCTTAGCGTCCAGTCTGATACGGTAAATGTAATAAAATTGTGGCGCAAGCGAGCACGCGCACTTTTCCGAACTAGTGTGAAATACAGTAAATTTCGTGTCTATTAGCGGTGGGGATAAGATTGGGTTTTTTAGTAAATGTGTTAAAAAAAATACTATGAAAACCTTTTCTAATTAAATTTATAATTCGAGATAATTTCAATTTATCACCACCGACTGCAATATCGCGTGTTTTTATAATAAAAAAAAAAAACAAAAATATGTGGTTTGAATATCTAAAACCAACATAATAAATTAGTTGCGTAGGCTAGAATAATTTGAGTATTGTTCATTCATTCATTCATCATCATCATTTCAGCCGAAAGACTTCCTCTGTTGGACATAGGCCTCCCCCAATTGTCACCACAATGAACGGTCTTGTGCGTTTTGCACCCGTCAGATTCCCGCGACGTGGTCGCCATTCCAGAATCTTTCAGCCCAACCGGTCATCTGCTCTGCGGCAATGTGCCCTACCCATTGCCACTTAAGTTTGGCGATTTGTCGTGCTATGTCGGTAACCTAGGTTTTTCTGCGGATATCCTCATTCCTGATACCTGATTCCATCACGAAAGGAAGCTCCTAGCAAAGCCCCTTAAGATCGTTTACTCATTGCCCACAAACAGTCTCTGATAAGAACTTCCGCTGATTCTAGTTTAACTTTTCTGCGCGATAATCTATACTAGTCTATACTCTATACTAATATTATACAGAGGTAAAATTTGTAAGTTTGTATGTAGGGGTAATCTCTGGAAGTTCTGGTCCGATTGCTAAAATTCTTCACCATTTTCACCAATATAAAGCTATTTTATTCTTGAGTGACATAGGCTATATTTTAGGTACGCGGGCGAAGCTGTGGGAAAAAGCTAGTTAGATGTAAGAGTTAACAGAATTTATTTCTCTTTGAATAATGAAACTTCTATATTTTACAGTTAGAAATGGTAGCAACACTACGCTCAATATTGCCTAGTGGTAAAACTGAGGAGTTGGCTACATGCTCCGGCAAAGGTGAAATTTACTGGCCTTACATACGGCTGGAACCAGCCTCCATCATTAGAAAGTCTCAGATGCACCTGGTAAGCTAATTTTTATCCTACCTTGAGGTCCTTCCACGAGCTCTTATTGCTATCCATTTTACGACCCAAATTGAATTACCCCGATCACCAGGGAGAGGGGAGACGCCGAGAGATATCGTGCGGTGTTCCGCAGTGATCGGTACTAGGATCACCCTTGGAACATCGGGTACGACTACGTGATGCGCGGCGACTTCCCTGACGGGGTCAGCGTGGTTTGCTATGCTGACGACACGCTGGTTCTAGCGCAGGCATTGTAACTTGTACACTATCAAGGGTTAGCTGTGAAAAAAAAAACAAAATATACAACATTGACCTCTCCGACACCTCCTGCCGGAGGCTCTATGCAGGAATCGTTCGGTTTATAGCCCTTTATGGGGCGCCGGTATGGGCCAAGCTGAACGCAAGCCACCAAGCCTCAAGTTCTGTCCGCTAAAGTCTCACTCGCCCTTCCGTTACGATGTCATTTAGACGACTTTTCAACCTAAAAAAAAACATATTTATGATATTAGTGTAGATAAATATTTTAATAGAAATAAGCCAAGAATTTTAAAGATGTCTGCCAACCGTACGAAGATGGGGTTGGTCGCTTACAACATACATAATAAATGTACATGTATTTTTTTCTTTTTTTTTAACAGAGTGGAAGAGACCTATTCATGCTAAGCCGTTCTCTATTAAAAACTCCGAGAGCCCAGAAAGGTACTCCACACTCCAAGAACCGATCTGTTTCGAAGGTAATTTTTTGTTTTTTTTTTACTACTCGATTAGTTTTTTTTGATGGTTTCTCCATTCAAACTTTCGACACCGTTTCATCTCTTTAGCGGGTGAATTTTGAGAAACCCTCTCTTAGTGCTCGCCTACGTTATAAAAGGAAACCTTGTACAAAATTTCACGCTCCTAGTCCCAGTAGTTTCGGCTGTGTTGATATGTTGTATAATTTACACAGTTTCCAAAAGAAAAAAAATAATATAAGGCAATTTTTAAAAAGTAACGATTTATCAGTTAATCTATAACCTCTTTTCTGTGGCGCGGAGCCACTCCGGCTCTCTATAAAAATGTTTGTCTGTGGGAGAGCCGCTGCGGCTCTCCTGAATCTGTGCCTCTCATACTGAACATAAACGACAATTACTAATACATTACAAGGCAAAACTATACTAATCTATACATATCTTTTTAGGTAATTTAATAACAATTCGAATGATATAACTGTTAGCGAGCTAACTAACGTAGTTTTGAAGATATCATCGTTTTAATCAGACGCTCCAAAATTACGCGAAATTAATTCGCGATTGCGTAACTTGTTTATTTATTTATTTATTTATTTGCATAGGCACACCAACGACTTATTTACAATATAGTTTAAACAATTTATTACGAAAATATGAGATGATCCTGTGTAAAAAAGTCACTTACAGGTATGCACAACATTTACAATAGGTCTCAATTATTAAATAGATTAAAAACGACAAATTATAACAATTAATATTTAAAATAGATTAAAAACAAATGTCCTAAATTAAAATAAATTAAATTAAAATTAAAATCACATTATTATCAAATTACAATTATAACTTACATTATTATGTCAATCACTTTATTATTAAATTAAATTACATTAAAGAAAAAAAAAATATTATTCAATCAGTATTAAATCAAATGAAAATATCGTTAAATTACAATTAGGTATATAGAACATTACATTAGGTACATAATTAGATTTTTTGCAATGTCATAGTTATGAGAACGACATCCACAAACAAGCAAAGGTAAAAGTAGAAGTAAGGCGGGTGATCACAAGTCAAGTTGAATAATTTTGGCTCTAAATCTCTGCAGACTATCAAAGTAAATATCAATGCTGCTGTCGACAGAGCAGGCCTTATTGTAGAAAGTTAACATTCTATTAAGGGGAGCGTGCTGACCCAAGTTTGTGCGGCATGGTTTAGTGGCAAATGTTCTTTTGGTACGCTTGGACCGAAGGTGGGAATGACGAGGTACGTCTATGCTGATTTTGCTAAGTAACTCTGGCGTTGACGATGTCCCGTTAACAGCTTTGTGAAGTGTCAACAGGTCGTTGAGGACCCTTCGTTGCTTCAATGAGTTTAATTTGAAGTAATTTAGTCGTTCTTCGTAATCGGCTCTGTAAGGGCATTTTTTATCTTTAAATCGTAAGCACCTAGTAAACTTTTTTTGTACGCGCTCAATGCGGTCTATGTGAACATTATAAGTCGGGCTCCAGACAGGAGAGGCATATTCCACCAGACTGCGCACAAAGGTATTATATAATACTGTCAAAGCTGAGGTTCCCTGAAATTCTTTGCCAATTCTATTAATGAACCCCACCATTCTCATAGCTTTCCCAATGACACTATTAATGTGCGTGGTAAATGAAAGATCGCTGCTAAACACTACTCCTAGATCACGTATGTTCTCAACTTTCTGCAATGGTGTTCCGTTGACGGAGTAAGTGGATGGTATGGGGCACTTTTTCCGCGTAAATGTAATTTGATGACATTTACTGGCATTCAAAGCCATTCCATTTGCGACACACCAGTTCTGCAACGAATTCAGATCAGATTGGAGTAGAGCAATGTCTTCTGGAGTTTTTATTTGACGATAGATCTTAAGATCATCGGCAAACAAGGAACATTGACTATGTTTGATGCAGTCGACTATGTCGTTTATGAATATAATGAAGAGAATGGGCCCAGCATGAGAACCCTGGGGCACACCGGAGGTCGCAATGTACTCTGATGACCGATAGCCATTTACCACCACTCTTTTTGTTCGTTTGCACAAATACGAACGAAACCATTCCAGAAGTGGTCCGTGTATACCAAAGTGATGTAGTTTCAGCAGCAAAATTTGGTGGTTGACCTTGTCGAAAGCGCTACTGAAATCGGTATATAGAGAGTCTACCTGTTGGCCGGAGTCAATTTTCATGCTGATGTCATCAAAATATGAAACCAAATTGGAGACAGTGGACTTGTTGCTGCAGAAACCATGCTGTTGAGGAGAAAGCTGCGTTTTGACATGGGAGGTTAATTGGGCAAACCATAGACTCGAAAACCTTTGAAAAAATAGATAGGATAGAGATTGGTCTGTAATTTTTAACGTCTGTACAATCACCTTTTTTGAGAATTGGCACAACGTTAGCCTCTTTCCATTCTGTTGGAAATTTTGACATTTCAAGGGATTTATTATAAATTATGGTAAGGGGATATGCCAGATTGCGAGCACATCTTTTAATGAAGAAAGGTGGCAACCCGTCCGGACCAGCACCTTTGGTAACATCCATTCTGTTGAGCGTTTTCAGAACTTCCTTCTCAGTAAAGCTGATTTTACTGAGTATAAATTGAGGGAATATTTGGGTTTTGGTTGGTGTTCTATTTATGCCGCTAGTGCCAGAGAACGTAGACGAGAATTGAGCAGCAAAAAGCTGGCATATATCGTCACCCGTTGTAGCGACCAAATCGTTCAATTTCATTTCGGAAGGTATGGAGCTAGATTTAGAAGTTTTAGTCTTGACGAAAGACCAAAACGCTTTGGGATTTGTCCGGATATTATTCTCCACAGAATGGACATATTTCCTGTAACATTTCTTAATCATTGACCGTGCCCGATCGTCAAGCAGTCTGTACTCAATATCGTCCCGTGGGTTGCCATATTTCCTAAACCGCTGTCTTACCTTTTCTTTTTCATTAAGAACTTTCACTAAAGTTTTAGAATACCATAATGGGAAATTTTTGCTTACTCGCCTAATTTTAGGAACATTATCATCAATAATTGTTTGAATGGATTCATAAAGCGTCCGTACCATAAGATCAACATCTGCACATGGTTCCAGTCGCTCTTTCCAGTTGATATCTCGCAATTTTTTATTTATTAGTATGTAATCAGCCGCCTTGAAATTAAATGTAGTTAATTTTACACGTTTTAGCGGCACATACGCCCTCAAGATGAGATCTATTTCCAAGGACGGGTGGTAACAATCCTCTTTACAGACTGGTGAAGCAGAGCTTCTGACCACTACACTTGGTATATTGGATAGCACTAAGTCTAACGTTCTATTACTGGTATTTTTAACAATATTATATTGGAACAAGTTGTTTAGAGACATAAAGTCTATAAGAGAGTAACCTAGGTTGTTTGCATAGTTTGATGGAATAGTGGAGGTTGAAGAAGAGTAACTCGGGTCATGTTTCCATTCAATAAAGCCGAGATTAAAATCTCCGATTACTATAACTTCCTCGCCAGTGGTTTCATTAACGGTTGTCACTGAATTAAGAAACATATCAAGATGCTGCTGTGTTACGGGGGGCGGTAAGTAGATAGCACAAATGTTAATTTTATTTCCCCCGTTTATTTTAACGCGAACCCAGAGGTCTTCTGCAGTAGTTTCCCACTGACAGGCCCGCACGGAATCATATGCTTTAGACACAGCAATGAGAACGCCACCTCCTTCTCGTCCCGAGAGTGCACTGGAAGCCCTATCTCTCCTGTACACATTATAACGAGTATCAAATATCTCTGCATCGTTGATATTATCATTGAGCCATGTCTCAGTCGCGACAATCATGTCATAATTATTAATATTAACCGCGGCATTGATGTCATCCAATTTCGTTCGCATTCCACGGATATTCTGGTAGTAGACGGTGAATTTTTATGATTCACTTACGGGTACTCGCTCCAGGGTTTTTGTTTACATCAAGGTAGCGGCGTGTAGGCTCTTTATCTGCATAGGTCTAGCTCCATCATCCTTACGGACCAAAACGCGACCATCACGGACCCAAACATATTTATAGCCTTTTTCACGCGCCATTTTTCTAGCCTGTGCATGTATAGCTTTATTAAGGGGTGAAAGATGTTCAGAAACGAAGATAGGCTGCTTAGCGCCACCATAGCCTAAATGACGCGAGTTAAGTTTGTCGGAAACATTAGTACGGTTAAATTTAGTCACTGATGCTAAGACTTCATCTCGTTTTCTTGTATTTTTCAGTTTCACAATAACTGACCGCGGGCGGCTACTCTTCAAGTCAAGTTTTTTGACGCGAGTTACTGATGATACGTCGTCAGCATCAATATTGCATGAGATGGTTTTTCCCAGTTGAACTACCATATTTAACAAGTTCTCGGCTTGATTTTCAGGTATTCCATTTATTTCCAGGTTTTCCTGTCGAGAATGTTGCTCGACAATATTGAGTCTTACTGACAAGTCTGAAACGCAGGTCTTCAACTCATCATTTTCCTTCTTAAGTTGGCTAATAATGTTTTTGTTTTGTTCCAGTTCCATCTTCATAACATCATAGTTCTTGCTAATAAACTCAACTGACGCTTCCAGTCCTTGCAGAGTTTTTTTCAGCTCTAAAAATTCATTTCCAAAGTATGTCTTGATTGATTCCTGCAGCTGCAAAGATATTGCAGACTCAATCTCTTTGCGTAGATCGGAAATAATTGCTTTATCTAGTTTATAGGCATGAGTTACCGCACTCTGGTCAGTTGAGCTATCCTCCAAGATTTCTTCGCATGTGCCGTCACTCTCAGGCGAGTTGTTCAGTCTTGGTCGCTTGGATCTAACAGAAACCTTAGAAGTCACGTCTGTACTACTATTACCAGGCGTGGTCGGAGTGAAGATGGACTCAGACGGTTTCATAACATTCTGCTTGGCAGCAGATGTCGGAGGAGAACGCTGAACGCGTGACATTATAATATAAATGTGATCTTTCCACCTCGCAGCAAGTACCAAACGACACTAGCGTGATAGCTGACGTTCGCGAGTCCAGCGAACCAAGAAGCGCAGGCGCCGGCGGGTAGAGGTGCGGAGTGCGCGAGGAGTATCGAGCGCTCGGCGGGTTGGGGTAGGTCAGGGTTCTGAGCCGTTATTAAAATGTTTGTAAAGACTTTTACCTATATCTTTGCACTCCGTGGTTGTTTCCAGGTCTGGTTTTCACCATTCGCAAGTTCACTTCGCCAGCAATGCAACGATACCACATAAATATATATTAAAATACTTTTTATTACTTTTTTGAAATAAAGTTTAGGAGCAAAAACAAAAATGACCATTCTTGGGTGACGGTAGACGGTATGATATTAAAATAGCGCAATTACGGGCTCACAGTTGAGAGGTTACTATTAAGTAATTTCATCGCTAAAAATATAACAACACTACATTTAGGGAGACCTAAATGGTTTTAATGTACCGGGTAAAATGGGGTGAATAGAAACTCAAGGGTGAATAGAAACAAAACTTCAAAGGGTATTTTCTCGATATTTAAATGTTTTTTGCAGCATTTAACTATATCAATTTATTAATGAATTGTTATATTCTAAAAAGTTGATGCTTTATTTGAAGCCGATAGTATGGTATCAAAGTGAAAAACCAAACCAAAGTTTTGTTTCTATTCACCCCTGAGTTTCTATTCACCCCGTTTTACGATACTGTTGAACCCGGTAGATGGCGCTGTAATTGTTCTCTTATTTTTTTCCTGATAAGTCAGTTTTCTGGTAATACAACGTCTACTGGAGCCGCTAGTTTAGAATATAAAGTTCTTTTTTTCTCAAAAAATTTTAAGCCTCGTTTACAGCGTCAATGGCGTTTTTAAAGTCCTCTAAAGTGCAGGTCTAGGGATACTTTTGACACTAATAATAAGTGGGCTATCGACTGGTCAGGAGCACTGCACTCGCACTGGGTGTTGGAGGGGTCTATAATCCCCCACTTTACCAAGTTACAAATGTAAAATTGAGAATACATCAAAGCTTTTGCCCACTACTCTGATAAATTTTAACTTTTTGAATTAGTAATTGCCCTAGGTATTAAGCTTTGGTTTCCTAGGATAGCGGTGACGTCATATAGCGGCCGTTTTCCGGAACAACTACTATTTTCCTCTTGTGATGATAGTTCATCCTCCAAGTAAATTACTAAAGCTAAATCAAGGTCGTCCATTTTCTATCTTGGATACCTTTCCTATGACGTTTGTGACGTTTGTTTTGAAAAAATGACTGGCAATGTGTTAAAACGGCAGCTATATGACGGCACCGCTTTCCTAGGAAACCAAAGCTTTACGCAACTGGATGATAATACATTACTAGACTACAGAGAAGCCAAAAGCTGTAATCTTCATTAGGTATTTAATTTGCGACTTAAAGTTGTTTCTTGTGATTTTTATATTTTTTTATTATTGATAGGCTCGCGTTTGACCACCATCTCACCTGATGGTAAGCGATGATGTGGTCGACGATGGAGCACGCTTGCCTAGAAGTAACCTATTCACTCTTGACTTAAAGAACCCCAAGCTGTAGCTATCAGGAAACACAGACTCCGGCAGGGAATTCAATTCCTTGGCTGTACGCACAATAAATGAGTTCCCAAAACGCTTTGTGTGATTTCAGATAAGGATCAATAACGAAACAAAGGTGTATTCAATTGAGTAAGTTCCTATTTTATAATCTTCCTTATATCGAGCAGTTGCCCAGATCAGACAAAACATCCATCTGGTCGGAGGATCCTTCCTTTTCAACAAAGGTTTATGGGACATAACAGTCTGGTCTGCATTATCATCACTTTTTCAGCTGAAAGACGTACATTGTTAGGCATAGGCCTCCCCTAAGTGTCGCCGCAACGACCGATCTAGTACGTCTTGCATGCACCACATTCCCGTGACCTTCACCAGGTCGTCGGTCTACCTTGTGGTGGGAATTCGAACGCTACGACTTCTTCTGCACGGTCATTATTATAGAACCTTTCAGCCCCATCGACCATCCGTTCTACGAGCAATGTGCTGTCCACTGCCACTTTAGTTTGGGTATTCTTCGGGCTATATCAGCGACTCTGGTTCTCCTGCGGAAATCTTCATTCCTGATGCGATCGCGCAAGGACACTCCAAGCATAGCCCTTTCCATTGCCTTCTGAGAAGGGCCATCGTAAGCGACCATATTTCAGTGTCTTAAATCTTCTCTGGCAACACGCACTGGTCATAGACTCTCGTTTTGAGACACTGTGGTATATTGGACGAGAAGTATCCCGAACGCTGCCCAGCCGAGTTGGATTCGACGATTGACCTTTTTCTCAAAATTGGACCTACCGAACTGGATTGTCTGCTGCACCAAAATCAAAGTCAAAATATTTTATTTCACATAGGTAGGTACTTATACACATAGGTTCCTATGACACCAACCAAGCACTAACCAACAGCAACCGAGCACTAGCTCGGTTCCTCAAGGAGTTGTCAACAGCAGAAGGGGCCCAGCTGGGTCGAAGCCTACTGGGGACAGGGTTGTCCGAAAGGGAGCTCGTGCCCCGGCTAGAAGGAACGGCGCGGGGTTTTTAGTCAGTAAGAGTCTGACACTATCTCCCGCTCCACCCAAGAGCGGATTTTGTCATAAGATGATTTTCCCCGTCGATAAAAAAAGCACCAGCGATTCCAAATTGGTATTTTCCAATGGAGAAGAACCGGCAAGAAACTCCATTATTCCTCTTTTTAAAAAAGTGGTTGGTGTTACAATATTATAGATACCTATTGTATTGTACTTTGACTTTGACTTTGAAGAACAGTGCAGACAAAATATTGTACACAAAAGCACAAAAAAACCTCATAATAAAAAAGTAATTCTTAATAGGAAGTAATTTTTTTATTTTATTTTTTTTATTATTGATAGGCTTGCGTTTGACCACCATCTCACCTGATGGTAAGCGACGATGTGGTCGACGATGGAACACGCAACACAAGTAATTTGAGAGTTCGTGGGGTATACAGTGTTCTCACATTCACATTATAAATCTCTATCTATCTAGTAATAGTCTATCCTGCATACCTCTAAACAACATCATCTGAAGGAATAATTTATAAAAATGTGCCTATTCCAGGGTCACATGTCCAGAGGGCTGGCCATTAAATTTAGATCAATGGAGAAGAGTGGATGAGGTCCGCAACTCAATAGAATCATTGAATGTACTACAATTACCAAAGAAAGGAGCTGCTAAAGAGAAAGAAAAGGTAATAATAAAGGTAAATTTAAATCTAACCATGGATATCTAGAATATTGAGCAAAATTAGCTTAGCATAGTCGGCCTTATAGTATTCCCACTGTTGGGACTTCGGCCTCCTCTCTAGGACAGGGAATGGGCCGTTACCCACCACGCGGGCCCAGTGCGGGTTGGTGAATGTCACATGTCTTCGAATTTACGGTTCTAGGACATGCCGAGAGAAAGTATATTAATAAACGTAGGCGAAGCCGCGGGTAAAAGCTTGTACCCAACTGCTTTGTGCTGATTTTTAAACTCACGAGCTGGAGTTTAGTGCGATTACATAGCTGTCGCAGTTGCAATTATCACCCGCAAACTTGAAGTGTGATTATCGCAAGACGGGCGGCTAATGTATCGGTTGAGCTAAAGATAGATGGACACACCAGAAACGAGCTGTTGCGTTATAGTTATACCAAAAAGGCTCAAGGGTGCTTTTAATATTGTGCAGTTTTGATCACACGTGCGGGATTACTCCGCGAATGCGTAATCCCCCGCTAATGTCCATGTCATCCAAGTATTTAATGTAATGCGTGGAATACGCACACAGCACGCGTTTTTTTTGCTTTTTGAAATTTTCTGCATGCGGAGCAAACCCTCATGCATGATATTAAAAGCACCCTAAAGGCCAGACTGCGGGTGATTGCGGCTGACGCGATGCTACTAGATGCCCACCAGTACGTGGGAGCCGCAAACAACCGCGCACATTGCATCATGAAAAATCCTTTAAAATTTTACATTGGTATATTTGCAATCTAAAGAAGCTGCGGGCTTACAAACGCAGCAGGTGCGGGTAAAAACTGCTTCGTGAGTTATTAGCCTTAAATTTTCAATAGGCAGCCCTATTGAAAGTGTACTCTCAGTCCAATTTTGAACAAATAAATATGATTTTTGATAGCCAGGAAAAGGAGGGTCGGCAAAAGACAAAACTGACAAAGGCCCACAACAGTTAATGGGCCAACAGCCAGTACCTGGTGATGCTTTTGTACAACTGGAGTGTGGATTAGCTGCTGGAAGTGGAGCAGTAGCCAGGAGAGATGATGAGAGGGATCAGGTTTTTGCAGCTGCAAGGAAGTCGTGGGCTGCCTTGGAACCAGGGCGCAACCAAAGGGGGGCGCAGATCAGGTAGGCTTTTTGTTGTACTAAGTATTAAAACCACGGAGTTGTTATAGAAGAGGAGATGTTGTAATAAGATTTCCCTAAGAAAAAAAGCGTGACATTTTGCGGGGTGAGGGGGTGTTAGACTCCGCCCATTTTTTATTTGCCATCTGCCGGTCAATAGCCAAACTACTTGGTCGTTCTGTTGATTTTATTTTGTGGTTACGTGACTATCTCACACTAGATGTCATTAAGTGCAGGATGCAACAGGGTCGCACTCAGAATTACCAGGGATTTCTGTTTTTTAAATTAATTGTGCAAACCATCCGATACGTATATTTTTCATTGAAATAGTGATACTATTATTAGATGAATGACGAATGAAGATCATTCGAAAATCATCAAAATCCTTTTTATTGTAACATTTTTTTTATTCCATTTTTATTAGGTTTTACTTTTTTAAAGGTTTATTTTGATAGAAAGAATTATCAAGATTGATTACAAAGCTATTCTTTTTTTTTTAAAAAAAAAAACATGTGTTTACGTCCGATACCATTCAATAATAGTAGATTATGTGACTAGGGGTAAAGCATGTCTTTAAGTCACGGGCGGCATGTTGAATTCCGAACGAAACGAAGGTTGCTGATTTTAATCCCGAACGTCAGTGAAGGTTTTATATAATTAGCTCCCGAGCATTGAGTGGGAGATTATAAAGAAACCAGAGTGATGTGAGGAATTGAAGCTGCCCAAGACAAAGACAGCTTTATCCCTGTGTTGCATACTCTACTTTTTACACCAAATGTGAGGTAATTAAAAACAATTTGATCGACCAAATCATATATTAGAGAAATATAAGTATTATATTTACAAGTTCGTCAGCCGTGGGATATTCGGTAAAATAATTGGCTTCTAAATACTGCCCTGTATTTTTGCTATTTGACGATAGATGGCGACTTGTTTACAAAATTATATAAAAACTACAAAAGTAATATTATGGCGATTAAAGGACCTTTAGGAATGAATGTTGATCAAATTTCAGTATGTATGATTATTAAGATATATTAATACTAAGCTCTACGTACCTAAATATATTTAGTTCCCATGACATCAAGTGTCGCCATCTAATGTCGAGTAGAATTATATTTGGAAATGCTGACGTTAAGATTTTTCTAGAAGTATTTTAATAAATTATGCATATAAAATAACTTACAAATGAAATATGATGGCATCCATAGCATCAGAACTTCTATCCGAGTAATTTTTACAAGATAAAATACAACACTTAATTTTTTTGGTTTTCTATCGCGAATATGATGCCAAATAAGTGGGTTTACGAAGATGTGCACAGGACGAACGCCAACAATACACTGATTTAGGCCACGCCCACCATGATGACGTCAGGACTCAGTTGAGAGTCACAGTGCACAGTTGTTTAGGCCCCCTCCTCTTCTATACTAACTCCGTGATTAAAACCCTCTACTGCGTATATCTGTTGCATGAACGCATTTAACTAAAAAAGTATATTAAAAAAAACTAGGCGTGGACGAATGAATTTCATGCAATTTTTCACCAATAGGTAGACAGATTTATTCATGACGAAGGATTTAGTATATAATCTATCTATATAAATTTAGAAACTAACTGACTAACATTTATATCAATGTAAAACCGAACCTTCTGAGACTAGGAACATATTACTTTGCCTTATCAATCTAATAGAATAGTTGTTATTTAGAAATACTTTTTGATAATTACGTAAAAGAAAATCTATTCCTGTAAAAAACGTAAATTGCCGTTTATAATGCTCCTCCCAAAAAGGTTCGATATACACAACACGAACATACCTACTTACAAACTGTCACCTTAGTGGGTTTTTTTTTTAATTTGAAGGAAAGATTTCCGAGCTGAATTCCTGGTAGCGCCACCACCACCGCCGGGACCAACCCCTACAGAGACAGATGAAAGCACGCGCTCCGGGAGTTCTACTGCACCTATAGATGTAACTTTACTTATTCACACTATCTTATACTTCTTTTTTAAGGTTCCGTAACTCAAAATGTTAAGACGGGACCTTGTCACTAAGACTCTGCTGTCTGTTTGTATGTCTGTCCGTCTATCACCAGACTGTATATCATGAACCGTGACAGGTGACGATTTAAATTTTCACAGATGGTCATGTATTTCTGTTGCCACTATAACAGTAAAAACAAAAAAAAAAAAAAAACAATAAAATAAATAATTATGGACTCCCAGATACAACAAACGTGTTTTTTTCGTAAATTTTTTAAATAATGGTACACGAAGGGTTCGTGTGAATTCGATGGATGCGAGACGTACAGGACCGTTCGTTGTGGCGACACCTAGACGAGACCTATGTCCAACAGTGGACATCTTTTGGCTGAAATGATGATGATGATGAAACCTTAGTGAGCCAGTCCCAGTAGCACTTAGCCTGTTTTTATCTCTAGAAACACAATCCCCTCTCCCTAGGGCTAAGGCCTAAGGGCGATAAAGACAGTACCTACTTATTGTCTTTATCGTCCCTAGATACCTATATTTTCTGCCTTTAGATAATTATTTATGATGGTAAGGACCTGGATAAGGTTAGGAAAAGACTTTACATAATTTATACACGGTTATTTGTAAAACACTTACAACCTTGCGGAACTGTATAACTATCATCATAAACAACAACTTTTGTTCTATGACTTTTTACAAAACATAATTCATTTACCAGAAACAAAACCTTTAAAATTTCGTTGTTCTATCTAATACATTTTCACTCTACATTTTGCTATATCTACCTACGTCTTTATGACGCGACGCTAACGAATCAAGAACTTCCACCGCCCAACACCCACTCTCCTCCGCTATTATACTATCCTTGCTTCGCATAGACTTCGTAATATCTAGAACCTCCGATTTAAATGTTTTTATTTTTATATGAAAATCTGGTGAACTAAAATATGACAAATTTTTAAAAGTCACAGAACTAAAATTGTCGTTTGTAATGTTAGTAACGTAGTCCTGAGAGATTGTCAGTGTTTTGCAAATAACCCGGTATAAATTAGTACGAATTTCATAATTATATCTAATCTAAAATTCTCTTTTTCTAGGAGGCAGTTATGTTTGAGCAAAATACTGAAGAAGGTACTAAAGGTGAGATATACTCTTTATAGTCCGTTAGTACTTTGCCGGGTTATTCCCTGAGTACCCCGATCCCTGAGGGACCCCATTTTACTTCTCGTCCCAGACAGGCCTATCG
Source organism: Mythimna lalbum (assembly GCA_949319445.1). Lineage (NCBI taxonomy): Eukaryota > Metazoa > Arthropoda > Insecta > Lepidoptera > Noctuidae > Mythimna > Mythimna lalbum. The sequence goes on from OX439352.1 coordinate 21,359,228, forward strand.
GCCTGAAAGTCTTCTATTTTCTAATCCAAGGCATTGTAAATCCTTATCTCAAACATCAATATTAGTTCATCAGGTGACTGATTTTTATTAAAAAATAAAATAGCGCGAGCAGAGCTGTGGGCTTTCAAAGACACAAGACACCCAAACTCTTTTTTTTATCATCTTATGACAAAACCCGCTCTTGGGTGGAGCGGGAGATAGTGTCAGACTCTTACTGACTAAAAACCCCACCCCGTTCCTTCTAGCCTTCATACCGGGGCACGAGCTCCCTTTCGGACAACCCTGTCCCCAGTAGGCTTCGACCCAACGAAACACATATCTGTATGCCATACAAAAATTTGCTCCGTGTGGGTATTGAACCTGCAACCCGCAGCGCAGCAGTCGCTTAAACACCATACCAAGCGTACCGTTGAGTCAAATTTCTTTCGAAGCTATCTTTTTTTTTCACAGAACCGGACCCAATCCAGAGACCTACTCCCGTATCGGAAAATGAAAGTAAGTATAAAATGAGGACAGGGTAAAATAATATAACTCAGTAGGTATCACAAAATGTAAGCTTTGACAACAGACTGTCAATAATAACTGAATTAATTAGCAAGCATTCAGTTAATCTGAAGAATTTAAACATGTAATTATATTAGTTTTTTTAGATTTACGTTTTTTAACCCTTCAATCGTGATAATTAGAGACACGATAGAAAGACAATGAAATGTATATTGTTAGTTTTAAGTTAGATTTAATTTATTATTATTAAATTTATTTTAATTTTCATTGTTGTACATTGAAGGTTCCTCGAAATGCAGTTTTTCATTCTCCTTTGTGTGGTTTGCTGTAAGAAAACCCAGTTGTGGGTTAAGCTCGCCAATGTACATCAACTGTCTTTTTACAAACTGTGTATATTGAATGGTTTGCGTACAATAAAGAATAATGAATAATGACAATGGGTGCGCAAACGCGCGTTTGCTCGGGGTTTCATGAATTAAGATAATAATATTGCCAAACTATAGGTAAAAAAATGGTTTACAAATATTGAAATCTTACCTTGTTTTAATTTTTGAGGAGGGAAGTCATTAAATGACTGCTCCCGCTCTAGGGTGCAACGAGAGGGCTTGTCAGTTTTTACTGACTACAGCCCACCTGTGCTCTTCAGTTCCCTATGCGTTTTGCCACAGTCAATCTTTCAAAAGATCCCGCAGCGAGGTTCTACCGCTAAGTAAAGCTGAATGTCAAATTCTAATTGACTATGTTGAGGACAATTTTGATAATTTATAGGTTTTTTATTTATGACATTTGTTTTATGATGAATATTTCTTTTGAAGTGGTTGAGATGACGGTGGAAGTTGAAGAAGAAACTCTATACCTGACTATGCCAGAGCAGCTGCGAGACAAGTTCATACCTCTCAACTTCTTGCCACTCTGTATGAAGGAAGTGAATGAGGATGAAAGGTAAGCATTGTACGGCATGCCTTTTTTGCGTTGGGCAAAAATCATCCAATGACAACTCCCGCTCTTGGGTGGAGCGGGAGATAATGTCAGACCCCTACTGGCTAAAAACCCACCCCGTTCCTTCTAGCCTCTTTATAATGGGGCTCGAGCTTCCTTTCGGATAACCCTGGCCCCAGTAGGCTTCGACCCAGCTTGTCCTTTTGCTAACAACTCCTTGAGGCGCGCGGGAACACTGCGCACCGTCGACATCTTAGGCTCGGTCCGGACAGTTACCAGTCGGTCGGATAGCGAGCTACCCATGGCTCGCCGTCCGCGAGCCCTCGTCTACAGTGGCCGAAAATCGGGATCGGAATCCCGGCGGCGGCGGCAAGGGCGCCGTTGCCTGATGCAGTCGGCCTCCTCCTTTGTTAACATTACATTGCACGGCATGGCTTGGCGATAACCATCTTCATCAAAAGAGACTCCATAGAATTATTATACTTCGTCTCCATACAGACTTCATGCTTAGAATATGCAACCCTTATATTCTTGAATAACTTTCATTATTCAAAAGTGCCATGTGTATATAGGCTTGTACTTGACCAATATTTCACCTGATGGTAAGTGATGATGTTGTCAATGGTGGAGCACACTTGCCTATAAATAACCTATTCACTCTTGACTTTAAATACCTCTCTACAACGGTTGTAGCTATCAGGAGTAAAAATCCCTGCCGAAGTCATACACAGACTCTTATTTTCTCTTAATTTTACTCCTTAGCTGTACGCTTAATCAATGTGTTTCCAACCTTTTTGTGGTGTACTGGTGGGATATCCACCATGTACCGATGACGCATTGCCACACGTGTGGTGGTCCGATTATGGAAATGAATACTTTTGATTTGATCTAACATTTAGAGGTGGGTGTAGATTACAACTTCCACCATAAAGCATAATAACCCAACCGTAGAGTTTGCATACTTATACATTTGAAAAGACAAGTTTTACAATGAATACTGCCATAAAAAAAAAGAGTAGAAAGAATGACAGTTTTCTTATGTCAAAATCCTACACTGCTAATAAATTTTTTCTTTGGCATTCGATATTGCGTTCCAGATATTTGTGAGTCTGCATCTGTGAAGAAATTCGATATTCTTTATATTCTCCAGCGTTCGGTGGTCTACAATTACAATCGTTCACACTGATTATTGAAAAAATAGTGGTGCCTCTTCCATAAATGCCATTAATGAAGAGTTGAAGTTACATTCTGTTTCTTGATAAACCTTTTCAACAATTATAACAAGGGGTTTATTCTTACCTCAGTGTACTTGTCTCCCCGGACATGGCAGAAGCAGCTAAGAATGAAAGACATGCTCGCATAAAAGCTTCGCTAGAGCGCATGCGTGAGCTACAGATCTTCAATGAGGAGCACGTCATGGGCAGGCAGAAGAACCGGTGCAAGATGCTGGAGAAACTTTTTGTGGGTAAGTAAAGATCTGATAGGGGGTACCCGCAATTTTTTTTTATCCGTGATTTATGGCACAGAGACTCTTATGGTACAAGCTCTTAACGCAATCCATTTAAGAACCTAAATTTAACTGTTAAAGAGATGGAGCTATACAAGTTGTAAAACTGCATTCCTCTTTCTCCGCTCATACCCTGGCCCTAGGTATGAACTGCAGCATTTTAGTTGGTAGTAGTTCAAGATAACTTGTCGTATGGGGAAAACAGAGGGTACCTGAGACCATTTAGACCTCAAAAAAGAGATCAGAGTCAATCGGTACACGGTCTTCAATAGTTGAATGGTCTTGCTATAGATGCATTTAGTAGATGGGTCACATTCATCATCCAACATCCTTTCGATCCTAGTTATTAGTCTTAATATGATTTGATTTCAGCAACTTATGCTAAATCGAGGAAATTTAGATGTTCTGAAGTTAGTAGTAGACGTTTTGTGTACCCAAGAGCGAGTTAAAGTCATAATACTACTTTCAAATTTATTAAAATGCCGTAACTGAATTTATCTTTTTTTTTATCTATTGACTCATTGTAATACTGGCAGACAGAATGTCTACATTTTTGTAGGCACCGTTTTCATTTTTTAGCTTCGTCAATTTGATGAAACAGCCACAATTTGCTTCTTATATAAATATGGGTATGGAAACCCATCTAATCTTAATATGGGCGCTTGTCATAAAAATTTATCATTTCAATTTACATTTTAGATGCAAATTTTGATCCAGAAATAGTACAAGTTATGGAGGAGAAAGAAGAAGCTATAGCACAGGAGGTTCTTCTGAGAAACTTGTCTGCGACCAAAAAGAAGATGGAAGCTAAGAAGAAATAGGCAACAGAGAAGAAGATTATCTTAAGAGAAGTTTGAAGTTATTTAGTTTTGTTTTAAGAAAGGATGCGGTCTATGATGAAGCAGATGCGAGTTGATAAAGAAGCAAGCTTAAACGGCGTTGATATTTACAGTATCAAGAGTTGGCTGTTGGCTGCTCCATGTAAACACGGAACAGCCTCATTATCATCATCGTTTCAGCCGAAAGACGTCCCCTGTTGAACATAGGCCTCACCCTAGTGTCATCATAATGACGGATCCTATGCATCTTGCATTTATTGGATTCCCGTGACCCTACCAAGGTTATTGGACAGCGGAAAACACGGATATTTAGCCACATCTAGAAATAATGGAAGCTTATCTCGAGCTGGTTTATATTTTATTGTGGGAAAATGATCCAATGACAATCTCCGCTCATGGGCGGAGCGGGAGATAGTGTCAGACTCTTACTGACTAAGAGCCCACCCCGTTCCTTCTTTCTTTTTCCACCGGGACCGACCTTCCCTTTCGGATAATTTTGGCCCCAGTAGGCTTCGACCCAGCAGGCCCCTGTTATTGCTTACAGTTTCTTGAGACGCGCGGGAACAGTGCGCGCCATCGACGACTTCGGCTCGGTCCGGACAGTTACCGGACGTTCGGACAGCAAGCTACCCATTGCTCGCTAGCCGCAAGCCCGCGCCTGCATTGGCCGGAAATTGGGATCAGAATCTCGGCGGGCGGCGGCTGGGGCACTGTGAGCGCCGCACAGTTAATACGGCTAATTGTGTCATTTTTGGAACACATTAAAAAAAATATAATGGTAAATTTTCTGTAAAACTGAAAAATAGGACCTGCAAAATATAAAAACAAATATTGTAAGAGACACTTATGTGTTCTAGCTGTAAGTTCATACCGAACTTTCAAGGCTTCAGTAAGATGAACATTAATTTCCCTAACTTTGTCGCCCGTATCTGTCTTATCGCCCTTAGTTTTAGTTTGGTCATAAGTTATTTTCTTTCATTAGAATTGTGTTTTTAATACTGAATGTGTTTGAATAAAAGTTGAAAGTTACTTTTAGATTTTCATTGCAATTTTTCATAGCCGTTTGATGAATTACAGCTGAAACCTCAACGCATTCCTGAAAAAACAGGTTTTTACAGAGGAATAGACAGAGAAGAGAAGAAGACAAGAGAATAGAATAATCCTATAAAGATCCTACTTTTTACCAACTGAGTTTTGGAACCCTAAAGTGGCAACTGCTAGCGTAAAGAATAAGTGTCCGATGTCTCTCATAGAGAGGAGGCCTATAACCTGGCGGTCATAAATACGTGCACGTTTGAATGAAAAACAATCATCATAATGTCAGTCGAAAGATGTCCACCGTCGCCATAACAACAGTGCGACCCCGGCAATGGTTGAGTGATTAGCTCCTGTGTTGCGTGGTACGTTTTTTTTTTTTTCTGTCGACGGTGTAAATCATCATTGACGAAACCCGCTCTTGGGTGGAGCGGGAGACAGTGTCAGAGTCTTACTGACTAAAAACCCCGCGCCGTTCCTTCTAGCCTTCATACCGGGGCTCTAGTTTCCTTTCGGATAACCCCGACCTCGGTAGGCTTCGACCCAGATGGGCCCCTCCTGTTGCTGACAACTCCTTGAGGCGCGCGGGAACAGTGCGCGCCGTCGACGCCTTGGCTCGGTCCGAACAGTTACCGGACGATCGGACCCGGATGATCGCCCGATAGCCCGCGTCTACGGTGGCCGGAAATCGGGATCTATAGCGGTGTAGTGGAGTTTTTAGGTCCTCCAAAGTGCAGGTGTAGAGACACTGGACACTCCAATAAGTGGGTCATCGTCTGGTCAGGACATTAATTAATACCTACTTATTTCATTCGCTTAGGGCAGACCTAAGTCTAGCAGTAAGAGTGTGTCCAGTCTTTCGAGTGAAATGATGATGATTTATTAATTCAGACCACACTGAATCCATATAATATTAAACGATCTATTATTATTGAGCCTTGATCTGGAATACGAATTTTCACCGCAGTTCGCAAGGGCAAACCTGACAGACAAGCCAATATTGTAAAATATACTCATAAAAAACAACAGCCATAGAATTAAATTTTAGACCCATTCTTCTTCGCACAGCGACGAACCCAAAGCACGTAACACAATATTCAAAGTTCAATATTACCCACCGACTGTAACCTATCGACTTTGAATATATTACCTCCTACCTCCGTGATCCAATATCGAGGACCGTTCACTCCATGTCGCGAAGTTCTTGTAGCTACACGACACTCTCAAACATCGCTCCCGATATTGGAATTGCTTTAAAATACTTTAGAACTGTGCTTTCCTAGTGGAATCGACTTTTTAATTCCTCCTTCCTTGAACTCTTCTATCATGGGCTTTTTTACGTGGGAAGTCATCTAATGACATCTTCCGCCCTTGGGCGAAGCGAGAGGACAGATTTTTACTGACTAAAACCCACTCGTTTGTTCCTTTCGGTTAGGTTTTCCTTTCAGAAACCAACCTATGATCCCAGTAGGCTTTAACCCTGCTAAGCCCAACGGTTTGCTGACGTCTCCTTAAGACGCGCGTGGAACTAATACGCGCTGTTGACGACTTGGACTCGGTCCGGATGGACGGACGGCGAGCTACTCATTGCTCGCCGGCTCCGGGGACTGTTAAGTTCACTCATTATGGGCCCTCAGTAGGATTGAGAGACCACCTGTTTCGGATTGGGCACGCCATAATCATGGCGCTAAGTCCCCTCTTTAAGGAGTGGCTGAAAATGCATAACAGCGTCCTCATCTTAAGCATAATGCACGTCCTTATCAGACATGGTGAGTTTGGGAGGTTCCTGCAGAGGATATGGGCAGAATAAACACCCGGGTATCACTATGGTGCAAACCCTCCGGAGACACGATAGAGTGGAGGTGTGTCCCACACAGGCTGAGTACCACCGTGTCCCTATGGTTTTTTTTTTTTTTTGACGGGGAAAGTCATCTTATGACAAAACCCGCTCTTGGGTGGAGCGGGAGATAGTGTCAGACTCTTACTGACTAAAAACCCCGTGCCGTTCCTTCTAGCCTTCATACCGGGGCTCTAGTTTCCTTTCGGATAACCCCGACCCCGGTAGGCTTCGACGCAGCTGGGCCCCTCCTGTTGCTGACAACTCCTTGAGGCGCGCGGAAACAGTGCGCGCCGTCGACGTCTTGGCTCGGTCCGGACAGTTACCGGACGATCGGACAGCGAGCTACCCATGGCTCGCTGTCCACGAGCCCGGTGTCCCTATGGAAGCAATCTTCTAAAAAAATAATATAAACTACCAACACTATAAAAAAAGTCTTTATGCCTAAATCTAAGCAAACAAAGTGAAAATAAAATATAATAGTAAAACTCTCTTCAACTTCATATATCTTTGTTCAAACTAATATTTGATAGTAATCTTATCAAGCTAGCGCTGTCTGAGATTTTCAGCGCCTCAGACAAGAAGTGACGTAACACAACTGAACAGTTTTCAGTTAGGCGCTGAAATATTGGAGCGCTAAGTGGAAGATGACAGCGCTTTAGAGGAACATGACGTAATTAGTTTATGTTCAAAGGATAAAAGGCTTGTTCGTGAACTATGACAAGTTAAATCAAGATTTTAGAAGTTATCTTCAAACAAACTTTTTTTAATAAACGTTGCCTCAATTTATGAATTTCTCGGGATTTATTCCGTTTTAATACCGTTCAACTAATACCACTGGTATTTGTTTGAGCCCTTATTTATTGTCTATTCCGAATTGATACCATTGCTTCAACTAATACCAAAAGAAAGGAAAGAAAATCAAGGATCTAAAGTACAGTCAGCTAAAATGATTTGTATAGGACCTTAAATTGAAGTCAATTATCATTGCGCGTTTTATTTGGGGTCAAATAAAACGCAAAAGCAGGAAGATGATGATGACAATATTCCTATAGGACCAATTTGGGACTATACAATTACAATTTATTATTATTATTTTTTTCTAATATCGGTTCGCAATTGACCGAGAAATGGGAGAACACACATGGTGAAGAAACACAAATCAGTAATGATCTGATACTCATCGCTCTACCTAGAGTGGGAGAAGCTATATTTGATAATTTCGCACAAAAAAAAACAGCGATATAGTTTGCTGTCAGACCGACCGCTAACTGTCCGGACCGAGCCCAAGTCGTTGACGGCGAGCACTGTTCCTGCGCGCCTCAAGGAGTTGTCAGCAACAGCAGGGGCCCAGCCGGGCCGAAGCCTACTGGGGCTAGGGTCTGTTTCCGAAAGGGATACTCAGCCCTGGTATGAAAGGCCAGATTCCTTCTTGCCTTTCATATCAGGGCTGGTTGGTTTTTTAGTCAGTAAGAGTATGACACTATCTCACGCTTCGCCCAAGGGCAGGGGATATCACACATTTTAAGGAAGAAAAAGAGAGCTTAGTAGGTGAGTTTGTTTAGACAGCTCATACATTTCAATTAAGTTTAATGCCTTTTTCAGAGACGTCATAAAAAATGTAGCACTCAAACTGTTACAAATAAATACATCAAGCCACACAATTAACATTCTACTATCAAGTGGGAAACTGCTGAAGAAACCATTAGGGAAATTATTGGTTCCATTAAATATCACTTAGGTGACAATTTTGTTTGAGCCGTCAGACTACGTTAAATATTAAAAAGAAAAGAAAAATGTCGTGTCAGTCTTTACGCAAAGCTTCTAAGTGGTGGAAAGCAATTGCTGAGAAAATTGGAGAAGACATCTAGAGATTTATTGTGGGTAGAAAGTGGTGGGGTGTTTCACAAACATAAAATAACTAACTTTTGCTCGCGGCTTCACCCGCGTAAATAATCGCAGGATAAAAAGTATCCTATGTGTTATTCTGGGATATGGTCTACTCGTGTACCAAGTTTCATTGAGATCCGTTCAGTAGTTTTTGTGTGAAAGAGTAACAAACATCCATACACCCTTCCATACATCCATCCATACATCCATCCATACATACAAACTTTCGCATTTATAATATTAGTATGATATTAGAAAATAACTTGTTAATCTTAACAAGTTTCTCCAAACTTATAATCGGCACATAACAGCGTGCAGTCCAAGTTTCTATAAAGTTTTTCGAGAGCATGTCATGCTCAATTTATACTTTACAGGCGCTAAACTACTTCGATTTTATAAGTAGACCCTTTTTTAGGGTTCCGTACTAAGTAGGTAAAAACGGAACCCTTATTATTTATTTATTTTATTTATTTATTACGGCACTCCAACGAATAATTCGCCAAAACATTTACAAAGGAATAATCTTAACAATAACAATTATCACAGCGAATTCTTCACTTAAACTAATATTATCGTATTTTGAATAAATCACGACAAATGAAGTACGACACGATAACAAAGAAAAAGAATCAATAAAATACGAAAAAAGGAATTATTATATAGATCAATCAATTAAATAAATTATGTCAGATTGCATTAAAATTCAGTAATAAATACATTAAATTGAATTACATTACAATACATTGAAATTATTATAATTATACATTACATCACTTTGCTGTCCATCTGGCTGTCAAAACCCTTTATATCGGGAACGCGTGGAAGTATCAAGTTGAAATTAAAACCACATACTCAGGTCTGTGGTCCATTGAAACTTCAAACATCTAACTTAACGAACAAGATACGGACGTTTATGTCGCAAAGAACATAGGTATATTTAGAGACACTTTCAAGGGAATCAAAATTCATAGGGTACGGTACCGTTGACCTAGAATCCTGAAATTTGGCATGAAGCAAAGTAGTTGCACAAGTACATGAAATAATTTTGTAGTTGCGCCACAAAACAACTTTTTTTGTGATTCGGAAAAATCTTCGTAATGAGTTAGTTAGTAATGAGTTACGAAGATTTTTTATTTATTTTCATAGTTACGTTTATACGGAACACTCAGTTCACGGTTCCGCACTTGACCGGTCCTTTTGATGTACGGATTGCTAAAATGTAGTAAAGTACATCTATGTGCATTAAACATTACATTATTATACAGTAATTTGCTTATCATTTTAGTTTACCAGAGGTAATAAGTATTTTATTAACCCCATAAAAACTACTTTCATATTTCCTATTACCTTTTATAGACAAACAAACCAGTAATATAACCTCGTTTATAACATACTGCCTGATTTTTATCACCATTCAGTGTTTCAAGGCTCATTTATTTACTCATCAAAATTCTTCTGCAATTTATTTCTATTTTCAACAGTAGATTTTTCATACATCGTGTCTTCGATAGGTAACTTGAAATTATTACAGTCATACATACAGCTTTCATTACGAAAACCTGATGCGATAATGTAGAAGGAATAAATTAAGAACAAATATCAATACATCATTATTTCAGTCAACCAATTATGATAAGGCTAGCTGTGTCGGCAAATGGTGTTCTGCCACAAAAAAATATCAAAAAAATAATGGAGGAAATTCCTACCCCATGGAAGGTAAATTTGCTACGACCTTTTTTCACAATTTCCTAAAAATAAATAATACTGTAGCTCAAGATTTTCATGTATAAGATTCATAATACAACTTATGCAAACTCAATCAATAAACATGAAAAAGATTTATCTTATCAGCAACCAGATTAGGGATGACTACAAAAAAGCACTGTTTTAAATTTACATTAAAATTCAGTGCTCACACTTAGCATTATGTATATTGTAACATGTTTACATTGATACTTTCATTTAAACTGAACTCTCGGGTGAAAAAAATCAATCACAGTATAGGTTGATTCATTTTCACAGTTGGTCAGTCGTCCGTGGATTTCATTTCTAGTCGCAAACTAATAAATTCCAGTGATCCGCGCGGTCGCGCCGCACTATATGAAAGCCCCAGCAATACCAGATATTGGTTCTCTATCTCTTACATAGAGTAAACGTGTGAATGGTAGATAGGGCAGTGTAAACTGGACATATGGATGCCTGATTTTATGGATCTGGTTTTAAATTATTTGTAAGTTGTGTATCAAGCATATAATTTTGTACGTTTGATGTTTTATTCTTTAGGCGGGTCTACGCTAGAGGAGCCGTGTTCGAGCAAAGCACGAGCAGTGCTGAAAGTCGTGTAGTGTGGCCCAACTCTAAAGGAGTCGAGAATTTGAGCACGGCTCATACTCCGCTCGTGTACGGCTCCACTAGCGTCGACCCACCTAGCAACTGGCTTAGAAGTAACCTATTTACTCTTGACTTAAAACCCCTAGCTGTCAGGAAATATAAACTCCGGCAAGGAATTCCACTCCTCAGCTATACGCACAATAAATTTATATTCCCAAAATGTTTAGTTCATATGAATGGGATGGCCAGGGCCACCATATGTACCGATAGTTCGTTACCCTACGTCTGGTCATCATCATCATAATCATTTCAGCCGATATACGTCCACTGTTGGACATAGGCCTCCCCCAAGCGTCGCCACAACGAACGTTCCTGTGCGTCTCGCATCCATCGGCTTCCCGCAACCTTCACCAGGTCATCAGACCACCTTGTTGGAGGCCTTTCAACGTTGCGTCATCCGATACGCGGTCGTCACTCTAGAACCTTTCGGCCCCAACGCCCAACGGCCATCTGGTGGTCATCACGTCCTGTGGTTGGATGGAATTCCGCCAAGAAATCAAATTGTGCAATTCTGAGCTAGTAACTCGGTATAGATGTCGTAGCTAGATCTTAGAAATTGATTACTTCTTGATATAGCCAAGTGAAACTGTCCAAATCGTTTTAATTAAACGTTGAAGTTTGCTGATATGCCAAGCCTCGTTTGGAAAACTTTCTTTAGACCTTAAATTAACATAAGCCACATGAGGGCGCATAAAAGAGCAGCAGATCTGAGCTCACAACCGTTATGAGAGGCCAAAGAATGCGGTCGCTGTGGCTGAAATCGGCGAGATGGCATCAACATCACCATCAATTAACATCGAAACCCTACATCAATGATATGGCCAAACGAGGATTGACATATCATCAAATGTTAAACGATCTGGCCAGTATTAGTTGGCCATATCATAAAGTAATCAATTCTGAAATCTAGCCACGACATCGATATTGAGGGTCGAAAGCAGTGGGCTGTTACTACTGAGCCTCTATGTGTCCACCAGACAGTCGTATCTGCAATACCTACTCCATCATAATCTTGGTTCTCACAAAATCTGCACGGATCACTAGGGTTATTGGATTCTGTGTGATGTTCGTCTGTTCGTTCGCCGGACAGCTGCAGTTATTATCATAGCAGATGAGCCAGATTTATACGAACTTTACGGCTATTAGGGTTATTGGGTTATTAGAGTGTGAATGTACTGGGGGATTATTTTGTGTGTCAGGAATGATGGGTTGCTATGTTCGTTTGACTTTTGAGTGTGAATAGTGAAATAATGGTAGAGGTGTTGGCTGCGAAATCCCTACTAATAATATAAATGCGAAAGTAACTCTGTCTGTCTGTCTGTCTGTCTGTTACGCTTTTACGCAAAAACTACTGAACGGATTTAGGTCAAATTTGGTAGGTAGGTAGAAGAGACACTGGAATAACACATAGGCTACCTATAATTCCACTGCTGAGCACGGGTCTCTGCCCGCGCGATATAAACTGTAGTCCACGCGGGAGAAGCCGCGGGCGGAAAGCTAGTGCGAAATAAAAATGTTGGTTGGTTGTTCGTAGGTGGTTGGTAATGTTGGTGGGTTGTTGGTAGGTGGTTGGTAATGTTGGTATCTTGAGGTAGTCTCTCCATGTGTTATACCTACTCCTGCTAGTATTCGGCTGCCTCCTGCTAGTATTCGGCTGCCTCCTGCTAGTCAAAAAACCAACCTCAACATAAAGAAAAATAGGTTAAGCTAATTGACAAAGCCTTTTTTTTAGCTGATTTTTTTTAAGAAAGAAATCATCCAAAGTATTCTTCCGCTATAGGGTGAAGCGAGAGAAATATCAGCTTACTGTGTCTATACGATTTTGTTGATATTTTTTGGAAGCACGCGTAGACACTACTTGCCGTCAACGATGTTACTTATTTTTCCAAAATTAAATAACTAGTGGGAATTTCTGTAAAGAAAAATAACAATCTCCTCAGAGGGAATTTCTGGAATAAACCAACGATCAATAAAATTAAAAAAAAAGTCATCATCATTTCAGTCGATAGACGTCCTCCAAGTGTCGCCACAATAAACGATCCGGTGCGTCCTGTATCTATCGGATTCCTGCAACCTTCACCGGGTCATCGATCCACCTTGTAGGATACCTTGCGACGCTGCGTTTCCATGCCCATGCCATCTGTTCTGCGAGCAATGTGCCCTGCCCATTGCAGCTTAACTTTAGCGATTCTTCGTGCTATGTCGACAACCTTAGTTCTCCTACGGATATTTTCATTTCTGACTCAATCACGCAGGATAACTCGGAGCATAGCCCTTTCCATCGCTCTTTGGGTGACTTTAAGCCTTCTAAATGTGAAAAAAAAAAGTATGATGACAAAAACTTTTCTACAATTGAACTTAGTGTCTTTCCACAAAATCATTTTTAACAAACTCAAAACTAGCTGAACAAAGCTATAAACTTTTCTATTTAACTACTACACACATAACGTAGAAAACGTTGCACCTTCAAGTACTGGTAAATAGTTTACAAAACAGTACGTACTCGTCGAGACAGATGCTAAGTGGACTTTGATGGGCGTCCGCTAATGGCGCTGGAGGATCTAAGTGAGGAGGGAGGGACGATTCTCTGAACTTCATTCCGGAAAAGTTTGTTAATGGAAGAGTAAAAAACCTTTTTCCTAATCAAAGGTACTCCTTTTATCTAAATGAGGATGGAGCTTAATGTCCTTTTTTATTTATGAAGCAGGAAATCATTTAAAAAATGATATAAACTAGTGCTTGACTGCGATCCCATCTGATGATAAGCGTGATGCAATCGTTGATGGTGAGCGAATAAACCCACTGGTTTATTCGCTCTAGCCTTGAAGACACCCAAATTATAATCAAATGGTAAGACCACAACAGGCAAATTGTTCCAGTCCTTTGATGAACACGATATAAAACGCTTAGTTCAGACCGTAGAGGTTTCAACAACGTAACGGTGGATACCATACGTCGGGTTGTCGTGCCATACGTTGGGTTGTCTGATGGTAGAAATGAGATGTCGAAATCAAGTCATGCAATTCCCGCGCATACTCCAAAATGCATCCTATAAAAGACCGAAGGGCTGGACTTCCCAACGACTTGGGGGTGCAAAAGGGAGTGTCAGGTTCTTACTGACTAAAACCAATCTGTGTTCAGTCAGCTGCTCCTTGTGTTCTAGTTTTTTGTTCGCTTATGATTAAGAAATCATCAAACCACTCTTTCCGCCCCGAGGTAGCCAGAGGGAGTGTCAGATTTTTATTGACTAAAACTCATGTGTATTCATACGGATACTCCTTGCTTTCCGGTTTTTTGTTCAGTGATTCGGTCACAATGTGCCTCACCCGAAGGCATAAAATCACCCATAGGGCAATAGTGAAGTCTATACTTGGAGTTCCCTTGCTTGATTAAATCAGAAGTGAAGATATCAGCAGAAGAACCAAGGTTACCGACATTACAGCAATGTCTTGTGATCATGTACCAGATCACAGCTTCGGTCGGCCGCCCACAATATCAAGCGATGACATAGTGACGGCTGCCGAAATCTGTTGCATGATATACAAGACCGGACGTAGTGATGTTTGGAGGCTTTTGTCCAGCAGAGGACGTCTTTTGGCCGAAATGATGATGATGAAGAAGGTATCACACTTATGCCTTTTTTTGGAGGTACCGAATTTATAATAATAATTATTATTATTTATTTATTTAATTTGACAACATTGGTCCACTGGTTAGTACAAAAAATAAACTTATCAACGGGTTAGTATTAATTAATTAAATTTAAATAATCACACACACATATAAACATCATTGACGCACAAGCAACCGGACACAGTGTCTGAGTATAGGTGCATCGTGCTGTTCAGCTAGGGTTTTCAAAATGTTGTTGCTGCTAGCCCTCATTCTGATTAATAAGGATGCGGTCTTTTTCCTCATAATGGCATAAAAGTCATCAGTACGCGCTACCGCAAACATGCTAGACGCGCTGCAGAACCGGGGCAACCCATATATTGTTTATTTATTTTTATATTGTCTATACTTATAATAAATCTGTAGAGAGGTCAATTCTGTACATGAAATATAATTATTTCCAAAATAACTATCAGGGGGTGATTAGTGATCGATACTGATGCCAAAAATGCAAACAGTAAAATTTTTGTCTGTCTGTCTGTCTGTATGTTCTTTATAGAAACAAAAACTACTAGATGGATTTTAATGAAACTTAGTGTAATCATCCTTCATACTCCTGGGCAGGTTATAGTATACTTTTCATCACGCTACGATCAATAGGAGCAGAGCAGTGAAGGGAAATGTTGGGGAAACGGGAGAAATTACTCCATTTTTTAGGCTTCCGTCGCTTTTGCAGCCTTTATGGTTAAAGCTACACAGAAATCATGTACAACGGCAATGTTCTCTTTAAAATTATATAAAAAATATCCTACGACAGCATGTGTCTATCTTTTATGGTTGACTCACAATAAAACGTGTAACTCCCGATAGCTTTGCAGTTCGGAGCTTTCTGTTTATTTTTGTCTACTCTTACGTTTAAAACACTCTCACTCATCTCTAATTAAAAAAAGTTAACATTATTGTCTATTCAATAAAAAAAGAATCATAGAAATCGGTATAGAAACACCTAAGTTATACATGAAATGCGCTAAGAAGCCATCGCGCCTGAATACTGAATCATGCTATAAGGATTATTTTTGTGTAACGGTCGCCGCGCTCGACGCGGCTCTCGGCGGCAATATGATGCTGTTGATGCGAATAGACGTTCAGAGTGTTCGAATAATTGATTTTAACAAACCGTGCTTATCAGCGCGACTTTTGACTTTTTTTTTTTTTGGTAACGTGTTTTCTTTCTTTTTTTTTTCTTTTTTACTTTTAGTCTACTCTTACGTTTAATAATTTATTTTTAGATTTCTTTGGTTGTTATTTTATGGTATTAGTTATTTTGGTGGTGTTTAAATAAAGAAATATTTTTTTTTAATTATAAATAAAAACTTTTTTTTAATTTATTTAGCTGTAGTTTTAAATAGGTAAGTACCTAGGTACGTATATTAAATAGGATTCTATTAGACGTAGTTTAGGTACCTACTTATACTTATAATAAATCTGTAGAAGTGAAAATTCTGTACATTGAAAATATAAAAAATAAACGGCAGGGGGTGTTACTAGACCAACACCAAAGCCAAAAAAGTGATTAAATTTTTTTTGTCTTGTCTGTCTGTCTGTTTGTTCATGCATCACGCAAAAACTACTGGTCAGATTACGATGAAACTTGGTATAATTATTCTTTAATATCCTAGGCACCACACTGGGTACTTTTTATCCCGGAAAAGTATCGATCCCTAGGCCCGATTACTGTAGCAACCGCAAATAATAAGGTACGTCACCAGCTGTGGAGTTCACTAAGGGGCGCTGCATATGGCTAAGATACTATAATATTTGGGTAAATAATATGTAGTTTCCGTTTTCTAAACGTTTCGTAAATGGCGTTGGCGTCGAGTTAGATCACGCTATGGGAACACCTTTTGGGAATAAATAAAGGAGCGCGTTTTCCTATAACCCATTTATTAATTACATCGAACACGGAGACATTGGCACCATGTCTAAGGTGTGTGCACACTGTCACGCGCGTAAGTGAAAGGGAGAGATCTGGAACGTCTCGAATCGTCTCGCGCATCGCGTTGTTTTCCAGTCCCCTCCTTAGAATTCGACATCAGACGTTTCAGATCTTTGATTTTGACGAGCCCGTTGTCGCTGGCATAAGCAACAGGATCCGCGTACGAAGTCGCTGGCAGAAGCTAGTTATCTAATAAATTCCTATTTTTTAATTCCTAATTTTTTTTTTTCATACTAAATTGTATATTTTCTTTATTGTATCGTAATTCTACTGTTTTTTAATTTAAACTAGCTGTTGCCCGCACGGCTTCGCTCCCGCTCTTCTCTATTCTACCCTACTCTACCCTACACTACTCTACTCTACCCTACTATACCCTACTCTACCCTACCAAAGTTCACATAAACCATCTACTAAATAGTCCGAACAAAGCCTAAAAATTTGGTTTGGATAGGTGAGCCCGTTCTTGAGTTATAAAATAACAACGAAAAGTGGCATTGATTTTTATATATATAGATGTATGTGTAAGGTACAAAATAAACGTTTTTCATCTTCTTTTTCTATTTGCCTTAGTCACGCCATAACTGGAGAACAATTTTACCGAGTCCATTTATCTCTTTTTTAGAATTTCTAAAAATCTTTCACTAAGATTTTTACGGATAGAAACATTTAAAAAATTGCATTTGACAGTTAGCGCATTTGAAAGTCCTCGCATTTGACAGTACAACGTCTATTGGACCAACTTGTTGGTTATAAAAGCGCAAAATCACGTCATTCGCAATCTCCTGGAACTTGGCCCACCACCACCGCCATCGGTTGCCACTCATTATTACAGAACGCTCCGAGCCGAGGTCTGCACATCTTAGAGGAAACACTGAACAACTCGCTGACTCATCACATTAATTGTTACACTTAAATACTGCTAAGTTGTTTTACAAATCCGTTTTATACATAGGTACATATTGAAATATACCAAAGAGCCCGATGTGCTTTTCGAAGCTCGTGATTTTAGATCTAAAACAAATAATTGAAGAGGCTTGAGGGGGGTACGTGCTGTTGGGTCATTCGATTCCCTTCAAAATGGTTGAGCTGAGTGGGGCTGATACACGCGACATGCTTGTGAACGGGTGCCGTTAGTTGAGGCTAGTCATCCTGTCTGTGGCTTAATTCAGTTTCTTTTTTTTTATTATATAATATTATTACTTATCTATATTGTGCTCACATATTAGAAGGGACAAGAAATGTATGTAAAATTGTTAGACTTCGAATCTGATTAAACGTAAGAGACTCCTTTTCCACTCGCCTATCGTCAACATCGACCATGATTCAAAAGCTTGTTACTTCATCTAACGCTATCTAACGCGACAAAAGAGAGATAATGCCTGAAAATTCTTTTAACATCCGGTAATTCACATATTCCACAAAATTTGTTCCGTCCGTTACCTACATGTTTTTTTATACTGTTAAAAATGTTTTAATCATTCAGAAATTTGATATTTAATCAAATTTCTGAATGATTGAATGATCTTTGATTAAAGGAAACTTTTTTAAATTAAAGTAAATGTTTTACAGAAAGTAAATTGATTTCAATAGAAGCCTAGAATCAGACATGTCTAAAATTGATTTTCAATTCGTAATGCTATCATTATTTTTTCATCCTATTTAGTATTCCAAGATCATTTGTATTCTACAACTTAATACCAAAACCAAACACAGTTACTTTACTTCAACAAGTTTTTTTTTTCCTTTACGACTTCTCATATAACTTGGGGTTCTCGCCATGTTGCGTTAAGCAAGTTAGGCTCATCAGAGATCTTACTATGATGTGTTAAAATATCAGGCTTTTTTTAAGTGTGAAAATCATCCAATGACTTTTCCCTTCTGGTCGGAGCGGGAGTGTCCATTCTAGCCGTAATTAGGTTTATTAGAATAATCATGAAATGCACTTTAGCTATAAGGTACTATCTAACTGATCTGATGATGGAGCCGGAAGGTTTTTTTTATTATTAACAGGTTATAATAAAACAATGTGTCAGACTTTTACTGACTAAAACCACACCTGTGTCCTTTAGTTGCCTTTTGCGTTCTAGGACTACGGGTCAGAAATCACCTGTAGTCCTAGCTAGGGCATCGGCCCTGCTGGGCCAGAAGGAATCGACCACCTGCCGTTTCTCCTCGCTCCAGGCCATAGACCGAACCAGGGCGCGAGAGAACATTGCCACCGATTGCCTCCTCGAGGTCAGGGCAGTGCTTCGCCCATTTTGGAGAGTATATGCGAGAACTGCTTGACTTGATTCCACTATCATCTTTCTGCTATTTAATAATCCCACGAACGGTGATTATCCACACTTATATTGTTGACACCTCCACGGTTCGGACTAAGCGTTTCGCGTCGTTTATATCGCGTACATCAAAGGACTGAAACAATTTGTCCCGCAGCAAGCAAATGGTTCTTCTCGTCCGATTATAATTTGGGTGTCTTCAAGGCTAGAGTGAACAAGGCTCCTCATAAACTAGTGCACCTCACCATCAACAATTGCATCACTGCTTACCATCCGGTAGGATTGCAGTCAAGCACTAGTTTATATTGTTGAAAAAAAAAACAGTTCAGTCTAGGTAAATAGATCGCGTGATAAGTTCGTAGTAGGGACTCTTTTGTTCAAATTCATCGCGTGTCCGTTGGAAATTGAGTTTACTTGGAAACGCATCAAACTTCGACCGTCATGTTGATGGAAGACGACGTACTTTCTTTAGACTGTTTCTTGAAAGATAGGTTTTTGTTACTATGTGTAGAATGTTTCTTAATTCTTTATTATATACCACTAGCTTCTGCCAGCGACTTCGTACGCGGATCCTGTTGCTTATGCCAGACATTCAGTGTTTTAAACGTAAGAGTAGACAAAAATAAACAGAAAGCTCAGAACTGCTAAGCTATCGGGAGTTACACGTGTTATTGTGAGTCAACCATAAAAGATAGACGTATGCTGTCGTGGGATATTTTTTATATAATTTTGAGGAGAACATTTCCGTTATACATGTTTTCTGTGTAGCTTTAACCATTAAGGCTGCAAACGCGACGGAAGCTTAAAAAATGGAGTAATTTCTCCCGTTTCCCCAACATTTCCCTTCACTGCTCTGCTCCTATTGATCGTAGCGTGATGAAAAGTATACTATAACCTGCCCAGGAGTATGAAGAATGATTGTACCAAGTTTCGTTAAAATCCATCGAGTAGTTTTTGTTTCTATAAAGAACATACAGACAGACAGACAGACAGACAGACAGACAAAAATTTTACTGTTTGCATTTTTAGCATCAGTATCGATCACTAATCACCCCCTGATAGTTATTTTGGAAATATATTTCATGTACAGAATTGACCTCTCTACATATTTATTATAAGTATAGATGAAAATTGCTATATATGTGTGTAACAGAGTTCATTCAGGCGTGCTTGACTCAAAGTTGAGTTTTTTTCCAGCATACCATTAGGTGATAGACAGAGATCACAATAGAGGGTAAGAACCAGTGTAAAATTTAAAAATTACAAATATTATGAATAAAATAATATAGAAACATACATACATAACACTTATGTTTATAATTATATACGTAATTATTGTTTTCATTTTCATTGGTTTTTTTTTGGATTTTCACGTTTTTTTCTTCCATTCTGTCCTGTCACCATCATCACTATCACTAATTCCCTTTTTTTCATATCACTCCTCACACAATCCGACCATCTTTTCTTCGGCCTTCCTTTCCCTCTCCATCAAAACCCTTTTAGTAATATGCGCTTCATCCCTCTTCTTCACATGACCATATCAAGACAACCGATTATTTTTCAACTTTTCAGTCACTGGCGCCACTTTCAAACTTCCTCTAATATGCTCATTTCTCACTTTATCTATTCTCGTCACACTACACATTCATCTCAACATTCTCATCTCGGCTACATGCAATCTTTTTTCATCCTTCTTTTTCACAGCCCAACAAATTCAACAACAAATACATCACAAATATTAATAACGCCTATGCTTGGACCAAGTCAAAAAGTAGACACAAAATAACTAACCCCAAGCGTTAGTAAACAAGAAAGGCAGCTAGCTAGGTTTCAAATAACTCTCATACATGACGCTAAATGGATTTGGTAACAGCACATACCCTAGACGTGCCCGTACTTGATTAAAAACATAACGTGCAAAACGAACCTCGCGAAATTATACTCTCTACAATGGGTGAAGTTATTTCTTATTATTTTTTTTTTTTTAAGTAGTCATCCCTACTAATATTATAAATGCGAAAGTAACTCTGTCTGTCTGTCTGTTACGCTTTCACGAAAAACTACTGGACGCATTTAGATCAAATTTGGTAGGTGGGTAGAAGAGACACTGGAATAACACATAGGCTACCTATAATTCCACTGCTGAGCACGGGTCTCTGCCCGCGCGATATAAACGATGAAAAAATGTAAAAAGCTTCCATAAGAGGCAACATTTTTTTGTCTGTAGCACCACCCTCTCTGCAATAAGCTCCGCAATCTTGTTATTCGATTTTCCTTACACCTCAAATGAGTATTCTCGACACAACATTAGAGCAAAGTCACCCTAAAATCTATGACCATTGTAGCACACCCCAGTGTATGCAGAATGTCCTGTTATAATGAACACTCACCCCAGCGAGGTACAGCCTTAATTGATTCCACAACTTACATCGTCGGCGTCGGCACAGATTAGGATATGATATTGCTGCAATTTATTACAATTTATAACGGGATGCGCTGAAAACTGGTAGGGTGTTAACCATACCAGTAGTTATATTTGAGTTTGAGATTGGCCACCTTAAAAATCACTGAAAAGATGAAAGGGTTAAAATGATTTTATGGGCGGCGCAGGCGTGCCTCAAAATATGATCATGATCATAACAGGCTAGTTGCCGTAAAAAATGTAATTAGTCGGTCTTTTAGATTATTCAAAAATAAGGAGCATGTATTTTTTTATTTGTAAATTAAACCAAAAATGACAAAGATATAGCCCATTAAAGTTACGTGTAACGTCACGCCGTGCTGCATTTTTTCTGCTTTGCTCGAGGTGACGCAACACGTAACTTTAATGGGCTATAATATCTTTGTTATTTTCATATTTCAATTTCAATATTTTTTGTAATTTAATATACGGACTTAATAAAATGTGATTATTTTGACCCTGGAAACTACCCTATTGCGCCTGATCTGTTAGATGCGTAATGCGCATAGGTATTGGTTTATTGCCTGTAGTGAAGTAGAAGAGTGGGAGACAAGCGGCGACATTCGTTGTAGTATAAATCGGTATTCCCTTTGTAACCTCTTTTATCTCATCTGTGGTAAAAACAGTCTGACCAAATGGGGCTTCCTCAACCTATCTCATACACAGTGCCCACGTGGAGTCGCCGCACAGGGCATGCGTTACCCGCTATGCTGTTCATCCTGCACAACCACCTGCACTTTTCAAGATCTATACGACGCCAATAGCAGAGCCGTACAAGTTGCCAAATATTGGTCAGAAAAATAATTATAAGAGTAGTTATATTGTGTAAAAATCTCACCGTGATGATAAAGGTCAATTTGTGCTTTCATAAACCTCAAACTTTGTACCTGTTGTATAAATATAATAGGTATAATATAATATAATATAATATAATATAATATAATATAATATAATATAATATAATATAATATAATATAATATAATATAATATAATATAATATAATATAATATAATATAATATAATATAATATAATATAATATAATATTCCACAACTATCACACAACATCATCTAGTCCTAAGCTAAGCAGAGCTTGTGTTATGGGAAAAGAGTCCCACATAACTGAACGAAAAAAAAACTTAAATCGCTCCCGCTCTTCCCTACTCCACCCTACTATACCCAACTCTACCCTACTCTACCCTACTCTACCCTACTCTACCCTACTCTACCCTACTCTACCCTACTCTACCCTACTCTACCCTACTCTACCCTACTCTACCCTACTCTACCCTACTCTACCCTACTCTACCCTACTCTACCCTACTCTACCCTACTCTACCCTACTCTACCCTACTCTACCCTACTCTACCCTACTCTACCCTACTCTACCCTACTCTACCCTACTCTACCCTACTCTACCCTACTCTACCCTACTCTACCCTACTCTACCCTACTCTACCCTACTCTACCCTACTCTACCCTACTCTACCCTACTCTACCCTACTCTACCCTACTCTACCCTACTCTACCCTACTCTACCCTACTCTACCCTACTCTACCCTACTCTACCCTACTCTACCCTACTCTACCCTACTCTACCCTACTCTACCCTACTCTACCCTACTCTACCCTACTCTACCCTACTCTACCCTACTCTACCCTACTCTACCCTACTCTACCCTACTCTACCCTACTCTACCCTACTCTACCCTACTCTACCCTACTCTACCCTACTCTACCCTACTCTACCCTACTCTACCCTACTCTACCCTACACTACCCTAATTTTTATTTCCATAAGAACCTTTTCCTCACAATAACAATCACAACAAAAAAAAATCAGCCAAATCGGTCAAGCCGTTTTCATGCCAAGTCGTGACAACGGAAAACGGGGGTAATTTTTATAATATAGAAGATTATGTGACAAATATGTCAAATTGTTACTTACATTATGTAAGATCCAAGTGGAATAACCATTAACCCTTCAGATACCGTCAATTAGAGACAATAGTAAGACAATAGATGCGCGGCCACCGATGGTCGCTTGGGGATTCATGAATTAATATCACCACAGTCTGCACGATGTCAGTTTTTCAGAACAGACCAGTAGGATGCGCTAAGATAAAGGGGGTCGTAGGGTGGTTTCCTAATTAGGTTTAGGAGATATGCTGCTCTGTTCTTGACTGGTAATTACAGCTTGCTCATAATTTAATTAGTGTTATTGTTTTGTCGCGTTAGTGTTGGTTTCCATTATTCTATCATTATGCTGATGCTAAGTCTAATGGTTCCTAAATCGGTTTTGGTAATTGCGTGATCATTTGATCTCAGTTCTTCTCCATACGAAACGACTAATTGGGATCGAGCTCCTAGCTCCTAATGTTTTTTTTTTGTTTTTTTTTTGTTCGTGACTTTTCGTGAAATTATGAATTCTTTTTTTTATATGGCAGTTTGTTTTTAACATTACTGCCAGTATCTTATGAATTCTTAATTTGAAGTTCAACAATTTTCCTACACTTTTCCTCAGAAATAAGGCCTTTATGTAGATAGGTTATTATATAGGCTTGTTTTTGTAATTATTTCTTTAACGCAAATAAAATTTTATTTGCCTTTCTTACCTAAAAGATTAATTAGAATAAACGGTCGAACTAATTAAAAATATTGTGCCTTTCTCGGTAGATAATTAAAGCAAAGTATTTTACAAAAACAAAGGTGAGTATCCTTTTAAAATTCAAACCTTTGAAAGAACAGTAATCACATCAAAACTATTATATGTGTACGTTTGTTTATCCTACACTCTCAAACGGCTTAACAGGTAGAAGAGGTTTTGGAATAGCATATAGATTTATTTTTATTTTTATCTCAGAAATACGTTCTATTGTTTTCTATTTTGACGCAATCGGAAAATAGGATGGTAAAAAATTTAATAAAAATTATATATGACTAGCTTCTGCCCGCAGCTTCGCCCCTGTGAATAAAATATAGCCATAATAATTATATTGTAACCTATGTCACTCAGAAATAAAACAGCTTTCTATCGGTGAAAGAATTTTAGCAATCGAACCAGTTTTTCCAGAGATTACCTCCTACAAACAAAACACAAAAAAAACTTTACCTCTAAAAGCTAAAACGTTTTCCCATAGACCTAATTTTCTTTACTATTCTCTAATGCAGTCCAATGTGTCCCCTATGTCCCCCATTCAAGTGTCTTCCCGCATCTACCCTATACATATACATGTACATGAGTTGAGTTGTATAGATGGGTTCAAAACTGTGCTAAATCAATAGTCCGATGTGAGAACGCATTGTGCTGTACCCTTGTCTGTGCGACGGCACAACAATCATTGTCACACCAATTGTTTGTAATAGGGCTGGCGAGCTGATGGGGATATAATATAAAAAATAAAAATAAAATAAAATAATCTTTATTTCGGATAAGTGACATCCATTTGGGTTAGTAACAATATAGAAAAAATTTAAACCTATGTTAGTAAACTTACTACTACCTATTTATTTATTTTAAAACAAGGTGGTTGTTCATGATACATCTATGAACAACATCACCTAACAGAGGAGTGTCGTACCTCCCCGCTATGGTCTTCAGGATGGAGTTGGAGCTAGCCCGCACTCTGCAGAGCAAAGAGGCAGACTTCTGTCTGACGATGGCGTGAAATCCATCGACGTGTGCCTCTGCGAACATACCTGAAGCGCTGCAGAAACGGGGCAGCCCCATCAACATCCTGAATCCGTTATTATATTATATTATAGGTATATACATTTTATTTTTTAACTAGGTTTTGCCCGCAACTTAACTCCTGAAAAATAAGCTAATTAAAAGTATTTTCTTTCTATCTACCTTAGATAGAAAGAAAATACTTTTAATTAGCTTTTTTTACTCTATTTTTCATTTTATGTGTACACTGAAGAATAGAGTACGTAGAAATAAAAAAAAAACATTACTTATTTTACGTGACTAATTAGCATTCAAATGTTGCAAGAACTTTTAAAATCGGTCAGTAATTTTTGAGTTCATTCATAACAAGCAAAAGTACAAATATTTCCTTTTTAATTTAATTTTATTTATTTGGTTAAGTTTGACCTCTATCTCACCTGATGGTAAGTGATAATGTACCCGATGAGGGAGCACGTTTGCCCTAAAGTAACCAATCCAGTCTTGACTTAATTACTTGGCCTGTTGGTCTGCCCGAAAGCCGGGGTTTTGTTAGAAAAAAAAAATTGAAAATTCTATTGCAGCTCCATTTGAATTTTAAAATAGTTTAGGGGTCCACCTACATTATATTCACAAATTTTCATCCAAATCAGCCAAACAGTTTAGGAGGAGTTTGGTGACAAACACATGAACAGAAAGATTATACAAGGTTATTTGTAAAACACTAAGAACCTTGCAGGACTGTATTACTTCAGGACTGTATGACTTTTTACAAAACAATTCATTTACCAAAAACAAACCTATTAGATATAGCCACGAAATCTTTAAGATTTCGTGATTATATCTAACACATTTCAACTCTGTACTTTGCTAAACCTACATTTGTGTGACGCGTCGAAAGCGCATCAAGTACCCGTGCTGCTTGATCTCTCTCCTCTCCGCTGTTGTACTATCGCTTGATTTGCATATATTTTGTAATATTTAGAACGTTCAATTATAATTTTTTTTATTTTTGTATGAATATCTGATGAACTAAAATAATGATAAATTTTTAAAAGTCATAGAACAAAAGTTGTTGTTTATGATGTTAACTTAACATAGTCCTGAGAGGTTGCCAATGTTAACATACATAGCCGGTCAAAATCATAACCTTCCTTTGGCTTTGAAGTAGTCGGCCAAAAAAAGGAAACTATAAAGGTGTTAGAAGAATTGACATAAATCTTCGTCCCACAAGAGTGCCAACCCTAAAACAGAACTTCAGAACTAGAAGTGGTACAATACGCCATACACTCCCATAAGTGTAGTGTAATACTATACTCGGTGGACCAAGTTTGTATAGTTTGATACTACAGCCGCGCTCGTTCATTTACTCTGTGGCTTCGAAGGACAATAGTGCGAATAAGAATGATGGGGGAAGGGGGGATATTATTTAGTTAGATGACTATTATTAGAGTTGACAGAGATCGAGGTGTTTACTTAAGTTGATCTACGTTTTGGTAATGTAATTCAAGTTTCGGTTCGGTTTTGAAGGGCCTTTCTTTATAGGAGAAAATTTGGTGCTACTTACTCATAGTCAGTGCCGTATATAGGTGCTATTTACTCATAGTCAGTGCCGTAAGTGGGTGATACTTACTCATAGTCAGTGCCATAAGTAGGTGCTACTTACTCATAGTCAGTGCCGTAAATAGGTGCTACTTACTCATAGTCAGTGCCGTAAATAGATGTTACTTACTCATAGTCAGTGCCGTAAATAGGTGCTACTTATTCATAGTCAGTGCCGTAAATAGTCTTTTATGCGCCCAGTGCGAGCTTCTTAACTGTGCTCTTAAAAAAAAGGTACAATACAAACAAAAAGGATTAGGTATAAAATTATTAGATCCCGCAGGGACTGCGCCCTATACCTGGGCACTGATGGCGCCGTTCTGCTAGTTACGGCATTACCCATCATCATCAATATATCAGCCGAAAGACGTCCACTGTTGGACATAGGCCTTCGAAAGCGTCGCCACAACGACCGGTCCTATGCGTCACGCATCCATCGGATTCCCGCATTACCCATAGTATAAACCAATATTTATTAGTAACGTTTACAAAACAAATTATTTATTAGTAACGTAGTAGGTACAAATACCTCATTTATTAGTTTATTTATTTATTTAATCTCCATGCAACACAAAGTGCTACTAGTCAACCTAGGGAGGTAAAGAGATAATATGGTAGGCGCACAAAAAGAAAATTTTGTTTTGAAAACAAGAGTAAAAAGTATACATATAGTTAAAATACACATATAAATATTTAATGTAATATATATACTACATATTATATATGTTTACAAAACCAAACTAATAAATAACGTAATATGTTGATTTTTTTAAGAAAAATCCGTTACTCTTCACCCCTATCAACACAGTTGCAATTAATGGAAACAAATTAACCTACTATCCTCTTATGGTAAACACTAGCACTACTTTTATTCCTCCTCTTACTATTCTCCTATTGTAAAAACTAACCCTACTTCTAATTCTGCTTACTCAATTACTGCTTACAAGCGTGATATTATGTATTTATGTAACAACCACGGTGTTACACGCACGCCACTCATCCGCAACGCGACCTCGACGCGTTGCTTAACCGCAGTTCAGTTAGTTTAACTAGGAAGTTACAGTTTACTGTTATGTTGGTTTTAACACCTATTGATTACATTGTAGGAATGGAGTAACGCCTTAAATGGCTTATAAAGTAGATAGGAAATTATCTAATTAAGACCGACCCATTTTTTTACTGGCCTGTTGGTCTAGTGGTTAGTGGCCCTGACTGCTATGCCGGAGGTCGTGGGTTCGAACATTTGTCCTGGGTGTGATGAGCAAGATCATTTGTTCTGTGTCTGGGTGTAATTTTTCGATAACATGTGTGTATAATACACACATTTAGAAATACATGAGTATGTTTACCAGTTGTCTAGTACCCATAACACAAGCTCTGCTTAGCTTGGGACTAGACGGCGTTGTGTGATAGATTTGGAATATAAAAAAAAAATTAGGGTTCCGTACCTCAAAAAGAAAAAAACAGAGCACTTATAGGATTACTTTGTTGTCCGTCTATATGTCTTTATAGCAAGACCCTTTATCTCGGAAACGAGTGGAAGCAACGAGTTGTAATTAAAACCACTCAGATCTGCGGTCATATTAAGCTGTAAAAAAATCAAGAGAAACAAGAGTCTAAGTTAAAGAAAAATAAAAGATACAGCCGTTTATTTTGCAAAAAAGCGTATATTTCGACATTCTCAAGAGAATTAAAATTTATAGGGTACTTTCCAATGACCTAGAACCCTGATATTTGGCACCAATATAGAATTTGGTTTTATAGCACTAATGAATCAACCTCAAAACAGTAAATCTGTTATAACGTCACAAAATATACTTTTTTGCGAACCGGAAAAATCTTCGAAACTCCATTCGGGAATTAAACTATCTTCATAGGTAAATTTCTACGGAATCCACAGTGCGTGAGCCCGACCCGCACTTCCCTAGTTTTTTTGTTATTAGATAATTCTTAACCTCTTTTTATGTGCTAAATCATTAAATGACTTCTCCTGCTCTACGTGAATCTAGAGGCAGTGTCAGCCTTTTACTGACTAAAACCCACCTGTGTTTCTTCAGTTGCCCTTTGCCGCGGTAACTTCTTCGAATAATCCAAGTCACGTGCGCTCAACGAGCATACACATTCTACAGCTCATGAAGGCTAATTGAATGCATCCATATACAAATTGTAATACAATACATTATTAATTGCTCTATAATCAAACTCACGACCCATAATGTGGCAGTTTATGGCTTTCCAATCAAGTAGTAATGGTTATAGAAACTACATCTACAACGTGCAACGTTAAATGCGCAAAACCTCAGACACCCCAAATGATTTTTAATTTAATTGACCTAAAACAGTGAGACCTGGTGAAGGTTGCGGGAAACCGATGGATGCGAGACGCACAGGAACGTTCGTTGTGGCGACGCTTGGGGGAGGCCTTTGTCCAACAGTGGACGTGTATCGGCTGAAATGATGATGATGATAATGATGAAAACAGTGAGAAAAATTCATTAAAAAAAATTTAAGGTTTTATGTGCAGTTTTAGTTTGTTTAAAATTAATATCTGCATTGAAATAAGAACTTTTATTATCCCGTGTATTAGAAAATTTGATTGGACTACAACCATTTGTGTTCGTTTACCTATTTCGGCGGGTTTGCGCACGTGATAGCTTGACTTATTCATAAATAGACTGGGCGACAAATGATTTTTAATTTTTTAATTTAACCTATATAAAAAAATTGGTTTAATTGATTCTGCTCGTTATTCTGATAAAACTATTTTCAAGTTTTGCGCATTTAACGTTACACGTATAAAATTTTTCGTACGTACTCTCAAACGTACTTGAAAGGAAATCGTTTGTCTTGGTATGGTCATGTGAAAAGGAGGGACGAAACGCATGTTGCTAAAAAAGTTATGAGTTTACATGTGGATGGACGGCGGGGGAGAGGGAGGCCAAAGAAAAGATGGATGGATTGTGTGAGAAGTGATATGAAAGAAAAGGGAGTTAGTGATAGCGTGACGAGTGACAGGACAGAATGGAAGAAAAAAACGTGTTGCGCCGACCCCAAATAAAACGGGACAAGGGCAGGAAGATGATGACTCTCAAACGTACTTCCATTAATATTATAAAGAGGTACAGTTTATTTTCGTTTTTTTTTTCTATTTGTTTTTTTTTTTGTTTATAAGAGGTAATCTCTGAAAGTACTGGTCCAATTGCTGAAAATATTTCACCGATAGAAAGCTGCTCTATTCCAGAGTGACGTAGGCAATATTATTAAGTACGCGGGTGAAGCCGTGGGCAAAAGCACTACAATAATATAATAAAAATGTAAAGATTGTTTTTTTGTAGGAGGTAATCTCTGGAAGTACTGGTCCGATTGCTAAACATTTTTTCACCGATAGAAAGCTGCTTTATTTTTTGTACGCGGGCGAAGCTGCGGGGAAAAGCTATAATAGTAAATAATAAATTAAGTGTGGATATAAGTAATATAAAATCATGGACATAATAATATAACGTTGCACATAATAATCCCGCTGGGTTAAAGAGCAACAATTAAGCACAATTGCAGAGGGGTCACCAGGGTAAGTGGCGTTATTGCTCTATAGTCGCTATGGCTTCAAATCTTGACAGATTAAATCATTCGAAATAAAAGCAAGACTCAGTGAAGAATCTATATATATAAAAATCAATGCCACTTTTCGTTGTTATTTTATAACTCAAGAACGGGCTCACCTATCCAAACCAAATTTTTAGGCTTTGTTCGGAATATTATATTTAACTAGTCTATGTGAAGTTTGGTATGGTAGAGTAGGGTATAGTAGTGTAGAGTAGGGTAGAGTAGTGTAGAGTAGAGTAGTGTAGGGTAGAGTAGGGTAGAGTAGGGAAGAGCGGGAGTGAAGCCGTGTGGGCAAAAGCTAGTATAGTATGAAATATGATACCTACCTAATCAGTCGGAGAAATCGGTGTTTAAATTGATGCGCTTAGAATTGACTGTCTGTAAGTCTGTACTTAAATTTTTTTTTTAGAGTTACGATGTTATCTTATAACTACTCCCACTCCTGGGTGAAGGCAGAGATCGGGTATCAGCCCTGCAGCGAGTGGTCAGAAGAGAGGTCAGCAAAACCATAGGGGCTCAACAGCCATGACATCTGAATACTGCGCGCCATTGACTAGGGCTCGGTTTTTACCAGACGGAACAGCCTGACGGCGAGCTACTCATTGCACGTTGTGAGTAAGCCTGCACTCTGGAACTTTTTACGCCAAGACGTCTCTTGTCATGGTGACTGGGACCTGAAAATGTAAGTTCCCTCACTCTTGCTTGTCTTCTTCATTAGTATAACTACTTCACGTTGCAGAAGGATGCACCGCATACCATTTCTTCTCGCTTATGGCCTGAACCAGGACCCAGTGCGAGAGGTTGCTGCCAATCACCTCCTAAGGACACGGTGGTGCTCCGACTAAGCGGGGCACACCTCCACCATATGCTCCTCTGTGTCCACCAGATAGTCGGCGCAATGGTGACACCCTGGCGTTTCTTCCGCCTAAATCTGAAATACGAGTAGGTACATCCCATACCTTCGACGAGGACCTGCGACATGCCCAAGGCTAGGGATACCGTGGGGTCTCTCCAGCCACTCTTCAATGAAAGGATCTATCGCCACATTGTGGTATGTCTACAAAATATCTCTTGATAGTATGAAGTAAAGTCGCTTTCGTCTATAATCTATTAATTTGCGAAACCTGACCTCCAAAACCATGCAACAAATTTTGATGCTTTTCTCTCTTAGAAAGAGATAAACGAAGAAGATTTGTGTATAATAATTTTATACCCATAACTACGGTATACTGTGTGAACAATTGTTTGAAAAAACGATGGTAATCAGGGCCTGTACGACCATGAGTTAAAGCGGTCATGGAAACCCTGAGTAGATGGACATCTGTCATTCATGGTGTATGTACACTAATAAATCATTCATTATGCATCGATGACCTGTGTTTGTTTAATAAGCAGTTAGGCATTTATAAACATAAAGCATTTTGCCTTTAATCAGAAAGATGAAACTAATTGCCAATTCCAAAGTATAATTCTCTATGGAAAAGATCATTCACTTTAAACAGTCTTTTAAATTATCCAGGTGTCTCATTGATTTTGACAATATTTTTTTAAAAGAGTTGCCGCGACCTTGTAACGCAAGAGGCAACGACAGGAATGCGTGAGGGTTTTATTCAGTAAAAGTCTTGTAAACCCTTCCGTTTTACGCAGAGCGTGAAATGTTATTTCAAAAATAAAAATGGCTTACGTAGCCTATTCAAAAGAACCTTTTTTTGTAGGAAAATCATCTAATGACAACCTCGCTCTTGGGCGGAGCGGGAGATAGTGTCAGACTTTTACTGAATCCTTTTACCCACTCCTGTTCCTTCGTTGCCTTTTGTACCGGGGCTGAGCTATCTTTCGAACTAACCCTGGCCCAGTAGGCTTCGACCCAGCTGGGCCCCTGCTGTTGCTGACAACTCCTCCAGAGACATCATCATCATCATATCAGCCGAAAGACGTCCACTGTTGGACATAGGCCTCCTCCAAGCGTCGCCACAACGACCGGTCCTGTGCGTCTCTTCTCCTTCTCAAATACTTAGCGAAGCGTAAAACATCTATCAATTTTATATCCCAAACGGTAACTATCTCATCAAACAAGACACCTAATCATTGCTAGAATAGAAATATAATCACGTCGACGCTAAAGCGACGCTATGGGGGTAAAATAGTAAAATGTTAGTATGTATGTGTATGATAGCTTGCACCTGCAATACATACATGTATGGCACGAATCATTTACTTGATGCCTCTGTGAGGATAGTGTTTGTTTCCATTGGTGGATTGAACGAGTTGAATTTTACCTTTAAGTTTTTTATTTTTGACGCACAGGACCGGTCGTTGTGGCGACGCCGCAGAAGAACCTAGGTTACCGACATAATCAAAATCAAAATCAAAGCATTTATTGCAAATAGACCATTTGCAGGCACTTTTGAATAGTCAAATATCGGTCAGTCCAAGAAAAGTGGAGCTAAATTGCACGTTCCAAAGCGTAAATCTCTATGGAGAAGAACGTGCAAGAAACTCCATGGACACTCTTTTAAATCATATTACGAGTATGTGTTACATATAATGTTTGGTTACATATTTCTTGTTGCTTCTATTATGTGAGCACGAAGAATCGCCAAACTTAAGTGGCAATGGGCAGGGCACATTGCTCGCAGAACAGATGGCCGTTGGGACCGAAGGGTTCTGGCGGCTGGAATGGCGACCACGTTCCGGAAGACGTAGCGTTGGATGCCTCCAACAAGGTAGATCGATGACCTGGTCAGAGACGCAGGAATTTGATGGATGCGTAACGCACAGGACCGGTCGTTATGGCGACGCTTGTGGGAGGCCTATGTCCAACAGTAGACGACTTTCGACTAATATTGAGTAACGTACCGTTACTCATTAGTACAGCACAGTGAAAAAACAAAAAAAAATACACGATATTCGAAAAACAAATTCGATAAACGTAACAAAACACGGAAAAACAAAACAAAAAAAAAATTTCGCGCGCGATTGTTTCAAAGAAGTTCGTTCGAAAAAGAGTTTTGAAAATCGAATTGGGTGAAAGGAGTTTCGAGTTTCCGAGGTTGGATGGCCAGTTTTTGTGTGTGTTTGTATGAGTAGGTATGTGTGTGTGGAGGGCAAACAAAAGCTTATTGGGGTAATCGAATTAGTGATAATTAAACTTGACAAGAAACTGGACCATCTGTGGAATCCATAATATAACTTCTCTTCCCATTCTTCTTCTTAGCGTGTCTTGTATTGTTATATTCTTTATTGTACTTAAGTTTACAGATTATAAAATAGTAAGATAGCTTATGTACACAGGCAAGCTTAACCCAAAATTGGGTTTTCTTACAGCAAACCTTAATAGCCCTACAAGAAATTTTATAACAAGAGGATAACTTATCCAAATGCACAATAAAGGCTAAGTTATCATAGATGAATTGAATCTTATAACTAATTAAATTCCATTCCTGGCCCAGTATTCGGCTACGGCAATGCCGTCCACTGATGTTGTCATGAGATCCCTACGTGAACAGATAATACGGCACGTTATGCAGGATGAAGGGTGGGACATGTTCTGCGGAGAGACGAAGCACAAACTTTGATGGTCGAAACCGTCCAAAAACCCCCATCTGTGAAGATTGTCTCTCCCATTAGGGCCGTAGGGTATCCCGCTAGAATTGCGGGATTTTTATAAAAAAAGAAACCGGTGGTACGCGAAGGGCAGCTGAAGGACACAGGTTTAGTTTTAATCAATAAAGAACTAACATCCCGCTCCATCCACAGCGGGACCAGTTATTGGATTATTTCTCAAATAAAAAAAAAACATAGCCTCCTTGGTCAATGTTTATCAAAAACAGTCGCACTCTATAGCCCCCATAGTCAAAACTACATATCATCCGTCAAAACAATCCCGTTCTCCAATGCGAACGCTCACACCTAACCTAACTCATAATACTAAACGGTCAATATGCATCCATCGTCGATTCACACACACAAGTCTACATGTGTGTGTCTATTAGCTGCGCGTGTGTGCGAGCCCTTGTTCGAGCCTGGTCGGCAGAAGACTGTATGTGAGAATTTTTTTAATTACCACATATTTTTGAATTATTTTGTTTTGAAAATTTGTTTACAATTAGGTGGGGAAGAATTTTGAGATTGTGGGAGTTTATGAAATTGGTGGGATTATAAAAATAAATTAGGTAGGTGTTTTTTTTTTTTATAGCAGTAAATGTGACAAAGTAAGTGTATGTTGAAGAATTGAGATGTAAAGTTTGCACAGGTGATAGTCTATGTTTATGCAGAGGAAGGAATTTGCATGCCAAAGTATGTTAAATGTGACTGGATGTAAGTATATAAAGTATATACTTTAGAGAATAATAAAGGCTGTCAACATTTGAGAAATTATTGTAATTTATTTATTTCAATCAACACTGGATCATAAAATTACATCAAATTAATAACAATTATAAATATAATTAAAATTATAATTACTATAATTACAACAACAATTTTAATGAAAAGAGAAACCAAAACAAAATTCTAACAAAAAAAAAATCAATCACAACTGCATGCACAGTCGCATGAAAAACTATGAAAAACACTTAATACCGTGTCGAATCACGCAATAATAGAATGCAAATTGACATCTCTTTTATTTTTAGCACTACAAAGCTAGAATATCAGAAGTTGCATGATACATTCTCGGTCAATTAGAGCGTAGAGCGGTAGCGGCATACGAGGCCTGGGTATAGTGGCACTGGCACTCAAGACAGACGGTACGTTACTCATTAGTACAGCACAGTGAAAAAACAAAAAAAAATACACGATATTCGAAAAACAAATTCGATAAACGTAACAAAACACGGAAAAACAAAACAAAAAAAAAATTTCGCGCGCGATTGTTTCAAAGAAGTTCGTTCGAAAAAGAGTTTTGAAAATCGAATAGGGTGAAAAGAGTTTCGAGTTTCCGAGGTTGGATGGCCAGTTTTTGTGTGTGTTTGTATGAGTAGGTATGTGTGTGTGGAGGGCAAACAGAAGCTTATTGGGGTAATCGAATTAGTGATAATTAAATTAGTTTTGCGGCAAGCCTGGTAAGTCACACAATGAAAAATATAGGTTGAATATTTGACGGTGTTAAGTCTGTTCATATTTTGTTGTTATTAATTACTTGTTGAGTTTTCGTCGAAAATTTATTTTTACGCTCAATTTTTCACGTAAGTATTTTTTTTTTCTGAATATTAATTTATCACCGTTGTTATGCCAGTAATAAATCATTGTGAAAATAATCTCTACCTTCATCTGAGTAAGTAAACGTAAAGTTATTTAAATATTCAAATCATTTTCTTGCCTAGGGTTGTTAATGAAAAAAAAAATGAACATAATTTTCGTGGAATATTTATTTAGGTATCCAATTAATTCCTTTGTTGTTTTACGAAAAGTAACAAGAGACTTTCAAAGCTTCCACAGACAAA
The DNA here is from genome assembly GCA_949319445.1 of Mythimna lalbum. Classification (NCBI taxonomy): domain Eukaryota; kingdom Metazoa; phylum Arthropoda; class Insecta; order Lepidoptera; family Noctuidae; genus Mythimna; species Mythimna lalbum. Next base: position 21,394,835 of record OX439352.1, read on the forward strand.
ATTTATTACTAGAACCTATTTGGAATATTGTACATGTGCTAGAATTAATTATTACTTAGCATAATTAGCACAAACATTGTGGTCGAGTATGAGTCTTTCATGTGGTCGCAATTGTATGATTTGTATTAATTACATTCACATTGTGACCTAGATAATTTACATCATTTGCCTGACTGATTTACATCAGTGTCTTTAGTTTAGTCAGTAATAGTCTGACACTATCTCCCGCTCCACCCAAGAGCGGTGGTTATCTTTGGATGATTTAAGCCAAAAGTAAAAAAAATGTGCCTTTAGTTTTCTGCTCATGTTGATCTCTGTAATATTTCTTTTTAAATGATAAAAATTTAGTGCTTGACTGCGATCCCACCTAATAGTAAGCAGTGATGTAATCGTTGATGGTGAATTGCACTAGTAGCCAACGATGATATAGGTTTAATTGTTTTACTCTTGACATCCATGTCGTCAAATTCTGCGGCTTTTCTAAATGTATTATTTATTTATTTAAACTTCATGTACGGTAGTGGTACATAGGCGGACTTAATGCAACAAGGCATTCTCTACCAGTCAACCTTTGGGTTAAAAAAGACAACACTGTGGTGTGGTGTGGTAAATTCGTAGGAATGAGAAATTAAAAAAAAAAATACCTTAGATCGAGCGTTCATATGATTTATTCCATTATAATACCAAACATCTAATACCACTGGTATTTCTTAGAACGCATTTTTATTACTTATTCTGAACGGAGACCACTCTTTGGATAATTTAATTCAATGTACCAAAAAATACCAGTGACTTGATCATGTTCTTTATCTTTAAATATATAATTTTGTTCGTGTGTTTGTAACCTAACGCCTCCTAAACGGTTTGACTGATTGTAATGAAACGTTTTCTGTATATTTGAGTTTTGACGGGTTTCGCCCGGGTGATAATAGAAAATTTTCACAAGGGAATATACTCCCAGAAGTTTTCTATTACTATTCCAGGATATGTACTACCTGTGTGTGAAATTACATCTAAATCTATTCAGCCGTATGAACTTAAAAAAGTTACAAACATACATACTGACAAACTTTCGCATTTATAACATTAGTGTGATAACAGTAATACGAACGTAGTTCTAATGTTTGGATCAAAGGATAAAATTGAACCGGTTAACAAGATAGTGGAACTGACACCAGGAGTGTGTCAGTTCCACTATGTTTATCTTTGCAATCTATTTTATTTACTTTGACTATCGGAGTAATCTATTCCACCCACTTCACAATGAGACCTGTTCGAGCCCTGTAGAGCAAGTCATCATTCCTGCTATTTGTAGATCCTGGCAGTCTATACGGATAAGCCGAAAAACTAAACACTAGTCTTTTTATGATGGGAAAAATCATCCAATGACAACCCCCGCTCTTGGGCGGAGCGAGAGATAGTGTCAGACTCTTACTGACTAAAAACCCACTCCGTTCCTTCTAGCCTTCATACCGGGGCACGAGCTCCCTTTCGGACGACCCTGGCCCCAGTAGGCTTAAGCCCCGCTGGGCCCTGGGCCTGTTGCTGACAACTCCTTGTGGCGCGCGGGAACAGTGCGCGTTGTCGATGTGTTGGGCTCGGTCCGGACAGTATCCTGGCGGCGGCGACGAGGGCGCCGTTGCCTGATGCAGTCGGCCTCCTCTTTTGCTAGCATCAATGCTTCGCAGAAGGAGGCGACCGCCTGCCATTCCTCCTCGCTCCGGACTATGGCCTCAACCAAAGCCCGACGAGAGGTCTCCGCTGCCGATCGCCCCCACGAGGGCACGGCGGTGCTCTGCCCAGGCGTTCCTTCTAGCCTTCATACCGGGGCTCGAGATCTCTTCCGGTTTACCCTGGCCCCAGTATAAGCACTAGTCTTGAAAAGTAACGAAATCAATTAATCTTCCTAATTTTAAATAATTTAATTGCTAAAAATATTGCAATAGTGTTTTTCCGTATTGCCAACATTACGGCGAAGGTACCTACTTCTTAACTGAAACACACCTTAATCTTAGTTTTAGGGTTCCATTTTCACCCTTTAAGTAAGAAACCCTAAAAAGTTTCGCAGTTTGAATGATCGTGACTGGTCTTCCTTGAACTCGTTGCAGTTCAAGAATACCAGTTGCGTCACGCGTGACATGACCAGGTACTGGTTTGTGAGAGCTGATGCTTGACCTTCGCAACCCGTACTGACGTCAGATACTCATACAAATAAGTCTTCAGCGTTTAATTCTTGGACTGCGGTATTATTTAAAAGAGAAACCGTGGCTTTGGAACGGAAAGGGCAACTAGAAGAACACGGAAAGGTTGGGCTTGTGGACGGTAAGCAATGTGTAGCTCGCTGTCCGACCGTCCGGTGACTGTCCGGACCGAGCCCAAGTCGTCGACGGCGCGCACTGTTTCCGCGCGCCTCAAGGAGTTGTCAGCAACGGCAGGGGCCCAGCTGGGTCGAAGCCTACTGGGGCCAGGGTTAGCTCCGAAAGGTAGCTCAGCCCCCGGTATGAAAGACAACGAAGGAACTGGTGTGGGTTTTTAGTCGGTAAAAGTCTGACATTATCTCCCGCTCCGCCCAAGAGCGCTTCTGGGCTGTTTTATATGGTCTGATCTCGTGGAGAACTTTAATATCGCGATGTACGATTCGGTAGTTTAAAGTTCCTATACATATAACGTCATAGATGTCGCTACAAACAGGGCCCTACCGTTGGAATTACTCCTGTAGCATGGGCGTTTACAAACGTTAACACCCACACACACACGACGGGTGTCTTGTGTATGAGTTGTGAGAGACCCAGAACAATTACCTATGTCAAAGGTATTTGTTCCTCACGTATTCGCTCCTCACAGGCCGTGAACCTGTGACACGTAGCACAACAACTAATCGCTCAACTACTGCGCCCGCCGTCCTGTTGGCAGAAAGAACAGGTCAAAATGAGATATTAATTTGACTTGACCGTTATTCGAAGCTTATTTAATTGAGATAGGCACTACGTTTCCCGCCTTCACTTTTCCATATATCTATCTCTTTCTAGTACGTCACTTCCGCTTGGCAGTGGTAGGGAGGCTCGTAAAGCGAGCCACGCACTTTTGAATTCATTGGCGTCTCTTTTCCCGCCGTGGTCGGTCGTATCGTGCCGACACTCCGAAAATATTCCTAACGGTTTTATTTGAATTTAAAAGTGAACAAAGTTTAATCTTTCGATTTTAAATATGGAAAATTCGGATAATAATGCCGATAAAGTGGCTAGTGCTGTTCCTCCAGGACCTTCTTTGCCGCGGAAGCGGCGAGCTCGGTCGAGTAGTTCTAGTAGTTCAAGTTCTAGTAGTCCGAGTTCCGGTAGCAGCTCCTCGTCTAGCGGAGGCAACCCAAAAAGAAGTCGCCGCAACAAGAAAAAGGGGGGCAAACGCAAGGGACGCTCCGAACGTAAGATTCGGAAATTAGCTAAAGAAATACGTAACCTTCAGCGGCAAATGACTAGCCAGGATAACGGTCATCACGTGAGTACTAATTTGGATTATGATTCCATCTCACTTATGTCCGGCATTAGCGAAAATCGTTATGATCAAATGCTTAATGTTGAACCTAGTAATTTCAGTGCACGTGGTGATCAAGAATTTACTTTATCTCTTGAAACTAAGCTAAAGGAGCCTTCTATGCCAAAGACTCCCGAGAATTATTTGAAATTGTTATGTGATTTGCAACATTTAGATAAAAGTGACTGGAATGAAATTAGGTATTCTGACACCCAAAAATTATATAATCACTCGCCGGGTTATACAGACATTGAAATGAACGAGGAAGTTAAGTCATTTGAGTCTCCTCGTCACCTCGTGTATGCTGATAAGGCTTTCGCAGCCTTGACCATGTGTGTGCTTAAACAAAGGGAGTATTTGCAAGGAACCCTTCAAGAACTGTTACAATGGGCAAGGAATAGTGACTCATTTAATTATGACACTCTTCTTCAAAAAGTTAATGACCTTTTTTCCGCAGGGGACTTTAATAGGTGTTCCTCAGACTTATTACAGATCATTTGTGGGCATCGTGCTGAGATCCTCCAAATGCGACGAGACTGTGTCACTAAACAGGCAAAGGACCCATTGATGAAGGCCAGCTTAAAGAAAATTCCTCCAACGTGTACCAACCTGTTCAACGCAGAGAAGTTTACTGCTGCTGTAGAAAAATCTGGAGGAGTAAGAAAATGTTTTTGGCCGTTGCAAAAACGTAATACGTCTTCTGCCTCGCAGGTGGATGCAAATAAGTTTCATGGCCCCTCGCAGGGGTCAAAGCCTTACAATAAGTCCTCACAAGGATTTTCTCACACAGCTCAGGCATGCCAACACAGTACCACACATTCGCAATGTGTTAGCAGTAACCCACCTTCGCAAGGTGGTTGCAGTCGCAGTAATCCACCTCCGCAAGGTGATTGTAACGCTCATAGTCATGCTGCTCAATATAATTCGGTCGCACCGAATAATCGCAATAACTTTCGAGGCCGACCGAATGCTCGGCAAAATAATCAGCCAAGGTATGGGCGAAGACGAGCGTCATCGCCTCCCCAGCGAAATAATGACAATAAACGACGTAAGTATTGACTCGTTCAGAGCGGGCCGTCTCCTACAGTTTCGAGACCAATGGGAACAAATGAATGCACCAGATTATATTCTAAAAATAATAACCGGGTATCGCATACCCTTTTGCCAAAAGCCACCACTTGTTCACCCAAGCCTTATCGGAACCAACCTAAATGTTCCAGAATCTGCCGAGATGACATGTATCATAAACAAAATGATAGACCAGGGAATTCTGGAGCGGGTGGTTATTTCGCCAAGCTTCCTGTCATCGATGTTTCTTGTCCCCAAAGGCGACGGCTCAAGTCGGCCGATATTCAACTTGAAAACACTCAATTCTTACATCATAACAGATCGATTCAAGCTGATAAATGCGTATCGCATCCCGGATTTTCTACAACCAAAGGACTGGCTATGCAAAATCGACCTTTCTCAGGCCTATTTTCATGTGTCTGTGGCTCGCAACCACAGAAGGTTTCTGCGCCTAATTTATCGCAACGAATTACTGGAAATGACTTGTTTACCTTTTGGCCTGAGCACAGCGCCCAAGACCTTTGCTGCGCTAACCAATTGGATAGCTCAGACACTCAGGCAACGAGGTGTGAGAATAGTAGTTTTTCTCGACGACTTCTTGATCGCTCACCAGGACGAAATCAAGCTCCGAAGTCATGTCAAAATTTTGCTCGATACTTTGGAGACGTTAGGTTGGCTGATCAACTACAAAAAGTCGATCATCACACCGTCAAAAAGCTTGGTCTTTCTAGGAATTCATTGGGATCCATGGACGAATCGCAAGCGCCTTCCCGACGAAAAAATTCCTGGACTTGTAGCGAAAATCAATCATTTGCTGTGGAAAGAGCGCACAACGCTCAGGGAGCTCCAAAGCATCGTTGGTCTACTCAATTTTGCCAGCTTCACAGTTCCAAAAGGAAGACTCCATTTTCGAGCGCTTCTGAGCCTATTGAACGAAATCTTGAAGTCGGATCACAGGATATTGCACAACTTACCTCGCGCTGCCATAGAAAACCTGTTATGGTGGCGCCAAAATTGCCAGCAATCGTCGGCCATACACATGCCACCTCCGCTGCATTTCCTCACAACAGATGCATCGGACATCGCTTGGGGAGCTCGTCTGGACAATCTCTCACTCTCGGGTCTGTGGTCAGAAGCCGAGAAAGATCTTCATTGCAACCAAAAGGAAATGATAGCAATCCTAAGAGTTTTGGAAGATCATTGTCAGCTCCTGAGACACAAGACGGTTTTGATTCAGAGCGACAACAAGTCAGTAGTTGCATATCTACGTCACGAGGGCGGCACCAAATCAGCTCCTCTCCTGGACGTAACCTACAAGGTGTTCAAAATCACAGAGCATTATCAAATTCACATGAACGTCTTTTACATACCAGGTATATACAACGGCCACGCAGATCACCTGTCGAGGCTTCGCCTAACTCCCGAATGGCATCTGTCTGCAGAATGCACGAACAAAATATTCTCCAAATGGGGAGTCCCACTGATCGACCTATTTGCGTCCAACCGAGCACATGTAGTGTTGAATTACGTGTCCTTAGACCAGAACGACGACCAAGCCCTGTTTTACGACGCGTTCTCCCAAATGTGGAATTACAATCTAGCGTGGGTGTTCCCTCCACCCTTTCTGATTCCCAAGGTCTTAGGTTATCTCAATCAAGCTCAGGGAACGTACTTACTGGTAGTTCCTCGGTGGGAGCGAGTTTTTTGGCGACCCGACATCAAATCGCGTGCCCTAGCAGCCCCATTCACGATATATCACCTAGACAAAGTCCTGATCGACACGACAACAGGACTACCACCACCGAATGTCCACGAAATGACTCTGGAAGTGTGGAAATGTGGGGGTGGTCTGAGATGCTAAAATCCTGGAATCGTAATCAATTAGAACTTCTTGAGAAATCATGGCGTCCCTCAACACGTAAAGTTTATGGTGTAGCTTGGAAGAGATGGCTAGTTTGGTGCGAAACGCACCAGATTAACCCCTCAACTCCAATAGCAAGCGATTTGGCTAGATTTTTATCTGATCTCTATTTAATTAATAAATTATCATACAATTCTATTTCGTTACACAAATCTGTGGTTTCAACGCTTTGCAACCCAGAATCCTCAGGCCAGTTAAGTTCAAATGTCCTAGTAAAACATGTCCTAAAATCAATAGCATTACAGAAAACGGTCCCCCATGCCAAGCCCCCGGTTTGGAACATAAACGAGCTCGCTAGTTTCCTAGAGAGTAAACGCATCGATGAACATAATATTTTTCAAGTGCAGAGACATACAGCTGCTCTACTTCTCCTATGTTCTGGGAGAAGAATACACGATTTAACTTTACTCAGAGTTGATTCTAATAATTATTCTAATCAAGATGATGTATTAGTTTTTTGGCCGGTTTTTGGATCGAAAACTGATTCGGTAGATTACAGACAATCTGGTTGGAGATTAATTTCTAATAAAACTAACAAAAACTTAGACCCGGTCTACTGGGCCAAGTGTTCGATTTCACTACTTGAAAATCGTAGAAATGCTGCAAATTGTAGTAATTTGTTTATTAACATTAGAGGTGAACCTAAACCTGCATCGAAAACCCTAATTGCAGGCTGGATCAAGTCCCTATTAGCAGAAGCCGGTATTAAGGCATCTCCTGGGAGTTTTAGGTCAGCCGTAGCCTCAAAAAATTGGTTCGATAATTACCCCCTCGAAGAAATTCTTGCTAGGGGAAATTGGCGATCCCAAAATACCTTTAGCAAATTTTATATGCGCGAGGTTAGACCCGCTATTAACCGTGTATCTATAACAGCATTGTTTAATCCAGTTGATTAGAAATTGTGTAATTATATACCTACCTGATTTTATATGTAATAAGATTTTTTATTTTCAAATATATGTCTGTTCATTACATATGCCTTCTTCATTCAATGCCTACATCGATCATATTTGATCGCAAACTACCCACATCTTAGTACCTAATCCTGCATCATAAAGACATTACATTTTAAAATATCACATTGGCGTCTTCATCACTTCCACCAGGCGATAACAAACACGTCTCAATTAAATAAGCTTCGAATAACGGTCAAGTCAAATTAATAGAAGCGTTTTACCTACCAATAAAACGCATATTAATTTACTTACCTTATTCGAAGCTTATGAACCAGTTCTGCCTGGTAATTGGACTCAATGAATTCAAAAGTGCGTGGCTCGCTTTACGAGCCTCCCTACCACTGCCAAGCGGAAGTGACGTACTAGAAAGAGATAGATATATGGAAAAGTGAAGGCGGGAAACGTAGTGCCTATCTCAATTAAATAAGCTTCGAATAAGGTAAGTAAATTAATATGCGTTTTATTGGTAGGTAAAACGCTTCTAATAATAAAAATAATATTCTACAACTATCACACAACGCCGTCTAGTCTCAAGCTAAGTAGAGTTTGGGTTAATACTAGGCAACTGATAAACATACATAATATAGATAAATTACATCCAGACACATAACAAATGACAAATCATGCTCATCACACAAACATTTGTCCTGGATGGGAATAGAAATCACGATCTCCGGCATAGCAGTCAGAGCCAGTAACTACTAGACCAACTAGACAGTCCAATATGTGTGGCGATATCCGTCATTCATCATCATCATCATGATCATTTCTGCCGATAGACATTCATTGTTAGACATAGGCCTCCCCTAAGCGTCCTGCATCCATCGGATTCCCGCAACCTTCACCAGGTCATCGGTCCACCTCGTAGGAGGCCTTCTAACTCTGCACCATTGCGCTTGGCCATTTGCATATTGAAATACAAAAAGAAATATTTGCGGTAGTAGTATAGTTTACACAGGACAGTCTCCATTTTTTTGAGGTGATAAACCATCAAATATCTTCTCCCACTGTGGGTAAGGCGACCATTACACGGTCATGCATGCGTCAATCAATTCCATCAATCATGAATAATGGTTTTCGTCAATCGGTACTAAAAACCCGTCATGCAACGCATTAGACGATAGGTTTTTCGTCAATCAAGGTTTTGACTGTGGCAATACTGACAGCAAATCCTACCGTGTAATGTTCGCCTAAAGCGCGAGGGCGTGTCAGATTTTTATTGACTATAATTCACTTGTGTTCCTTCAGATGACTGTCCGTTATAGAGCTATGGTAACTCTCTTGAACATACTTGCATAGGCAGTGTGTTCTGCCTTCATTTTTAATGCGTCCTTCGAAAATCTTAACTGCGTTTTGCTAAATTAACATTGACAGGAGCCTAAAGTAACTTTGTTTATTCTAATCTTTGTCATCTGATCTATTTATTACTACAACTTAAAATTAAGTCGTAATAGGAAGTAGTTTTAGTAGCGTTATCGCCAAATCATCGCTGTGTCTGTTGACTTAGACAGCCAAATATTAACACACATTTTTTTTTAGCAAACGTTGCAATTTCCAACGACTGTCAAAGCTGCATATATACGTGTACATATGAACATAGAAACACACAACTTTTACATAAAAAACCTTTCAGCCACTATAATCCTCATCAAAACCCATTCAATAGTTTTTGCGTGATGCGGAAATAGAGGACTGTTGAAAATATTTTTGGATCAGAAATGGATTGAAAACACAAAAAGTGTCCAGTATTTTGTGTGTTTTTTTGTCTATTTTAAACCCGTGTTTGTCTGTAAAATGTTCATTTTTAGGGTAAATTAGTTAGAAAGAAAACCGTTTATTTGAACCTCACACATATTAAAAATATAAATTAAGAAATAGGTACAATAGTATTTCGATATGACACATAAAATATACAATGTAGATTAAGAGCACTGATATTACAGTTCTGTACATGCTTTTAAAACATTTAGACAGGCCTGTTGGTCGAGTGGTTAGTGGCCTTGTCTGCTATGCTAGAGGTAGGGGTTTTGATTTTCACCCAGTTCCTACACATGTCAAATGTTTGTGTGATGAGCATGATCATTTGTTCTGTCTGAGTGTAATTTATCTATAACTAGCTTTGCCCGCGCGGCTTCGCTCCCGCTCTTCCCTACTCCACCCTACTATACCCAACTCTACCCTACTCTACCCTACTCTACCCTACTCTACCCTACTCTACCCTACTCTACCCTACTCTACCCTACTCTACCCTACTCTACCCTACTCTATCCTACTCTACCCTACTCTACCCTACTCTACCCTACTCTACCCTACTCTACCCTACTCTACCCTACTCTACCCTACTCTACCCTACTCTACCCTACTCTACCCTACTCTACCCTACTCTACCCTACTCTACCCTACTCTACCCTACTCTACCCTACTCTACCCTACTCTACCCTACTCTACCCTACTCTACCCTACTCTACCCTACTCTACCCTACTCTACCCTACTCTACCCTACTCTACCCTACTCTACCCTACTCTACCCTACTCTACCCTACTCTACCCTACTCTACCCTACTCTACCCTACTCTACCCTACTCTACCCTACTCTACCCTACTCTACCCTACTCTACCCTACTCTACCCTACTCTACCCTACTCTACCCTACTCTACCCTACTCTACCCTACTCTACCCTACTCTACCCTACTCTACCTTACTCTACCCTACTCTACCCTACTCTACCCTACTCTACCCTACTCTACCCTACTCTACCCTACTCTACCCTACTCTACCCTACTCTACCCTACTCTACCCTACTCTACCCTACTCTACCCTACTCTACCCTACTCTACCCTACTCTACTCTACTCTACCCTACTCTACCCTACTCTACCCTACTCTACCCTACTCTACCCTACTCTACCCTACTCTACCCTACTCTACCCTACTCTACCCTACTCCACCCTACTATACCCAACTCTATACTCTACTCTACCCTACTCTACCCTACTCTACCCTACTTTACCCTACTCTACCCTACTCTACCCTACTACTCTACCCTACTCTACCCTACCCTACCCTACCCTACTCTACCCTACCCTACCCTACTCTACCCTACCCTACCCTACTCTACCCTACACTACCCTAATTTTTTTTTCCATAAGAACCTTCTCCTCACAATAACAATCACAACAAAAAAAAAATCAGCCAAATCGGTCAAGCCGTTTTCATGCCAAGTCGTGACAACGGAAAACGGGGGTCATTTTTATATATATAGATAGATATGTATGTATTTAAAAATATATCATATCTTTATCAGTTGTTTAGTACTCGTTTGGCCATGGTAATTCCTTCCAACTATCCGCAGCTCTGGCAGGCTTCGTCAATTGTGCTAATATTTCCTACATGACCCGCCGTTGATCTGGGCTTGAGCTTTAGCAGATCGCCGGACGGCAAGCTCGCTTGCCGTCTACGTCTGTAAAATCGTTCAGCTATTCCAGACGTTCAGGGCGTCAACGGTGTGGCTACAATGTCAGATTAAAACCCTCCTATGGTCCATCATCGGAACACAAAGGGCAAGCCCTTTACGTCCTAGGGCCACGTTACTTCTTCAATCATTCGCACAGCCTATTCCAACTAATATGGATGAAGATTGAATCTCCAAGTGCCCATTCAATTCGTTAATCCATTCTATGCGTGCTCTGTCGTTGGCAATGGGGGGCCATTATTTATTTATGTGGCGACAGCATGCAGTCAAGGTGAAAGGTATATTATCATGCTCTTGGGACTGCAGTAACCCATGGGAAATTAAACAGTATTTACTTACTGTTATTAAAGAAAGGTGTGGGTGGTGGTATTCACGTTAATTGGGAAAATGCATGCAATTTGTTTATTTGCTTAATTTTTAAGTACATTTTTATACACGTGGCGAAACTTTGTCATTGCGACAGAGGCGGAATTCGAGAGCTGAAGTGACACACCATGTGTATCAATTAATAACGTTTTTCAATACACATAGGAAGAAATAATAATTAAAACCCTCACGAGTCACACCATGACGTGCAACTCGTGGGGGTTGCTTAGCACCATGCCTGATGCGATAAATATAGGAAGTAAATTATGGTGGGGTCGAACGCAAATGTGAACGCGTTTTTTCCGCAAATGTGTGGGTTTTAGAGCCGCGCGGATTCTTTCGTACAATGCCGGAGCCCAGCTAGGATTCAATCACGCCCAGAAGGGTGGAGGTCAGATATCTAATTTTGTTTAATTGATATAAACTAGTGCTTGACTGCGATCCCACCTAATAGTAAGTAGCGATGAAATCATTGATGATGAAGCGCACTAGTTTAATTCATGAATCCCCAAGCGACCACCGGTGGCCGCGCATCTATTGTCTTACTATTGTGTCTCTAATTGACGGTATCTGAAGGGTTAATAAGAGCCTATACACTCCAGCCTTAAACACTTCCAAATTATAATCAGATGGGAAGACCACAACAGGCAAACTGTTCCAGTCCTTTGATGTACACGGCATAAACTTGTCGAAACGCTTAGTTCAGACCGAAGAGGTTTCAACAACGTAAGGGTTGGATACCGTACGTTGGGTTTTCATGCCATACGTTGGGTAGTCCGAGTCCAACGATGTACAAAGTACAAACGATGAGGCGAAGCGCTTGGTCAGAACCTTAATGGTTTGGAGGTAGAAATGAGATGGAATCGAGTCACGCAATTTCCGCGTACATTCTCTAAAATGTATCCTGTAAAGCCTGTTATTTACCTGCTTTGTCATTAGACAGGGATCAAAGTCAACATCATGAGCTATTATTATTATTATTATTTATTATATACTTTATTGTACACCGTTACACATACAAATGGAAAAACTTAAAACTAAAACACATACATACAATGGGCGGCCTTATCGCATTCCGCGATCTCTTCCAGGCAACCTGGAATGGACAGTAATTGCCTGGACAAGAAATGGGGCTGTCAGAGGTGTGACAAACCAAGTAAACATAATAAAATAATAAAATATATACATATTATGACCACTAAGAATAAGATCAACGGGCATTCAAGTTAATTATTCAAATTAGTAAACTTATTGTTTATATGTAGACGTATTTTTACTTATTCTGAAAACCAAGCAACCGTGTCAAATTAAATCTATTTTGACAGACAGCCAGCCGACGCAGACATTGTTGTTTCTAGTTTTATTTTTATCGCTCATAAATATTAAATTTTTGACCTAAAAGTATTATATAGTCTGTCTTAAAAGTCAAACGACTTGGGATTTTTTTAAGGATTAAAAAAATCTTTTGTTGGCAACGCGAATTTTTGTATTGTCGATAGTTTTTATAAGGTTCTTTTTTTAGTAAACAATGATCAAGATCTCTTAATCAACCTTGATTATTGAACCAGTGTTGACTACAAGAGACTTTTAGACAGAATTCTATAATTTTTTTTTTTTCGGTAGGCAAAAATCATCTTATGAGAACCCCCGCTCTTGGGTGGAGCGAGAGATAGTGTCAGACTCTTACTGACTAAAAACCCACCCCGTTTCTTCTAGCCTCTTCATACCGGGGCACGAGCTTCCTTTTCGATAACCCTGGCCCCAGTAGGCTTCGACACTGCTGCTGACAACTCCTTGAGGCGCGCGGGAACAGTGCTCGCCGTGGATGTCTTGGGCTCGGTCCGGACAGTTACCGGACGATCGGACAGCGAGCTACCCATGGCTCGCCGTCCGCGAGTCCGCGTCTACGGTGCCCGGAAATCGGGATCGGAATCCCGGCGGCGGCGGCGAGGGCGCCGTTGCCTGATGCGGTCTGCCTCCTCCTTTGCAAGCATTACTGCTTCGCAGAAGGAGGCGACCGCCTGCCACTCCTCCTCGCTCCGGACCAGATTTCTATATACAAATATTGTCAACTAAATACTTTTGGGAAAGTATCTAACCAATATGGAATGCTATTTTGTATTTTGAGATAATAAAAAACATTAGCATATTTTTGCACCTAACTTAGCAATAGTCTCGTGGCATTTAATTTCATTTAAAGTAAACTTTTTTACAAGCATAGAATCAACAACAGTTATCATGTTATAGAACAGGTACCAAAATATTGGAACTCAACAAATCTATACGTAGAAGTTTTGGTGATGAAATAAAGCTTATAATATCACAAATTCAGTTGTTTAAAAGATTTACCGCGGCTCTCGAAAAAAGCAACTGAAGGGAAACAAGTTAGTTTTAGTTAGAAAAAGTCTGACATGCCCTCTTGGTCCATCTTGAGTAGAAGAAGGTCAATGAGATGACTCCTTACCGAAAATCAATTATCAGTAAGGATCATACGTGGACCAAGAGCGACCCTGAGTGGAAAAAGTTAGATGAGATGACTCCTCAACGAAAAACAATGCTCATTAAGGATCATACCAGATGTCGGGCCTTTTGTACTTTCTACCTACCTCTACTTTTTATTTTGTCGTTGGGTTAAAATCATCCAAATGACATCCCCCACCCTTGGGCGAAGCGGGAGATATTGTCAGACTCTTACTGACTAAAATACCCACCCTGTTCCTTCTTGTCTTTCATACCGGGGCCGAGCCTCCCTTTCGAAGCCGAGCCTCCCTTTGCCCTAGTAGGCTTCGACCCAGCTAGGCCCCTATGGTAGCTGACAAATCCTTGAGGCGCGCGGGAACAGTGCGCGCCGTGGACGACTTGGGCTCGGTCCGGACAGTTACCGGAAGGTCGATCTGCGAGCTACCCAATGCTTGCCGTCCGCAAGCCCTGCCTACCCCTACAGAAAAAGGTGTAAGAGTAAGCTTATATGTTTGTATGTAATCCTCAGTATCATACGGTCGTGAAGGTCGAAACCTGATAGGTGTCTCCAAAATCTTACTGGAGTAATCGGATTAGCCACGATTGGCGAGTTAAGACGATACAACACTTTATAAAAGTACTGCCCGTTTGGGAAAGTAATCCTGACTTACCTACATAGATACTTATTTATCTATATACCGCTCATTTGGTGCAACAATGACGTAATTACATTTTTAGAAATTTTACAGGAGATGCAGTCAAAGATTAATAATAGCGAAACTTATTACAATTCTAATTGTTGGTCAGTGGGTCGTCCTATAAATAAAATCAACGTAAATGATGTTTTGCCCGATGAAAATAGTCTTTCCGCACATTATAACATTATAAAACTTGTTTTGAAAAAAGTGTAATTACGCCGTTGTTGCACTAAATGAGCGATACTTGTAATTTGACTGTAACATTATCAGCGACTAGTTGCTCCCAGCGACTTCGCCCGCGTGATAGCAGAAAATTATCTCAAGGGAACATACTTCCGGGATAAAAAGTATCATATGTCCTATTCCAGGACATGGTCTATCCGTGTACCAAGTTTCATCAAAATCAGTTTGGCCATTTAGGTGTGAAGACGTAACAAACAAACAAACAAACTCACTTTCGCTTTTATAATATTAGTAAGGACTAGCTTCTGCCAGCGACTTCGTACGCGGATCCTGTTGCTTATGCCAGCGACAACGGGGTCGTCAAAATCAAAGATCTGAAACGTCTGATGTCGAATTCTAAGAGCCCGAGGACTGGAAAACAACGTGATGCGCGAGACGATTCGAGACGTTCCAGATCTCTCCCTTCCACTTAGGCGCGTGACAGTGTGCACACACCTTAGACATGGTGCCAATGTCTCCGTGTTCAATGTAATTAATAAATGGGTTATAGGAAAACGCGCTCTTTCTTTATTCCCAAAAAGATTTCCTATAGCGTGATCTAACTCGACGCCAACGCCATTTACGAAACGTTTAGAAAACGGAAACTACATATTATTTACCCAAATGTTATAGTATCTTAGCCATGTGCAGCGCCCCTTAGTGAACTCCACAGCGGGTGACGTAACCTACGACCAACTTATTATTTGCGGTTGTTACAGTAATCGGGTCTAGGGATCGAACCGCAAAATTAAGTTTGTTTTTATTGTATATACTTTTCCGGGATAAAAAGTACTCAGTGTGGTGCCCAGGATATTAAAAAATAATTATACCAAGTTTCATCGTAATCGGACGGGTAGTTTTTGCGTGATACCTGAACAAACAGACAGACAGACAAAAAAAAATTAATCACATTTTTGAGTTCGGTGTCGGTCTAGTAACCCGTTTGCCCGTTTGCCCGTTTGCCGTTTATTTTTTATATTTTCAATGTACAGATTTATTATAAGTATAAGTAGGTACCTAAACTACGTCTAATACAATGAAATAACCGATTTTATACCTAGGTACTTACCTCTTTAAAATTAATAGATGATAATGTGTTATAAATGTAAGAGTAGACAAAAATAAACAAAAAGCTCCGAACTGCTAAGCTATCGGGAGTTAAACGTGTTATTGTGAGTCAACCATAAAAGATAGACATATGCTGTCGTGGGATATTTTTTATATAATTTTAAGGAGAACATTTCCGTTATACATGATTTCTGTGTAGATTTAACCATTAAGGCTGCAAACGCGACGGAAGCTTAAAAAATGGAGTAATTTGTCCCGTTTCCCCAAAATTTCCCTTCACTGCTCTGCTCCTATTAATCGTAGCGTGATGAAAAGTATACTATAACCTGCCCAGGAGTATGAGGAATGATTGTACCAAGTTTCGATAAAATCCATCGAGTAGTTTTTGTTTCTATAAAGAACATACAGACAGACAGACAGACAGACAGACAGACAAAAATTTTACTGTTTGCATTTTTGGCATCAATATCGATCACTAATCACCCCCTGATAGTTATTTTGGAAATATATTTCATGTACAGAATTGACCTCTCTACAGATTTATTATAAGTATAGATGATGGCAAGGACAGTACCTAACTAATTAGGTACACTATTAGTATACTATATACAACGTGTAACATTATATGCGGAAAACCTCAGACACCCCAAATGATTATTAACCCTTCAGATACCGTCAATTAGAGACACAATAGTAAGACAATAGATGCGCGGCCACCGGTGGTCGCTTGGGGATTCATGAATTAATAAATAGACAGGGCAACATAAAGATTTTTTTGTAAGGTGATTCAATTGATTCTGCTCATTATTCTGATCAAACTATTTTCAGGTTTTGTGCATTTAACGTTACATGTTGTATAAGTGATATGAAAGAAAAGGGAGTTAGTGATAGCGTGACGAGTGACAGGACAGAATGGAAGAAAAAAACGTGTTGTACCGACCCCAAATAAAACGGGATAAGGGCAGGAAGATGATAATTAATAGTATAAGTAGGTAGCTGTCTATTTTGTGGTATAAGGCTGAATTTTTTAGATAAAGAAAGATAGGAAATCATCCAATGACTTCTCCCGCTCTGGGTAAAGTGGGAAGACGTGTCAGGCTTTTACTGACTACAGCCACACCTTTAACCCTTCAGATACCGTCAATTAGAGACACAATAGTAAGACAATAGATGCGCGGCCACCGGTGGTCGCTTGGGGATTCATGAATTAAGATTCCCTTTGCGATCTAAGAATACGAGATAGATAGATAGATAAATTCTTTATTGTACACCAAAAATAAATAAAAAGTTACTTAACCCTTCAGATACCGTCAATTAGAGACACAATAGTAAGACAATAGATGCGCGGCCACCGGTGGTCGCTTGGGGATTCATGAATTAAAATTAATAGGATGTCTCAATGGGCGGTCTTTTATGGGCGAGTTTCCTTTTCAGAAAATAACCGCGATTCTAGAGGCATCCCTACGATAGTTTGTGAGTGTGTGTATGTTTGTTACTTCTTTTTGCTCGAACCGCTGAATGGCAATCGATTAAACTTGATGCACAAGTAAGTCCTGGAATAACACGTAGGACATTTTCTTTCCCTTGGGTAAATTTTCTACTAACACGGGTTCAAAGCCTCTGCCAGTACTAGTTTCTATCATATAACTAAAATACTCGCGGTACAAAAAGTATCCTGTGTGCTATTCCAGGACATGGTGTGCCAGTCATCCAAATCTGTTTAACCGTTCGTGAGTAAAGAAGTAACAAACACACTCACAAACTTTCACCTTAATTCATGAATCCCCAAGCGACCACCGGTGGCCGCGCATCTATTGTCTTACTATTGTGTCTCTAATTGACGGTATCTGAAGGGTTAAGGGGATGCAACTTGAGATACATTTTCACTGTTTTTCACGCGTTTGATTGCGTTAGATAAAACAACTATTTTAAACCATGCTCGCTGTTGACGATAAGCGAGTGGAAAATGAGCCTCTAAGTATAATATTCGAATGATTCCGTTTACATTTTTTTTTTTTTTATATTTCCCACTTGGGAAAGGGAACTCCAGTGTCCTGGGACGAAAGGCAAAGAAGGATCATAGGAGTAGGTTTAGTCAGTAAATGTCAGACACGTTTTTGCGCTCCTCCGCCCCCCTAGAGCGGAAGAAGTTGTTGGATAATTTCTCACTTCAAAAAAACTGGTATTGGGCACAGGGTCCAAGCTAACAAAGGTCACGGCAGAAAGGTACCACTTAAAAATATAAGCTATATGCAGGCTACCGCTTTTTGAATCAGGTCCTTGATCCAGCCGCCTAACAAGAGCCTCTTAAGATGTTGGGCAGGGCTCTTGGCAATTATTATTGTAAGGAGATTTTATTATTCACTCGCTGTCTAGGTAATACCTAGTATGTTCCAACTCTCACTGCTAATTAGGTGACGTTACGACGAGTAACTAAGGCTATTTTTTATTTATTCTACATCATCATCATCATCATCAGCCTTTTAATGTTCCCACTGCTGGGACTCAGGCCTCCTCTCTAGGAGAGGGAATGGGCCATAATCCACCACGCAGGCCCAGTGCGGGTTGGTGAATGTCACATGTCTTCGAATTTTTGGTTCTCGGACATGCCGGTTTTTTCACGATGTTTTCCTTCACCGTTTTGAGAGCAGTGGTGATGAAATAAATTACACAAAGTAATGCGCCTGGCTGGGTTCGAACCCGCGACCTACAACTCGTAAGTCGGGGCCATTACCACTCGGCCACCACTGCTCTTATACTACAATTATTATTTATTCTACACTAATATGATAAAGATGAAAAGTTTGTTTTTTTGTTTGTAAGAGGTAATCTCTGGAAGTACTGGTCCGATTGCTAAAATTTTATCACCGATAGAAAGTTGCTTTATTCCTGAGTGACATAGGCTACATTTTATGTACGCGGGCGAAGCTGCGGCCAAAGGCTAGTGAATTAATAAAAAGATTTCGAGATCCACAAAATAAAAGTAAAAACCTTAAAAATGGTGCTGCACTACTACTCTGAGGCGTACAAACTCACGGGCGTCAACTAGTAAATAAAAAATTTTTATCAACTAAAGTCACGGGCATCAGTTGTATAATAATAAAAAATACGTGTTTAATAACTCTCAACAAAAACTATTACCAACACATAAAATTAAATCATTTCATCGTACTTTCCTGTTGTCTACCAACAATAATAACTACCTATTTCCTTAAAATGACTAAATGAATCAACCAATAGGAGACAAGCATTAAATTTTCCTTCCTCTTCTTGTCACTACTACCTACCATCTAAAATATTCATTTCGATAATATTATGTTGCAGACAGCAGTGAGTTTTGCCAGACTAAGCCAGCAAGACTCTAAGCTCACGAGCGAAAAGGAACTTCAAGAAGCAATTAGCAAAAAGGTAAGACTTTTTAAAATGTCTTTATTTTTAAAAGAGGGTATTTTTCTTTTTAAATGGCGTTTTGCGAGGAAGCTTTACGGTGAGTGTTTTTATAAATTTTCTTTTGAAAATGTAAGAACTAAATAATTGCGATTTTTCCACTACTTCAAAGAAAATTCCTATTTTTCTCGTGTATTTTCATTCTTGTAATATACATTCATAAAAAATAGTATGGGTAGGATGACAGCAGGACGCAAATAAGCATCTTTAAGATGAGAGAAAAGGATAGGTATCTTCATTGTATGAATCTGACAGCTGTAACCCGCACTATCCTATAATTTTATCATATAAATAACCATTTGAGATGTGTTTATGAAATTTGGAGCACATATGTATCTTGCAAGTCTCAATATATGAGCCAAATTTGACACGTTTACGTGAAATAATTTTTGAGTTATGAGGAGGTCAAAAGTGGCTCCAAATGGTTCGTGTAATATTAGGTACACACGGTGCTGCACGGTTAGGTACTTGAACTTGGCTTGGCACGCTACCGCGTGTCTAGATAATTGTAGTTAAGAGTAGTGTAATTTATTTACGTTACGTTTAAAGTTGACAAAACCACTACGCAGATTTTTCTTATACATACGACACCAATGATAAAAAAATAATTTTATGTGAAACTTTTTTTTATACGTTATACGTAGAACTACAGTCAATTTATCAATATTAACCCTTCAGATACCGTCAATTACAGACACAATAGTAAGACAATAGATGCGCGGCCACCGGTGGTTTTTTTTTTTTTTTTTTTTTTTCGACGGGGAAAATCATCTTTGACGAACCCCGCTCTTGGGTGGAGCGGGAGACAGTGTCAGACTCTTACTGACTAAAAACCCCGCGCCGTTCCTTCTAGCCTTCATACCGGGGCACGAGCTCCCTTTCGGACAACCCTGTCCCCAGTAGGCTTCAACCCAGCTGGGCCCCTCCTGCTGCTGACAACTCCTTGAGGCGCGCGGGAACAGTGCGCGCCGTCGACGTCTTGGACTCGGTCCATTACCGGACGATCGGACAGCGAGCTACCCATGGCTCGCCGTCCGCGAGCCCGCGTCTACGGTGGCCGGAAATCGGGATCGGAATCCCGGCGACGGCGGCGAGGGCGCCGTTGCCTGAGGCGGTCGGCCTCCTCCTTTGCAAGCATTACTGCTTCGCAGAAGGAGGCGACCGCCTGCCATTCCTCCTCACTCCGGACCATGGCCTCGACCAGGGCCCGGCGCGAGAGGTCTCCGCCGCCGATCGCCCCCACGAGGGCACGGCCACCGGTGGTCGCTTGGGGATTCATGAATTAATTCATTAACCTATCGAATACTGTAATTAGAGACACGATAGAAAGACATTGAGAGAGCCAACGCCGGCGTTCACTTGGGGTTAAAACAGTGTATTAAAAAACTATGTAACTAAAAGTTTTATCTTATAAGTGTTACGGATGACGATTGATGACTAGCTCCCGGTCCAGCAGTCTAATAGGCCCGTTTTGACATTTTTATTTTAACTACCTAGCGGCTTGTCCAGTGTAGTGTAGCTACTACTAAAAAAACTACTTCTACACCAGACGACTAAGTACCTATTAATTTATTGTTTCTTTCAGTTTCGTTCCAAGTTAAATTTATTCTAAAGTCTTTCTCAAACGTCAAAACGGGCCTTTTATTTTTTAACGAGTTTAACTATTCATACCAAGACATGGCTTAAAGGACTTAGTATCCAAGTCAAGAACATTAACAAAACAAAAGACTGACTGACGACTAGATGACCGACTTATTTTTTAAAGGTTGGATTTAAATGCAGGGTAGATTTAGAACGAATCGCGCGCAGCACTCAAAGTTTGTTTGCATTTTAGACAACGTTTTAGTAGAAGTATTTTGCCAAAGTTACAATTATTTTAAGTACTTACAGTGTATTTCTTATAATTTCTAAAAACAGTGTGTTTTGTGTGTTTTATAACGTTGGAAAAACCATTCGTTATTTAATGTAAGTAAAAAAATATTACAACACGTAGTATATTAGAAAGAAAGAAAGAAATAGTACATTGTTACACTAGGGGTGAAAGTTACTTATTTCGTCCCGAGAAGGAGTTGAGAGAGTACTAAATAAGTAACTTTAACCCCGAGGTAAGCACTGTGCTTTTCATTACGAATACAAGAAGATAGACATAGTTTTTTTTTTAATAATTTGTCAGTTGTTAGTTGTAAGTAAAACTCAGGCATGAAAAGTGTGATTCTTTTTAGCCCGCTCCTCAGGCAACTTCAGACCTTATTTCAGAGTATGAGTAATAAAGTGATTTTTTTTTGGCGCACGAAACATTGTTGACAACAAAAACTTTAAACACAAAACAAAAAAAAAAACTAGCATTGTAAATATGTCTCACGTTTGCGCCAAAAATATTACGTTTCTGTTATTATGAAACCTGAAAAGCTTTTTGTTCGTAACACCGCTAATCTCAGAAACTACTGGTTCGAATTGACAAATCCTTTTAGTTTTGGATAGCCGATTCCATCATTCCTTCGTACCAGAGCCCCGGGTCTCACTTTCACATTGGCCTTGGCCTCAATAGGCTTCGACCTTTCTGGGCCCTTACGGTTTGCTGATATCTCCTTGAGGCGCACGTGGAACAATGCGCCGTCGACGACTTGGGCTCGGTTCGGACGGTTACGCGGATACGGTGAGCTACCCATTACCATACCTCGCCGTCCGCAAGCCCGCGCCAGTGGTGGGTAGAAATCAGGATCAGGATTTTGGTGGCTGGGGTGAGAGGGCCGCTCCCTCGTGCGTGCACGTGCGACCTCCTCCTTTGCTAGCTTTACTGAATAGACTATGCCCTGGAATGGACTACGATACGTTTTATCCAGGGAATAGGTTCCCTTGGGATAATTTTCAACCATCACATCGATGAGGAATTATCCTGTCTGCTATTCCAGGACCCAGTCCATCCGTGTGCCAAATTTTAATTAAAATCCACTCAGCCATTCAAGCTTGAACAATGTAACCACTTTTGCGTTTGGCATTTGGCGCATTACTTCGTGTAAGTAATTTATTTCATTGCCATTGGCTAAAGTGGTGAAAAAAAACATCGTGAGGAAACCGGCATGTTCTAGAACCGAAATTTCAGAGAAGTGACATCCACCAATCTGCACTGGGCCCGCGTGATGCATTAGGGATTTCCTCTCTTGTAGATAAAAGGCTTGAGTCCCAGCACATAACTTCACCTACTCTGGGTGGGGTTATATCAGGCAGGGAGGAGGGAGTGTCAAACTCTTACTGACTAAAACCTGCAGTGTTCCTTCACTTGCCTTTTGTTGCGATGGTTGCGGTAACTTCTTAAAACAAACACACCTCTAAAAGGCGTCGACCTCTTCAATTTTGCAGACACCTCGTGGAGGCTCGCGTGAAACATAACGTGCCTTCAACCCAAGCTTAATTCTTTACCAGACGACGAGCTACCTATGGCTCGCCATCTGGTAAAGAGCTAAGCTGGTCGAACCCACGCGGGACATAAAGTACTACCACAGAATAGTATTTTTTATAGGCTCGCATTTCTATTCACTATTCACTAAAAGACCCCTAAATTGTAGCTATCAGGAAACACAGACTCCGTCAAGGAATTCCACTCCTCGGCTGTACGCACAATAAATGTGTTCCCAAAACGCTTTATGCGTATGGGGGAGATTCATGTGTTCTGTAGGGTACTACACTAGGACTATTCATGATAATGATAAATGATATTTATTTTGCAAATAGGTTTAAAAAAAAAAACACTTTTTCACGTCTATTTTATTTTCAGTCAGTTTTAACTAGATACGGCCGTTGTTTTCTAGCTGACTACCTTGAGAAGAAACACCGAAACAAACTCAGAGGTCAAAGTCTCTTTTAAAGTCCATACAGTAAACATGTCATGGTCAAATCATATTTGAACCAAGCAGATTAGTGTCTCAGATGGTCTTTTGAAGAAAGAACCACACAGATTTGAGTGGACCTGTCCAGTCAGTGCAAGCATTTGGCAGTATTCATGTAGCTCTTAAGTATTATTCGAATTATCTACACTGTTTTCTTTAACCGAGTTAAAAACTTAGTTTATCCATTTTTTTTTTGTGAAAGTCCTATTATCTCCGCAAATCGATACAGCGCAACAGTATCGCGGTGAAATAACAAAATATCTCGTTCTATACCAGCATGTGATAAGGGATGTTCTCTCCGGAGAATGGGGCTCAGTTCTGACGACACAATTCTATTTGACAATCCATTTATTTTGATCATGTTTCCTTATTGGCTTTTGAGGTACCGGCCGTTATGTGTGCTGGTAGTTTCATGATTTTTTAGAATGGGGATAGAACGGATGTCATAATATTTTCGATGCGTTCTATAGCGTATCACAGTTTTTGTCACGATTTGAAGGAAACTGTTTTGATGGCATTTTTTTTTTCGGTGGTAAAAATCATCCAATGACAAAACCCGCTCTTTGGTGGAGCGGGAGATAGTGTCAGACTCTTACTGCCTAAAAACCCACCCCGTTCCTTCTAGCCTTCATACCGGGGTTCGAGCTTCCTTTCGGATAACCCTGGCCGCAGTAGGCTTCGACCCAGCTGGGCTCCTCCTGTTGCTGACAACTTCTTGAGGCGCGCGGGAACAGTGCACCGTCGATGTCTTGGGCTCGGTCCGGACAGTTACTGGACGATCGGACAGCGGCAACATGGCTCGCCGTCCGCGAGCCCGTGTTTTGATGGCATTATAGCGTTAACATATGCTCTAGTATACCGCAGTGTAAGTTTGGATTAATCTTATCAAGTTCGATCGTGTGTTTCGGAATAAGAATAAGATTGACATGACGCCATTTTGTGACGTCATAGCTGTCAAATTGAATCAAACAGTGATCAAAACAAGAAATTTTTCTAATTAAATTTATTTACGAATCATGAACGAAAATGGTTTAATCAGTAGGCCCATGTTATGCGAAAGAAAACCCCGGAGCCGCTGGAACAAAAGCAAAGAAGGAACATAAGAGTGGGTTTTAGTTAGTAAAAGCACAAAATAGATAGTTACAGAAGAGAATCATGTATGTACTTCACTTTTTATACCTACACTCGGTGGACGCACACTAAATGAGCGTTTTAATCGGAACTGTTCGACGAGCGGGCCGAGGCCCTCTGAGATATCGTGTCCGTGAGCTGTGTCCATGCGTGTGTTGCTCGAGCGCACTTTTTATGTAGATTGACTTCTGTACCTATATATGTCGTGGTAAAAGTCTGACACACCCTTCAGGGAAAAGTCATTGCATGATTAACCACCAAAAAAAGTCCCTAACTAAAAGTTGTTCACATTCATGACTTACTTCACCACCCAAAATAGAACACAGTTTAGTAAATATAATTATCCTAATTCCTGTCCCATAAAACGCACGCACGTAATCGTCTAGTGACAAAAACACATTCTTTTCAAGACAGAACATCAAAACGAAAGCCGTCACAATAATGAGACAAGCCGAGCCATCTGGGGCACAATACATAGTAATGTCTGACAAACAAACAAATGTTGTTAGTAAATACTACTGCTACTGCTCACAAGTGCTCGAGTTTCTGTGAAAATCTCTGTAAATAATGACGTGGGAACGAGTGGTGTGTGAATTACAGTGCCTTGTACTGAAGATAGGTTCTGTTTATTAAAACCTTTTTTTATTTAAGTACTACTGACTGTTAGAGCCTTTATAAGGCCTTTCTTTAGGTGAAAAATCATGCATTGACTTCTACCTCGAGTGTAGCGAAGGGAGTATCTGAGTTTTACTGCCTGAAACTCATTCCTTTGTTCCTTCTTTGCCTTATCTTTTAGGACTCCCGATTTTCCTTTCGTGCACCCATGGTCCTGGTAGACTTCAGTTTTGCTGACATTTATTTGAGCTCGGGCTTTGGGCCCTTGGAACCCGGACGGCCGAACGGTAAGCTTCCCATTGCTTACTGTCCGCAAGCTCATGCCTACGGTGGCTGAAACGTGAAACTGTTCCATCACGCATGCGGCCGCCTCCTTCGTTAGCATATCTGCTTCGTAGAAGGAGGCGAGCGCCTGCCATTCCTCCTCTCACAGTTCAGCGCGAGAGGCCTTTACCGCCTAGTGAGTTTTACTGGCTAAAACCTACACGTGTTCTTTAGCTGCCCTTTGCGCTTCAGGGCTGTGGTGACTCTTTCAAACTATCTTGCATATTGGAGAAGAAAGTTTATTTCCAAGTTCGTCATTAAACTCGTGGGAAAGCTTATTACATACAAAAGAAAAGTAAAATCTGATTCCCATTTCCATTTCTAAAGCCTCTGTATTCCCAATTATTTTATACGTGAAACTTCAAAACAATATTTCCAAGTTTATTCTGAATCCAGTTTTTATTAAAAGTTTGTTGTTTTACAACACCAACTTTGGCTTTAAAAACTTGCCCGAGTCGCTCATCGCTCCGTCGAGACTTGAAGAAGATATAGCAGCAGACTTAAGAAAATTGTCTTGTATGTACCTAGTCATTTAGGGTTTTGGTTATGGAAATTTACTTTTTTAAAGTAAACTCAGAGAAGCAATGAAATTCAAATTTTCCTAAGTTCTTTGTATTTTGGAGGTCAGTGTTTTGTTTTAATTCATGAATCCCCAAGCGACCACCGGTGGCCGCGCATCTATTGTCTTACTATTGTGTCTCAAATTGACGGTATCTGAAGGGTTAAGTTCATTATGGCAGGGCGCAAACGTTTTTGTCTTGTTATGTCAGATAGAAGCTCCATCTATTCTCTGCGCATACGTAAACATTTTTGGTGTCCAAGTTGCTTGCTGCTTAGCACATAGGTAATTATGACGATCAAAAAGTTTTCGGTGTCAATAACCGGAACAAATAGTGTCTCCGTGTGTGCAGCATCTAAAATATTATTCGCGACCGTAAAGGGGTGACGGTTGTAAACTAGCGCTCAAACTAAGGCGACCTTGCTAGTTTCAATCCGTGTTCAAGCAGTTGTAAACCATGACCTTCAACGCCATTGGTTGGGAGGCGCGTTTTGCCAACCTCCGAACGTGTTTTTTTTTCTGTCGACGGGGAAAATCATCATTGACGAAACCCGCTCTTGGGTGGAGCGGGAGACAGTGTCAGAGTCTTACTGACTAAAAACCCCGCGCCGTTCCTTCTAGCCTTCATACCGGGGCTCTAGTTTCCTTTCGGATAACCCCGACCCCGGTAGGCTTCGACCCAGATGGGCCCCTCCTGTTGCTGACAACTCCTTGAGGCGCGCGGGAACAGTGCGCGCCGTCGACGCCTTGGCTCGGTCCGGACAGTTACCGGACGATCGGACAGCGAGCTACCCATGGCTCGCCGTCCGCGAGCCCGCGTCTACGGTGGCCGGAAATCGGGATCGGAATCCCGGCGGCGGCGGTGGGGGCGCCGTTGCCTGATGCGGTCGGCCTCCTCCTTTGCTAGCATTACTGCTTCGCAGAAGGAGGCGACCGCCTGCCACTCCTCCTCGCTCCGGACCATGGCCTGAACCAAGGCCCGGCGCGAGAGGCCTCCGCCGCCGATCGCCCCTACGAGGGCACGGCGTTGCTCCGCCCAAGCAGGGCACACCTCAACTGTGTGCTCCACCGTGTCCTCCGGGCGTACCGCACAGTGGCGGCACCCGGGCGTCTCTTCCGCTCGAATCCGATGCAGGAACCTCCCGAACTTGCCATGTCCGGTGAGGACCTGCGTCATGCGGAAGGTAAGGACGCCGTGAGGTCTTTCCAGCCACGCCTCAAAGAGGGGACTTACCGCCATAATTGTGGCGTGCCCAAACCTCCGAACGTGTTGGCGCATGGTTTACATCCACAAAACAGAAGAAATGATTCCTTTTTTCTGTGTTCCTTTGTTGTGTGTCTATTCTATTCTAGTTTGCAACCGTCTGGACATCCCTTTTCACATTTATCACGGAATTATAAACATTAAAATTATTAATAAGTACTACACTTCGAGGTTGTTATTGCCTATTGAAGGACTTTTCCATAAAAAAGTAACTATGAAGGTTGAATTGATGATTTTAATGATTAAACGCAAAACCTACGAAACATTATGCCTATCTTGTTTGAGTAACAAATATGTACAAAATCCCAGTAGTAACTAAATACATAATATTACCTTCTTATTATAAAAAGTAGGCCTGAGGCAATTACAATAATACGAGCCATGTTTTTATCCTTATTTCTGCTTTTCTAGGCACGGACATCTTTTGATATCTTAAGATATCATCAAATTGGCCTTTGTACAGTCAAAGGCAAAAATGTGTAGACACTTAACGAATTTATCACGTAGGGATTTAATTAAACTTTAAAAATATTGCTCAACATCCTGTTTCCATAATATCTTAAACTAGCTTTTACCCGCGACTTGGCCCGCGTTTATAATATACTTTAATTACTCTCTCCTTTTCTTCCCTCTTTCTCCTCCTTTTCTCACTTAAAAAAAATAGCATATGTCCGTCTCCAGGGTCCCATCTATATCTGTACCAAAATTTATCAAAATCGGTTTTGCCATTTAGGCGTGAAGACTTAACAAACAAACAAAAATCTCACTTTCGCTTTTATAAAGGGTTTTCAGTAAGGATTAGTAGGTATCTACAAAAATAAGAAATCAGAAATTTTATTTCGAATAAACCATTTACAAATACTTTTGAATTGTCAAAATGTCGGTAGGTCAAATAAAAAAAGGGAAACAAACTTGCACGTACCATCGCAGTCATTTCTGCCTGATCACTTAAAAAAAATTCGCTTGAATTCAGCGGCGCGGCGCTAAACCAAACCTTTTGAAGTTTTCGTTTCAAGTGCAAGCAAAAATAAACTTAGCGGTGGTCATGCGGAAGTGTCTTTGATGGTACATGAATGAAATCATAAACTTTGCATTTCGGCCGAAAGACGTCCTGTTGTTGGACATAGGACTCCCCCAAGTGTCGCCACTATGAACGGACAGGTCCGATCTCATTCACACAATCTTGACCAGGCCATCGGTTCACCTTGTGGGAGGCCTTTCACCACTCCAGAACCTATCATACCCGTCGACCACCTGTTTTGCGTGCAATGTCACTGAAAATCTCCTGTGGATGATTTAATTAATTAACCCTTCAGATACCGTCAATTAGAGACACAATAGTAAGACAATAGATGCGCGGCCACCGGTGGTCGCTTGGGGATTCATGAATTAAACCCCAAGTGAACGCTCTGTCATTGTCTTTTTATTGTGTCTCTAATTGACGGTATTTGTAAATTACTTATTGTACAAAAAAATCTTATCTCTAGTCCTCTTTAGGTAGTAATTCCAAAGTAGATACACTTTATAGGTACAGAAGTCAATCTACATACAAAGCGCGCTCGAGCAGCGCACACATAGACACCGCTCACGGACACGATATCTCGGTAGCGTCTTGGCCAACTCATCGAACAGTTCCGGCTCAATCACTCATTATTGTGCGTCCACCGAGCGTAGGTATAAAAAGTGAAGTACATACATGAGATTGTCTTCTGTACCTATCTATTTTGTGATAGTCATTATATTCCTAGCTAAAAACTTTCAGTTTCACCAACTAGGCCTATTCAGAAAACTAATTTCCAGCTTTTTCAAATTCGAAATAGTTTGAAACACAAACAAAAACTTTCAAACGAGGGTTTAAAGTCGTTAACTAAAGGTTATCGTGACTCGTCGTGTTTTCTGTCACGATACAAACATTTACAGTTTTAGGGAACGGTCCCAAGATAACGATCGGAGTTCATCCTTGCGTGATATCGCCAACGTTTATGGTAAGCAGGAGTGTTGGCTGTGTCACTTGTCAACTTTTATGTGCTGTCGTTTGTTTTGTATTGTTTAGTCTAAACTATAATAACATGTTTTTTGTCCGCACTCGGACCCCATGACCTTAGGGTTTCGACCCCAAACGGTGTATACTGTAATTAGTAATAATTGTCTTTACATAGTGGTCAATTTTTTTTATTAAAAACCTAAAAAAAAAAAGTAGATATAGTACCCTACCGGTATCACAAACAGGGTCCAAGGACCAGTTGATGATTTCCCAGCTCAAATAAAAATGCCCGAAGAAACTAAATAAGTCTAAGCCAAAATAATAACAGTGGCCACTATAAATTTCATTCAAGATTAGTATTGAAAATATTTCTACCTAAAACTCCTCCTCCGCCTCTATGCGGCGACAGTTCACAAAACCAAATATCCTTTAGTTTCAAACCATAAACTACACCGAAGCTCCTCCGAGACATACAAATTGACACAGTATCTCATACATTTAGAACGTCAAAGCCTTCAAAGGCGAGTTCTATTGAGAATCAATACACACCTCTTTGACCCATAGGTCCCAAAGCTTGTGAGGGATGGCTATTCAGAGTACTGCAATATGCAACCGTACGAGTATCTTAACTGTATGGAATCGGCAGTTATTAGTCAATTGAATACTGTTAAACCTTAGTTCAGTACTACAGTCGTAATGGCTCTTTGGTTAGAGCACCCGGCTTTCACGAATAAGATTGCGTGTTTGAAACGTGCGTACTTTAATAATAATTCTTATACAACGTGTAACGTTAAATGCGTAAAACCACGGACACCTCAAATGATTTTTAATTCGATTCACCTAATTACGTGAGATAAAAAAACAACTAAAAAATAATTAAAGGTTTTATGAGCAGTTTTAGTTTGTTTTAAATTCATATCTGCAATGAAATAAGGACTTTTCTTATCCCGTGTATGAGAAAATTTGATTGGAATACAACTGTTTGTGTTTGTTTACTTATTTCAGCGGGTTTGCGCACGTGATGGCTCGACCTATTCATAAACAGGCAGGTCGAAGTTTTTAATGAAGATTTTTTTGAAAATTTAAACCTATATTAAAAAGTGGTTTAATTGATTTTGCTCATTATTCTGATCAAACTAATTACAGGTTTTGCGCATTTAACGCTACACCTTGTATTGTATTTATTGACTAGTGAAATATGTTGTTTTTTAATTTCACATGCTCCATTTTTTTTTTTACATTATTATTAACTCATTTTTCAAAACCGTTATCCAATTTATTTATAAAGTGAAAAACTTAATTAAAAACCTCGAAGTGAACTCACCAGACGTTTTCCCAGTGTTTGTATTAAAAAAAAGAACCTATTGTTTTTATCTGAATAAAAATCTTATCTCTCCCATTGTGTTTTTAATTAATTATTATCTCAGCCGTATCTGGTGATTAATATAATAAATTGTCGCTTACCGTTGTGTTAGAAGGAGATAGAAGATAAGCCGTTGACTCTTTCTTTTTTAGGGTTCCGAAACCCAAAGGGTAAAAACCCGTCTGTTTGTCACCAGGCAGTCTCTTGAACCGTAACAGCTAGACCATTGTTGATACAGATTATGTATTTCTGTTTCCGCTATAACAAGAATTACTCAAAATAAAATAAATAATTAATTGGGCACCCATAGGTACTACAAAATCTGTAAAAAAACACATTTAATGTGTTTTTTGTTGTTCACTTTAAAACAATTTTAAATTTAATTTTAAATAAAATAAATATTCAAGAAGGATCTCATACAACAAACCTATTTTTTTTTTTGGTCCATGATTATAATGATAGTGTCTAATGTTTAGTGCCCCTATTTGCAGAATAAATAGGCTGCAAATAGGGTAAAAAACAGTTTCACACTATTTTTTTTTTCAACTACATGTTTCTTAACTGACTACTCTGAGAAGAAATACCGAAACAAACTCAAAGATCAAAGTTTCTTTTAAAGTCCATACAGTAAACATGTAAAGGTCAAATCATATATGAGAACCATGGAGATTAGTGTCTCAGGTTTTGAACAAGATTATTTCATTGTACTACGTAGTGGAATATTTTACGGTTTACCAACGCCTTAACACAATATTCAAATTACCAACCATTCTGGCCGATCATCTGGTTTCGACTGACAGGTGTCAAATACATATACCACGGTTGAAACGACCAAAACAGCCAATACGTCACAATAATGTTACGAAACCCTACGTGCGCGAGCCCGACTCGCGCTTGGCCGGGTTTTTTGAAGATGTCCCATCCCATCTTCTCACCAAAATTATAGCTTGATTAATTTGATTAACCCGTGAGGTCAGAGGGGCGATATTTCAAGGTCACGTTCCCGTCTCAGACATAAAAGGCAGTCTTATTAGCTGCCTAATTACTTGAAACTTTGTCCATAAAGTCTTAACGACTTTGTTAAAAAGTAGTTTGCTAAAGATGCCTCGGGCGTCAAGAGTCGCAGCGTGATTCCTGGCCATCACAGGCGAGGACTTGCGGGTGCCGAGCAATGAATAGCTTGCCATCCAATAAAGAACCCTTACGGTTTGGCTGACATCTCTTTGAAGCGCGCGTGGAATACTAAACGACGTCGATGACTCGAGCTGCGTCCGGACGATCACCGGACGGTCGGACGGCGAGCTACCCATCGCTCGTCGTCCACAATAAAACGCCTACGGTGACTGGAAATCGGGGTCAGGGTTCTGGTGGTTAGGGCGTAAGCTCTATTTATCCTTGCTCAGAACCATGGCCTGTACCCGGGGTGAGAGGTCGCTGTCGCCGTACGACCCCACGAGGACATGGCGGTGTTTTGCTCAAGTGGGTCACACTTCTACCATATGCTTCACCGTGTCTTCCGGGTGGTCATCACAGTGGTGATACTCGGGCGTTTATTTCGCACAAATCAGGCGCAATACTTACCAGGGTTATTCTTTCTTTCTTTAAAATTACCACGGCCTTGAAACGCTTAAAGTGACCCAAGTAATAGATTAGTAACAGTCAGTAATAGTCTGACACTTTCTCTCGCTCCACCCAGAGGAAAGAGTCATTTGATGATTACCTCACTTAAAAAAAAAACAAATACGTAATCCTTACTAATATTATAAAAGTGAAAATGAGTTTGTTTGTTTGTTTGTTACGTCTTCACGCCTCAATGGCAAAACCAATTTTGATGAAACTTGGTACACGGATAGATCATGTCCTGGAATAGGACAAGGATACTTTTTATCCCAGAAGTATGTTCCTTTGGGATAATTTTATGCGGGCGACGCCGCTGGGAGCAGCTAGTAAGTGATAATAAATGTTCAATACACTTACTCGAAAACTGGTTTTTATTAGCTACGATTAGGTTCTATTTTGATACAAGTGCAGAAAATTTGTCACTGCAGCCCTCGGTCGCAATGACAAACTTTCTGCACGTGCATAAAAATGTATTATTAACCTATAACGCAAAAGGCAACTGAAGGATTTCTGGTTACTGGTTACGAATATTGTAATTTTTTTTTAATTTCAGATTGTTTTTGTTTTTTTTTCATATTAATTAAACCAATCAAACGCGCTGTCATTGTTTTTCTATTGTGTCTCTAATTGACGGTATTCGACAGTCAATTTTTCTCACACGTCGTATGTATAAATAAAACTTAATGGCTTTTTTTAATTTATTTTGGCAATATTAAATTACAAACATGACATTTATCTTAAACCTTTAAAGGTTTGTGTGACTAACTGTGTAGCTAAGCATAAAACTCCAAAAAGACTAGACCATTGACGATTCTTGTTGAAATTTCAAAAATGTTTTTTAAGAAAATCTTCGGTAAAATACGCGGAAAACTGCAATAAAACACATTTTACAAACAGTTTCTAGCTGTCAATATTAGTTATCTGTAAATCCTTAATTATAAACTACTTTAAACTTTTAACAGAACAATATCTGTCGGGTCAGTTAGTGTGATATAAAATTGGTCAAAGCGAGTATAATGACTTCGTATAGAGC
The DNA here is from genome assembly GCA_949319445.1 of Mythimna lalbum. NCBI lineage: Eukaryota > Metazoa > Arthropoda > Insecta > Lepidoptera > Noctuidae > Mythimna > Mythimna lalbum. The sequence continues at coordinate 21,427,824 of OX439352.1, forward strand.
CCTCTATGATAGCCGACCGAAAACAAAGAATAATGGTGTACAAAATGCCAAGAACTACCGGGCGTTACGCTTTAATTCATTAATTTTACAACTGACACCACAAGCCAAACCCAACCGTATGTAACTCAATATAAAGTTGTGATTACAATGGTGTGATACTAACTAACTTTGCGCAAGCTAACTTCAGTGTTCCTAAAGGGGTTGTCATAGAAACTGAAGTCCTGCGCGCGCAGCACTCAAACACATACATTTACTCACACATAGAAGCGTTTCCCCTAGCGAGGGAAAGAGATAGTGATATAGTACCGGCAGGAACAAAAGTGTTTGGTTGAAATAAATTGTTAGGTGTTGTTTTAATTAGGTTAGGTGGTGAAAATTGAAATGGGGGTTCAGGTTTGTTTAATAATCAGGCTGCATAATAAAGATAAAATATTTAGTATTATTAACAAGCGCATATAATTGGAATATTAAAATTGATATCGGGGTCTGTTTCTTGCCAAAATAAAGTGGTTTTGTCAACTTTTGAGCAATAAAACACTAAGTAAATACATAAAACTACTTAGTGTAAGATAAATATTGAAATGAATGAATACACTAAGTGGTTCCACAACATATTTACTAAGTGTTTCGTGAATACAAATTTTAATTCCATTATGTATGTAATGGAATACCTTACTAATAATAATATTGTTAATGAATTATCGAATGGTTTATGTTTTTTTTTTCTAAACATGATTATTTACGTTTTCCTGTTATTGTAGAAATATTTTATTAAATAGAGATAAAAATTGAAAAATTGTATCACGGTATATATAATACAGGTCAAAACAATATTAGAACTGAGTTCACTGTAATAAAAATTACGATGGTATTATTTCTGCCGACACCTCTCTACACGACTGTACTCAAGTCGTCCCTCTCATACACAGACACAGTATGCTCTAACGATGTGTGCGTGCTTTACACCACAGATTCTGCGCGATGGACCCTAGTATTCTTGCAGCCATGGACAAGGAAGCACTTAAAAAGCAGATTGAAAACATGAAGTACCAAGCGTCTATGGAACGCTGGCCGCTTTCAAAAAGCATTGCTGCGTGAGTAATTCTTTATTTAAAATTTATAAATTCTAGTCTAGTGAGTGATGTCATAACGTGTAGTGCAAGGGAGCGGGAGTCGCCCTATGTGTGTGCAAGGGATAATAGTGCTTTTAACAACGGTTCAAAGGTATAAAATTGCGTGGAGGGCGTGCAACGTTTAAGGGATTATGTATGCTGGTTTTTTTTGTATTTAATCGATGTGATTAGATTCCCCGTGTCTAGCAAAAAAATTTCGCGTAAAATTTTGTGTTGTTTTGTTTCTGTCAATTTGTCTATGTTAGAGCTAAAATATCATCAGTTTTGTGGTACAGAATGATTCTATACAATGAACCATTTGAGTCAATTAAAATGTGTCATATTCGTCCTATTTCTGTTAATTTCTGTAGTGCTAATAAATTGTTCCATAGTATGGTCCTGGGCTGGGTTCAACGTTTGCTTAAGTCCCAGTCATTTCAACTGTAGGGGACGTACTAATCAATAATTGTATACTTCATATGTCTAAAGCAGCTAGCTTGGAATTTCCCCTATTCCTGACACCATTACTTGATTTCAGTGAAACACAAAACATTATACTTAATCGATACGAATTCTGTATGACTAACAGTATATTGAAAGTGCTATTTTGCACCTTCCCATTGATAAAATTTGGTATATTTTTTGCTGTACAAGTTATACTCTAATACATCTGTCAATGGTTTTCCATGACAGGTGAAATGAATGACGAAATTGTCGTGGGTTTTTTGGTACCAACACACTCGTTTTTATGTTTCAAATATTAATACTTTAGGGCTGTTATGTCCAACTATATAAGTATAACTACTTCATCATTGTCACTAACTCCTGTCATAGTTATTATTTGTGCCCAATATCTTGTGTTTGTTTTTAACCTACCTCAACCTCTGTATTCAACCTGTTTCAGTTTCTTGTAATTTCCATAATAACCTTTGTTCGTCAAAGTTAGTTGCCATTTAACCTTAAACATATCTTAAATTTTCTTTGTTGGTTTCCAAAGACAGCCTAGTTACAAGTATAAGTTTCTTGAGGTATTCTTAGGTTTTTGGATTGGCATATTCGTAATAAGTCACGTGGGCAATTTTGAATTATTACAGATATAGAGTACAAAAAGGCTAGAAAGTTGTTCAAAATTCTCAATAATTTATCAAGGAAAAACCTGTGACAATTAGGGAAATGGTGGTTTTTTGAGAAGACTTTACCAAATTGAAATTTTTTGCCTACTTTTTACAATCTCTAGTTCATTTTGAATTTATAAAACTAGCATCTTTTCATCTATATCTATTACCAAACTATTTGCAATTAGGCAGTACATTCTTTAATAAACTTAAAGAATGTACTGCTTTATTTATTACGCTCTAGCTTCAAATTCAAGTTTTATTAGTTTTCCTAGTTTGGCATATTATGTTTTTTTATATTATAAATTTTTGTTAATATTGAAGGAAGTTTATTAGTTTCAGTTAAATTCATATTAAGGACGTGTAAAAGTAGTAATAATTGACGGGTTACCATATATTTTATAACCATTTATTTCCTTATTATGACGTGATTCGTAAAGTACTACCGATAATATTGTATGGGTTTTGAGTTCAATAGCGTTCTTAAGTTATTGTTTACCTTTATTACACTAGTAAACAAGATGACATATAAAATTATATATTTCCAGTATAAGCTGACCTTGCTATGTGTTGGTTTTCTGTTCAGGAAGAGGTCTACCCTTACAAGAATTTAACTAGTGGCATGACTTTTGTATTAAGTACTTTATCAAATTAGGTGGATTTATATTTTTAAACGTAGGTATCAGCATACAAGTTGTTGCAAAAATCAGAAATATGATTAAAATTTATCTTTAAAAGGCAATTTCAACTTTGTCAGTGACTGGTTGGTCGGATAAAAAAACAATGTTTTAAACAGGTTGTGTCTTCCAATTTATTATAGTAAATTTATTCAAATATGCATGTTTACTTACATCATTTGATACTAATATTGCAGCCAAATGTTCATTGAAAAGTGACCATTGTGTCAGCAATGTCATTTCCACTTTCATTTTATTCGTAAGATTTTGAGTAGCATTATTTTCCTATACAACTGTATATTCTGGACAAAAAAGTGTGAACGATGAGTTTACAGCATCATAATCAAGAGTTTTTACTGTCACTACAAATTGTGTAACTTGTCTGTTTCTAAGAACAATGCCATGACGTGTCTATGTATCATTCATCGCAGCATCAACGATCGTTAAAACACTCATAAGTCTATTTTTATTAATATCAGATTCATTAATTATGACTTTATTATTGTTCACATGCCTTCGATTTAGTTACACGACTACCGTTATTTGTGAAGTAAAAAAGCCTGATGGTTTCAAGATTAGTATCAAATTCAGAATTTGAATTTAAATTCCGTCCGCCAAAGTGATCAATTTCCTTCAGTAGATCTTTCAGAGGCTTTTTATCAGATTTCGCTTAGCTCAAAGCAATTTTGTCGGCTAGGTACTTTTTTATTTTGCTAGTAACATTTAAAGACTTAACCATTAGTTTGATGTCTTTATCAGTTATTATAACTTATGTAACTTATCTCGTCATTTGGTCACCAAAATTTAATACTTATCATCTAGTCTGAAATAACTCAGACTCGTTATTGCTATTCAATGCATCTGAAAATCTAAATCGAACTATGAAATCGAAATAGACGTAGGTAATATTCTATTAATATGAATCACACAGCTTCATCCGATTTTAGAATAGAAATATCCCATCACACCTGCCTCATATATCAAAAATAATCTCAGATCTAAAGGAGTTTTTTCGTTTTCATTCATGATACCGTTTTTAAAATATTTTTATGAAAGCATGAGGTAAGGAACGGTGCGCGAATCGATGGTTACCACACTCAAAACAGATTGACTAGTACAAACAAATGCCGCTGCCCACGCGCAAATAGTGTTGCCAGATTTACTACTAAATTCCCCAATCTCTTTCTTTTAAGACATTTAGTATGGATCCGAATCTAGCCACATCGAGAACATTGGCATTTGCTTCTTTAGGTATCTCAGTGTGCAGGTGCTGTTGCATAGAGAGTACAGTGATAGGTGAGGCTTTGATAGGGTAGCTCCGCAATCCCATTGTGGATCCTTCAAGACTGTATATGTATAATGTGTATATCCCATTTACTTGGGATCGACATAACGTGTAATTTTCAGTCCTACCGAGGTAATAGGTTTATTTAGATATTTTTCAACCGTAATCTATAAGATGATCTCTCACAGACGCTTTTCGACATTGATAAGTTTTGGAGAAGCTTTGCCATATTATTATAGTCTAGGTGTGGAAATATTTTTGCCTATTGTTATTATGCATTTGAACTTGCATGGTTTGTCATCAAAAAAACAGTTTGGAGACTTACAAATATCTGCATAGTTCTCTAAATGATCGATATGACTAAAATATTTTTTGAACATAAAAAGTATATGATCTTTAGTTTGTTTGAGTGATATTAAGATTTTTAAACAAATCTTATTTTCACTATACAAGGAAATAGTCGAATTATTATGTAAAATTACGGAGGCAGTATTGTCAGTTCTTAACTTTCAATGTTCAGACTGTTAAGAAGCTATCAAGTAGATTACTGTAAAGCTTCTTATATGTCGATATTTTCGTTAGTAACCATTTTTATTTGATCTCAAAGAATTTTACTTCCAAGTAGATTGTCGATAAAAACCCAATATATTTCATAACATATTCTATTCTATGTGTAATGAAATATTTGATAAAATAGTGGCGTTATTGCCTTGATATTAAAAAGAAAAAGAGTAATATATTGAAAATGGGGTGCTATAGACAATTGAATAGATACTTAAGTTCAGTCAGCGTAAGCCGTTACCTTAATTTAACTTATAGTACTTAGTATAACAAGATTTTATCTATGTTTAATGTTTTGTTTTTCACTATCTTTGTTATCATTCTTATTTACTCGATGATGAAGATTATGAAGAAACATCGTTAGTTACATAACAATGCTTTTTTTGAGTAGCGGTATTTATGCCTCTTTCTAAGTCAGTTCTGGTCAATTTATCCATCTGTGATTTGATTATATTTCCAAATTCTTTAACACTGAAGTAGTCTCTCTGGTCTCCAGAAAATTTGGTATTCTACTATACTAACGTCTAAAATCTAAAAATTCATCATCTTCTTATCAGCCGAAAGACCATTGCTGGACATAGGCCTTCCCCAAGTGTCGCCACAACGACCGAAAAATTTAAAAAAAAAATCATTACTTGACATTCATTTCTTTATTGTATTTTTTATCATCGAAGAATATAACTTTCTCTAAGCCCACACATCTGTTTTTCTCCAGCAATCTGTATCTCTTTTCCCCATATGTTTGGGTAGTTTTATGCTGGCAATACAGCTGCAATCAAAACAACTGTCAATACAAGATTGGGTGCGCTTACGACTGCGCATAAGTAGTCGTTCTATAAATGAATGTGCCTGTGTTTTATTTGTGTCAGTACTTACTACTTTGATTATTTTGTAATAGGTTGGATTATGTTCTGAGAACACTTGGTACAGTGACACTGTTATGTCCGTTTTCTCTTCATCAAGTCGCGTTATCTCTTTAATCTCGATTGGTGTTAATTGAAATCGATTATTCGGTATTGACATTTGATGCATATCTACATGAGTCTTTTTATAGTTATTTTTGGACTCACAATAGTTAAATATATGTTAAAAGAAATTTATTCTCATAAAAAACTAGTCTCTTCCACGAGAAATATTATGGCATGCGAACAATGCTTATTATTAGTATTTTCGTCGTTCATATATATTGTTGTATAAGTAGGTACTTATTTAATGCATTCAATAGTAATTGGCTGCTAATATTGTTAATTATTTTTGACTACACGTCAGCAAGTTGTATTATGAATATATTATAGGAGGTTGCATTTTTAATGATCAACGGTATTTTGTTTTATTTAAATAGGTATCTACACCTGCATAGGTAAACATTGTTTTACCAAGCTTTGTTCTCGTCTCTATAATATATTTCGGTTTATTACCTGTTAATTCAACATTTATATCCTGTTATGCGTAAGAAGCAGCTAAAGTCAAAGTTCAAAGATCAATTACCTATACGTACTTAAGTTTACCAAGAAGTCTATTAGTCGCGAAGCAGTTACTTCCAATATACTAATTCTTACAGAGAACAGGCAAGGAGCTGTACCTAATTGATTGATTTAACATGTATACTGTATATCGAAGGGAAAAAATCAAAATGGGATTTCAACCTGATTTATTTTGACAGTACATCAGTCAAAATCCCACACACTCAACAACACTGTTATAAAAATAGAAAAATATCAAGAAGAGCCCCTAAAATTTGCTCCCACGTTAGACAAATAAACACGATGGATTCAGCCGAAGCGATTTTACACAGTGATAAGAAATCGTAATTCCTATTGTAGGTTATACGCATTATAATTGTAGGCATGATGTAGAAAAAATAAGATATCTCAATAAAGTCGAAGAAGAGGCAGAAGAAATTTAGGAAACTGTAAAGCTTAATTTTGAGAGCATTGGTGGTCGAGTGGTAACAGCTCCGACTTACAAGTTGTAGGTCGCGGGTTTAATTCTAGTCAGACGCATTACTTTGTGTAATTTATACGAGTATCATCACCACTGCTCTCAAAACGGTGAAGGAAAACATCGTGAGGAAACCGGCATGTCCTAGAACTAAAAAATTCTAAAACATTCGACATCTACCAACCCGCACTGGGCCCGCGTGGTGAATTACGGGCCATTCCCTCGCCTAGAGAGGAGGCCTGAGTCCCAACAGTGGGAACATTATAAGTCCGACTATGCTATAATTTAGACCATAGTTACGACAGCATATAAAGCCATATCTAATTATGTGGCACAGTGAGACTACTATTTGAAAGTTGATTCAATTAATCATGTTTTGCAGCCAAATTTTATTGAAATTCATATATGCTGATTGCAGTGGCTATTTATCATATATTAGACTCCATTCAAATCTCGGTTGACATATGTATATTTTTCACATGTTGTTTATTATCATATACTAAATATAGAATGATCATCCCGCCTACACGCACAAAACGTTTTGGAAACACATTCATTGTGCGTACAGCTAAGGAATGGAATTCCTTGCCGGAGTCTGTGTTTCCTGATAGCTACAACCTGGGAATCTTTAAGTCGAGAGTGAATAGGTTTCTTCTAGGTAAGCGCGTTCCATCGTCGACCGCATCGTCGTTTTCCATCAGGTGAGATAGCGGTCAAGCGCAAACCTATCAATAATAAGAAAAATAATAATAATATATCATTTGAGTTTGATTTGACATCTCATTTAGTTAAACTGTTACAGTAATTTTGTTAGTAGATACACAGACTTCTATCATTATAACAAGTGAAATTTCGCAAAACAACCACACAAGATCAATTGACTTACCAAACAAAGTTGTAACTTCAATGGTAGTTACTACCTAAGTAGTTCTCCCCACCAACCGTGTTCCCACGTTGTCGTCGTGGTGGGGCTTGCGTGTCTCAATGACCTTGAGGGCTATGCCGGTAGAGCTACTCATACCGGAAGGCCTCAAGCGAGAGACCAGACTAAGAGGAACACACACGGCGGAGTCCAGTCGGACCGCCCGGAGGGTGCGCTGTCCAGGGGCGCTGGCACCAACAGCTGTTGGCGCCTTCTCGACAGCGAGCTCGGTTCGCCTCGGGTACGTGTCTGCTTATCAGACACGACCACGATGGCGAACGTGTATTGGGGACCCGACCCCATTGCCAAAAAGGTAAAGCTGTACTCAGCCAATCATGGACGCGTCTCTTCAAGATCTATTACCCCAGGAGGGTACCGCCTGCCCCGCAGGCGGAGAATCCCTCACCAAGCTAAGCTTGGTCTGCCCCTCGTATTCTGGGGGGGGCAAAGAACGCGCCAGATCCCAAAAGGATCAGAACTTACCGTCCTCCGTGGACGCAAGGAGCCAGGGTGGCTCACTAATCGGCAGCGCGGAGTCCCTGGGACCAGCTCCCAGCACGTCCGCAATGCCGGTGGAGGCCGGCCGTAGCTTCGGCCTCAGAGAGGAGAGTGACGACGCGGCTACGGACTCGGATGTCATGGAGGTGACAGAACCCTCAAATAAAAGGAAGGCAGAATATATGCGCTCCGTGTCCGACGGCGAGACGGGACCTGCCCGGAAAGTCTCGTCCTCGGGGCGGGGTGCAGCCCGAAAGTCGGGCAGGGGGAGAGGGTGCGCTGAGGAAGCGAACCGGCGACCTTTGGAGATTGCCAGTGGAGAACACCAGACCAGCCCCTTGGTGCCGGAGCCTTCTGACAACGAGTTGCCAGAAGGCATGGAGGAGGCGCTGGTGAAGTTCCGGGCGGTCGTGGCTGCGGCCATAATGAGCGTGGCCAACAAGCGTGAGCGAGTGGCCAAAAAGCGCTCCATCGAGCTGGCCAACACTTCAATTGAGGAAGCGCTCCCCATTATTTATGAGCCTTTCAGAAGGACCCTCAAAGGGAGGATTGGTCGGCTCGAGGCGGCCATGGCCGGTCTCCAAGGTGTCGGTGCCGAAGAGAGCATGCAGGAGCAGGGTCGGTCCCAGCCTTTGCCCCGGACGGAAAGCGAGGTGCTGTCCTTGCTGCGGCAGGAGCTGGCTGCTTCCAGGGAGCAGCAGCTGCTGCAGCAGCAGGAGTTCCAGGAGCATATCCAGCGCCAGCTTTCCGTCCTGCAGGGCATCGTCCTGCGCCCCCCTCTCGCGGCCTCTGGCCAGCTGAAGGCGACAACGTATGCCGCTGCCGCCGCAGCCACTGCAGCTGCGCCCAAGGCAGGCCCGTCGGGGCAACCCGGGCGCGAGGCTGTGGCATCGGAAGCTGCGAGGCCGGTCCCAGCAACCAAACAGCAGCAGCGGCAGGGGAAGCCTGCCTCTCCCCCTAAGGGCAGGGTGGCGGCTGCCACAAAACCGGTGGGGCCTCCTGCCGCGACTAGGTCGCGCCTGCCGCCTTCTCCGCCCGAAGGCTCCTCTGCTGGCGCCGAGTGGACGGTCGTCGGCGCCAAAAAGAAGGCGAGCAAGGCGGCTAGGGCGGCCAAGAAACGCAAAAGGCGACAGGAGCGCAAGAAGCGGGCCATGGCTGCCAGACTTCGCGCCCCGACTTCCGCAGCTGTAGTGATCACACTACAGCCAGCTGCGGAAAAGAGGGGCGTGGACTATGACATAGTCATGGCCAAGGCGAAGCAGGCGGTGGTGGGCCACCTCGATGAGTTCGGAGCCTCCGGGGGCTTCCGAATAAGGTGGACCGTAACCGGAGCCCGAATTTTGGAGGTCCCCGGGGCGGACAGCGGCGAACTCGCCGACGCCCTGGCCGACAAAATCAGGGCGTCCCTGGACGTCGAGGAGGCCCGAGTGTCCAGACCCACCAAGAGCGTAGACATGCGCATCATGGGTCTGGACGACTCTGTCAGGGTGGAAGAAGTGGTGGCCGCCATCGTCAGGGCGGGAGGGTGCACGACCGAGCAGGTTCGGGCGGGCACCATCCGCGCTGACAGCACGGGCATGCGAGCTGTCACAGTGAGCTGCCCCGTGTCGGTGGCCAAGGCCATCACGGCCGAGGGCCGGAGGCTGTTGGTGGGCTGGGTTTCAGCCCAAGTCAAGATGCTGGAACCCAGACCTCTGCGGTGCTACCGATGCCACGTCGGGCACCACGTAGGCGCCCATTGCGCCGCAGAGGTGGACCGCAGTGACCGCTGCCACCAGTGCGGACAGCCCGGACACAAGGCCGCCGAATGCCGTGCATTGCCGCACTGTTACGCATGTGCGGCGGCAGGCAAGCCGGCCGACCACCGGGCTGGGGGTAGGTCTTGCGACCCTCCCACCAAGGCCAAGGGCAAAGTCAGGAGGGGCATCCACCCTGACGTCCTCACCACCGCAGCCACTACCCTGGCTGCCGCTGCTATCGCCGCCGCTCCCGCCGCCGCGGCAGGACCCTCACAAAGGGCTCAGGAGGAGACGATAATGGAATGTCAATAACGACACCATTACGTCTCCTCCAGGCGAACATCAACCACTGCGCCGCCGCTCAGGATCTGTTGCTCCAGAGCATGGCGCAGTGGTCGATCAATATCGCCGTCGTCGCCGAGCCGTACTTTGTCCAACCCCGTGGAGACTGGGTTCAGGACTTGGACGGCTCGGTGACGTTAATTTCGTCGGCCGCCGCCGGTACCCCGCCCCCCGAGTCCGTCACGAGGGGGCGGGGTTGCGTGGCAGCACGGTTCGGGGACATCGCCGTGGTAGGCGTCTACCTGCCCCCGAACAGATCTCTCGACGTGTTCCAACTCTCCCTGATGGAGCTAAATTCCGTCGTCGCTGGGTTCGGTTCCCTCCCCGTGGTCGTTTGCGGGGACTTCAACGCCTGGAATACGGCTTGGGGTTCTCGGCACACGAACCAACGGGGTCGGATGGTGGAGGACTGGGCCTTGGAGCTGGGCCTGGTCGTCCTGAACCGGGGCTCTGTTCCCACGTTGGTGCGGATGCGGGGTACATCAGTGGTGGACATCTCGTTCGCCAGCCCCGCTCTGTCGCCGCGTGTCGTCGACTGGCGCGTTATGGAGGAGGTGGAGACGTACTCCGACCACCGGTACATCCGGTTGGACGTCTCCGCTGAAACCTCGGCCGCGCCGGTCCGACAGAGCCCTTGTGGTCCGCGGTGGGCGCTTAAGCAGATGGACCGGGAGCTCCTCCTGGAAGCCGCGACGGTACAGGCCTGGGTGCAAGCACCGGACAGGCCTGTCGACATCGACGTCGAGGCGGAGTGGTTCCAGGAGGCCATGTCGCAAATCTGTGACGCGGCAATGCCCCGAGTCCCTCCAGGTCGTGCTAAGCGCCGTGTGTACTGGTGGTCGCCGGAGATCGGCGCACTGCGCAACGCGTGCAACCACGCGCGCCGCCGGTACGACAGACACTGCAGGCGCCGCAACCGCCAGCCGGATGCGGAGGTCAGAGAGGCGGAGCTGTATGAGGGGTACAGAGAGGCAAAGCGCACCCTCCGAACGGAGATAAGGCGGGCCAAACTCGAGGCCCGCAACGTGTGGCTGGGGTCTCTGAACGCGGATCCGTGGGGGCGCCCGTACAAATTGGTACGGGACAAGCTACGCCCCTGGGCTCCGCCGCTGACTCAGAGTCTCCGGCCCCAAATCGTGGAGGGTGTGGTAACCACTCTGTTCCCTGCGCGAGGGGAACACTCCCCCCCGCCCATGGCTCCGCCCCCGCCAGCAGTGTCTGACGCGGACCACAACAGCGACGACGACGACAACGCTCCAGAGGTGACCGAGGTAGAGGTGAGAGTGGCGGTGCGAAGGCTGAGTGCCAAGAACACCGCCCCAGGACCCGACGGCTTGCCAGGGAAAGCCTGGGTCCTGGCCATGGAGGCTCTCGGGCCTCGACTAAGAGGGCTCTTCAGCGCATGTATGGAGAGGGGCCAGTTTCCACTTCGCTGGAAGACGGGGAAACTGGTCCTCATCGCGAAGCCAGGGCGCCCTGCGGACTCTCCGTCCGCATACCGGCCCATTGTGCTGCTCGACGAGGTGGGCAAGCTCTTTGAAAGAGTCATTGCAAACCGCCTCGTCGCGCGGCTAACACGGGTGGGGCCGGACTTGTCGGACGGACAGTTCGGCTTTCGCAGGGCGCGCTCTACGGTGGACGCCATCATGCGCGTGCGAGCCCTCACGACAGGGGTTGCGGTATCCCGGGGCAGGAGCGTCGTGGCAGTGTCCTTGGACATTGCCAACGCGTTCAACTCCCTGCCCTGGAGTACGATCCGGAGGGCACTCCGGTACCACCGGGTGCCCGAATACCTCTGTCGAGTGGTCGAGGCTTACCTGTCGGACAGGTCAATTATCTACCCCGGTCACCAGGGAGACTGGAAACGTCGAGAGATGTCGTGCGGTGTTCCGCAGGGGTCGGTTCTAGGCCCACCCTTGTGGAACATCGGCTACGACTACGTGCTGCGCAGCGACCTCCCTGACGGGGTCAGCGTGGTCTGCTACGCAGACGACACGCTGGTTCTAGCGCAGGGAGAGTCGCACCAGGCGGCGGTCGCTCTAGCGACACGCGGGGTTGCGATAGTCGTTGGTAGGATCCAGGAGTTGGGACTCGAGGTGGCGCTGCACAAATCCGAGGCCATGTTTTTCTACGGCCCTCGGAATGCGCCACCATCAGACTCCCAACTTACGGTAGGAGGAGTTCGCATCGGCGTCGGGTCGACGATGAAGTACCTGGGACTCGTTCTCGACAGCCGATGGAATTTCGGAGAACACTTCCGACGTTTGGCTCCCAAACTCAACCGGGCCGGGGCTGCTCTCAAGCGGCTCCTGCCCAACCTTGGGGGTCCAGACGCCTCCTGCCGGAGGCTCTACGCGGGGATCGTTCGGTCCATGGCTCTCTACGGGGCGCCGGTGTGGGCGCCGTCGCTGGCAAAGCGACCGGCGTCCATACTGAACGCCTGCCAGAGGGTCATGGCAATACGGATGGTGCGGGGTTACCGCACGATCTCCCGCGAAGCGGCGAGCCTTCTGGCTGGCCTACCACCGTGGGATCTGGAGGCAACAGTCCTTGCACACATGCACGATAAGCGCGTGGAGATGCAACGCCGGGGTGAAAGTCCACTACCGCGACAGGTCGAGGTATGGCGGACAGAGCTCCGGCGGGATCTCACGGTGAAATGGCGTCAGCGACTATCGCAACCCAGTGCTGGGCACGCCACAATTATGGCGGTAAGTCCCCTCTTTGAGGCGTGGCTGGAAAGACCTCACGGCGTCCTTACCTTCCGCATGACGCAGGTCCTCACCGGACATGGCAAGTTCGGGAGGTTCCTGCATCGGATTCGAGCGGAAGAGACGCCCGGGTGCCGCCACTGTGCGGAACGCCCGGAGGACACGGTGGAGCACACAGTTGAGGTGTGCCCTGCTTGGGCGGAGCAACGCCGTGTCCTCGTGGGGGCGATCGGCGGCGGAGACCTCTCGCGCCGGGCCTTGGTTCAGGCCATGGTCCGGAGCGAGGAGGAGTGGCAGGCGGTCGCCTCCTTCTGCGAAGCAGTAATGCTAGCAAAGGAGGAGGCAGACCGCATCAGGCAACGGCGCCCCCGCCGCCGCCGCCGGGATTCCGATCCCGATTTCCAGCCACCGTAGACGCGGGCTCGCGGACGGCGAGCCATGGGTAGCTCGCTGTCCGATCGTCTGGTAACTGTCCGGACCGAGCCAAGGCGTCGACGGCGCGCACTGTTCCCGCGCGCCTCAAGGAGTTGTCAGCAACAGGAGGGGCCCATCTGGGTCGAAGCCTACCGGGGTCGGGGTTATCCGAAAGGAAACTAGAGCCCCGGTATGAAGGCTAGAAGGAACGGCGCGGGGTTTTTAGTCAGTAAGACTCTGACACTGTCTCCCGCTCCACCCAAGAGCGGGTTTCGTCAATGATGATTTTCCCCGTCGACAGAAAAAAAAAAAAAAAAAAAACCTAAGTAGTTCTATAAAGCGTCAAAATCTGCGCTTATATTCAACCACAACTTATTGTTAAAATTTGAGATGACACAAAAAAAGAAAAGTGTCTGAAAAGATGTGAGGGAGGCAATTACCCAGCAGATAGACAATAGTTTATTAATTTACACCATGTTATACTTTCCCCAAAAATATTTAAAAAGGTCACAGGTTGGGCATCACTGACACTAAGTACAAAACAGATCAAGGTAGGTCATAGCGGGCATTAGGCGCCAACACAGCTGGGTGCGGAAGCAAAATAACTCCTTAGTCGCCTAGGTGGCCCGGTGACCATGTATTTATGTCGCCAACCAGGTACCATAACTGGCTTAAAACTTTGTGATTTTTCATAATACAGCTTTGGAATCTTGTAGATAGATTTGACTAAAAATTCTAGACAGGTGTTTCAGGTTTCGCATATACTAAAATTAAGGTTGTATAATAAAAATAAGTAATATTTGTTTATCGTATTTCTTGTATATCTGTTTTAAATTGTTATGACGTCAGTCGACGCACATGTGTCGTAACCTCGATATTTAACACACATTGCCAAACATGGATTCTTGAAATACACTTATTAAAACGATTTGAGAGCATTCTTTGTTACTTGTGAAGTATTTTGTTTTTTATTACTTTTATTTGGTACAGATTTGGTTCCAGCTGTTGACAAAGATAAAAATCATGTTTACTTTTTTCAAAATCTATATCGCACCAAGAATCTTTGAAGAGCAACCACTTGATCACTATCATAGTAAAGACAACTTGCACCATTTACTCGAGTGTTAATAAAAACACCAGGTAAAATGGCAATTATACTCATGGATCACTATGATTAGTAGTCGTTATCAATTCTAAAGCTATATACAAAAACAGGAGAATAATTTAACAAAAACAAACCCTTCTCAATAAATACTCTAACACATACACATATATAAACTCAAGAAGAATGAAGCATCAGAGTTGCAAGCATGTTAGAGTGGTTTGTGTATGAATTTGTTAAAAAAAAACACATAAAACTTTATTATTTTCTTGAACGTGCCAGAGATACACTGATAAGCCCTTTATTACAAGCTTTTGTTTAGTTTCACCTGTCCTAATGTTTGCTTGTCTGTAATCAAATCTTGCAAATTCACTTCCCGGTTACCAATTGAGCTGAAATTTTGCATGCATCAGATGACAATGCAAAATTATTATGACGTGGAGCTGATATGATGTTGAAACCGGAAGATAGATATATGAACTCAGATAATCCTATCGTGTCTAAGCTTTTGGAATGCTCTTAATGAGTATTCATTATATAAGTACAAATAGCGCTAATTATCGCGCGACAGTATTCGCGCGTTGTCGCAATAAAAACATCGTATTCAGGTATAGCGACAATATCCGTGTATAGCGATGTTGTTGTCTACGTTAGCACCGACAACACCGCGACAAACTATAAGTATATATCGCGTTATAAAAGCTTGCTATGAAAAATAATATTTCATTGAAAATTTGTTTTTATGTTAATAATTAGATACTTCTAACCATTCCGCTATGTATTAGCTAGAGTCATAGGTTTGTTATAAGATACTATTATTATATAGTAGAACGTAAACTGGTGTTTCACGTCTGATATAAGTCTTTTCTTGTATCACACAATTTTGTACACACATAAGTTCCAATTTTGCTTACCTCTCAATGTATATTCTAACACATACACAAACTCAAAGAGAAAGAAACATAAGAGTTGCCATTTAAAAAAATGCACCTGCAGTGATTTTATTTTGTCTGCGCTCCGTCTGTCTGTCCACCACGTCTTGAGCTTATTATGGGGATTTTCTTTCCGTACCGTTTTCATTTTATAACGAAAAATACTGGTAGGTACTGGAGCATGTCAATATAGCGAAAGATATTTAGCACGTTCTTTGTCCGCTGTAGTTTGTTTTAATCTTCATTAGAGGCAATTTTGATGACCAAAAGCCTAATCATAAAATACAACAACAAGTATGTCCCAGATATTAACTGCAGTTTTTTTTTCCATATTAAATCTATCTTTTAGAACTTATCTGATTAAAATTTTGGAGACTATAACGAATTAACTAAAAAAATCATCAATATAATTGTGACTGATGCCAGGTCTTTTTTTTTAAGACAAAATAATGAGATGGGTGCCTTCAATTAACATAGATTTTAAATTGTTACAAGCATACAGAACCTTTAAGGCTTAATTACATGCTAAAATTACAATGAAACTATTATCCTATTCTTAGCACAAGCATTTGCTAAAAAGTATATTTTAGGTATATAGTTTATCGATTGCAATATTATCATCTATGCAGTGTGATAGGAGAGCTTATCGCTTTTATCAGCTGTCGTTGTTACCATGTCAGAATCACAGTGCAGTTATATTACAAAAACTAGACATGCCTAGTACTTAACAATGGCATGGCTATTCGTGTTTTCTTATTTTGGCTATTGTCAACGTTTTTTTTCCTTTCTTTCTTTAAATTTTGCAACCTATAGCATACTTAAAAATAGCTTCAAACGAAATTTGAATTCTGGTATTTTCCATTATCTTGAAGACTATCGATTTTCATAACAACTTTTGAAGCTACAGTAACAGAATACCCGACCATTATTGTATCTCCATTTACAGTAACGAACTTTGATTGTTAACCCAACCAAGTTGCCAAGCCAGTGAAGCATTAGAATCAAGATTACTTACTTACCGACAGCCGACCTCAATCCACACTGTGACCTTCCACACCCATTATTTACCCCTGAACGAAACCAATACAAAAGCTCATAGATTTCCAGTCTCATGGGAATATTTCCCATTACTTATACTTCTATAATAAGGCTTTCTCCCCATCAGTTATATTTCATCTCTAGCTGATTTATAGCTCGCTTTACTCAGAAAGTTGGTAGTGAAAGGGTTTCGCAATCTTCTTAGTGTTTTTTTTCTATATATCTTTTTTATTTTGGCGACCTTTTCTGGGAACACTTAAAGTAGTAGAAGGAAATGTAGCCGATGTAGGCATCGTATGGGTTGTCATAAAGAGGTATCGATTGGTCGACATGAGTCCACAGCCAAAATGGACGGACGGGTCGGTGGAAGTAAAAGCCCATTCGGTTGGTTGCTCATTCATTAGCAACCATGCGAATAATCTTTTCCTACTTTAATGTGTATTTTACACTGACTGATTACCATTTCAGTAGTATTCGTTTTAAATAATTTTAACAATGTTTTCGGTTAACACTTAATCACAAATATTTCCATTTTGATAAGGAGTTTAATTTTATTTATCTTGTACACTGTTTCCGTAGACCTTACGGGCATCTTTTAAATTAATTCTCACACGTTACTTCTCGTCTTTTTTTATTGCGTTTTCATGTCCGCCATCTGCCGAGTTCCTTTCTTCTATTTTTGTTTCATTATTTCTATTTTCAGCAATTAGAGTTTCTTCACACACTCCATTATTCCATCCTTGCCATCAGAAAAAATATACTTACCATCGTAAGAAGTAAATACAATTATCTTATTATAACCTTGTATGATTTCTTCCTCAGAAAGGTATGACACTTAACCTAATTCTTTTTCCGTCTGTGCTATAATATTGTTGGTTTTCGTTGACTGAGCATTTGTGTCTGCAAGCATTTATTTCGTTTCAAATAATACATTTTTACTTGAGGTTTGCGCGACGAATGATAATGATGGAAACGTTTTGGTTCTTTGTTGAAGGATAAGGAAGATGTTTAGTTTCTTGTCAATCATTTAGTCTTTTCTTCCTGTTTGTCAGAGTATGTTTGTTGATAAACTGAGTCTAATGTCATTTGATTTTGTTCAAGCAATGCATTATGTTGGCTTCCGTATCATCTACTCTCACGATGCGTTGGTAGTGCTTCTCTGATATGCTAATCTTGCTCCAATGCAGTCTTGCAACCTTTTCTATAGTAAAAACTATAGAATTTATGTTGATTTAAATCTTTGTGGCTTATAGGAAAGGTTGTATTGTAATGTATTCCTAGCTCTATAAATTTAAAAGTGAATATAGATATTTAACTTATATATTTGGAACAGGAAAACACAAGGTAAAATCATTTTACTTTAATAAACAAGTCACGGTATAAGCAGTTTTGTTAAAACATCAGTAAGTCAAATGCAAATATCAGGTAAATCAGGGCGTAATATTCTTTAATGGCTGATTACCATCAGTTGATGATGATGATAATGATGGCAATCTCGTTGATATTCACACGCATTAGGCATGATGTTTTGTAATTTTTTGTTAAGTTTCCTGAATAGATAATAAACATATTGTTATTTCTATCAAATATACTTCGTTCTTTGTCTTCTTAAATATTGCTTTTCTAACCTTTGGTTGTAAAGGAAAATTTTGATACGTATTTAATGTACAAGTATCTATTAATTTTCTGACTAATATATTTGTATTTCCTCATGTATATTATGTTATTGTAGAAGAAACTTAGCAAAAAATATCGAAGGTCATTCATAACAACAAGTATTTAAATTGAGTTGACATTTACCTGACTTATAGTTTGTCCAAGTGAACTGTTGTTATTGATAGCTTAAATATCAGCCACAAGAATTATTTTAAATCTTTTCTTCCATATATGTTTGAATATTGGAAACTGTCACATGCGGTTTCACTTGCGTCTTTAGTTACTGTTCCACTCCTCTGGGGATGAAAAAATAGTCGATATCTCAACATTTCAAATGGGTAATTCAGCTTCACTTTTTTTAACTGTCCGATATTTTTATAATTCAAAAATGCCTGTAATTGGTCTATTTGAACTTTTCTGATTTCTGAAAAGCGTTAAACGTAACTAGACATGTTGTCGTACCTACTTACTTAAAACAGAAAAAAAAACTAACTAAAGAACTCACATATAACTAAAATAACAGAAGAAACATTAACATTTTATCACCAAAAGCGTATACTAGAAATTTTGACAAATTACTTGCTTAAAACAAAATAAACTCTAACTTAGTCTATTGATAATACATCGGACACATTGTTCTCTTAGACATAGATAAAAATCGTACCAGTATAAACGTTTCTCTTAAAATTTTACGAGGGGCATCAGATGGTCTTTCATGTTTCCGCGCTTCTTCTATAAAAATGACAAATGCTTCGGAAAAAGTACTTGAACACGTACGATGAAAGTAAGCTATCAACGTATATACTGATATATATGCGTATATTGCTTGTACTGTGTGTATGAAATACCAGCTGTCTGTATAAAAACTTATTTTATTTCTGCGGAATGCAGATGTGCTTATGTAGTAAATTTTTTGCTACAAAGATTCCAAACAAATTGCTTTTACTTCATAATATTTAAATACATATTATATTATGGACAGAATTCAATGATGACATCTACTGCCAAGCAGTCATTATCATCTTTGTATTCTTTATTCTATTGCTTGCGGTCACCGCAACACATTTTTTTATTCCATTCTATCTATCCTGTATCTGACCAGTCCAAAAGGAAATTGAGATCATTTTAATGCATGCCAAAGTACTAGAAACTATTCCAGCAAACCTAAAAGTGGAGGATTTGAATACAGAGAATATAGATACAGTATGTTAAGATACACTACAAACGTTTGATATACACACTTATGTAGATTGTAACACAACTCATAGACGTCCTTCACCAAACGTGGGTCTTGGGTCTCTCCACACAGCTATCAACATAATATACATAACGACATACATAGTTACATGTTACAACTGACCCAAAATTCCTCTGTCCTTGTGAGGGAGGTTTCACTCACATTTATTGCAAGCATTTTGTCTTTTCATAAATATTTCGTTGGAGAAGTATCATTATGTTAAATTGTTGGGCCTAACACACTCCCTTGAATAACACGAAACGACAGTTATTATACTTTTGGTAAACTTGGCCTGTGTCCCAGCAGTGGGAACATTAAAAAGACTGATGATAGTGATGAAACTTAACGAAACTGTCTATTCAATAGGGCTATTAAACTAGATCTGTTGGATATCAAAAATATCTTAAATTTATACCGATTACTTTTATTCTTGTAAAGAAGAATGGAGATAACAATCAAATCAAAAGCTTTATATAGATACACCTACGTAAAAACATACATAATAATATAGGTGTACAGATTCCAAATATTCCAGTCTTTGTGACGAAGGTTTTGTTCACATCTATTGTATGAATTCATTAGAATGTTCATAATTCTTTGAAGATATTCTAGTCTTATATTTATACTTTTATTCAAGCATTCTTTGAGGTACATCAATGCTTGTAAAGTATTTTCATCTTTTTTTATTACTAGCTGTTCCCCGCGGCTTCGCCCGTATATATAATATATAGCCTATGTCACTCAAAAATAAAGGAGCTTTCTATTGGGTGCTATTTTTTTTGCAATCGGAACAGTACTTTCAGAGATTACTACATACAAAAAAACTAACTTTTCCTTTTTAGTATTTTATTGTAGGTATAATAGTATAAGGTTAAGATATTATATTACATAAGATGGAAATATTAATCAATCTTCATCGTATGCATAAAAAATAATGCTGTTCCTTCATCATCATTTCAGCCGATAGACGTCCACTGTTGGACATAGTCCTACCCCAATTGTCGCCACAATGATCAATGCTGCTTTTTTTTTTGTCGACGAGGAAAATCATCTTTGACGAAACCCGCTCTTGGGTGGAACGGGAGACAGTGTCAGACTCTTACTGACTAAAAACCCCGCGCCGTTCCTTCTAGCCTTCATACCGGGGCACGAGCTCCCTTTCGGACAACCCTGTCCCCAGTAGGCTTCGACCCAGCTGGGCCCCTCCTGCTGCTGACAACTCCTTGAGGCGCGCGGGAACAGTGCGCGCCGTCGACGTCTTGGACTCGGTCCATTACCGGACGATCGGACAGCGAGCTACCCATGGCTCGCCGTCCGCGAGCCCGCGTCTACGGTGGCCGGAAATCGGGATCGGAATCCCGGCGACGGCGGCGAGGGCGCCGTTGCCTGATGCGGTCGGCCTCCTCCTTTGCAAGCGTTACTGCTTCGCAGAAGGAGGCGACCGCCTGCCATTCCTCCTCGCTCCGGATCATGGCCTCGACCAGGGCCCGGCGCGAGAGGTCTCCGCCGCCGATCGCCCCCACGAGGGCACGGCGATGCTCCGCCCAGGTAGGGCACACCTCGACGGTGTGCTCCACCGTGTCCTCCGGGCGTTGCGCACAGTGGCGACACCCGGGCGTCTCTTCCGCCTGAATCCGATGCAGGAACCTCCCGAACTTGCCATGTCCGGTGAGGACCTGCGTCATGCGGAAGGTAAGGACGCCGTGAGGTCTTTCCAGCCACGCCTCAAAGAGAGGACTTACCGCCATAATCGTGGCGTGCCCAGCACTGGGTTGCGATAGCCGTTGACGCCATTTCACCATGAGATCCCGCCGGAGCTCTGTCCGCCATGCCTTGACATGTTGCGGCAGTGGACTTTCACCCCAGCGTTGCATCTCCACGCGCATGTCGTGCATGTGTGCAAGGACTGTTGCCTCCAGATCCCACGGTGGTAGGCCAACCAGAAGGCTCGCCGCTTCGCGGGAGATCGTGCGGTAACCCCGCACCATCCGTAATCAATGCTGCTTCATAGTCTCATTAAAATTGAAAAACGGCTAACCGATTATAACATTTTTTAATTTATTTTATTGGTGGATTTATTTACTGGTGGATGGCTTAAAAGAACAAAATAAGAAAAACTCATAAAATCAGTAAAACAATATTGTATCATTCAAAATTGATAATTTGGTAATTTCACTGGGGTACCAACAACCAAAGGCGGTACATAGCTAAACAGGTTTCTATATTTTAGCTCAACATGACTTCCTTTGAAAATGTCACAAAAATACTTAGCATTACAAACGAAAAGAATCCCTAAAAGCTTACCACTTAACATCAAGAAGTACAACAAACGAAAAAGGCGTAGCTACAAATACAATTTCTCAAAAACAGAGCACCAAACGCTTACTTAAAAACCCCCACTTACACACGTTCTCGGGGAAATAAGAACGTCATCAACATATCGCCATTTTACTCAGCATAACTGACCTAAAAACCGAGTCACACTGCTACTGACAAGGGGAGGAATTTGGCTACCCACCCTGCTATAGGGCTGCCCAATGATGTAACGGTTACCCTCATTTTTGAAAAAGCCTGTGTGTGACGGACTTCAAAAAGGATGTTCTTAATTTGATGCGTTTTTATGTGTCGGTTGGCAAAGGTGGGATTAAATGGGGTTAATGCTTTTCAGGCTACACAAGGTTTTCCAAACCAATTAACTAATATAGAAACACGACATGAAATTCTAGTAAAATTTTAAACATGTTGCGCACTGATGATTAAAATTACTGGGTAATATAATTTTTATCTTTGAAACAGAATTTTAACTAAAAAGTGACCACATTGTAAAGAAAACACTTCAATATCTTGCGAGATTTTTTCACCACAATAGTTTTCGTTCATTACTATTATTTAGCGTGTTTTTTTTTTTTAACCAATACTTATTATTCACTTTTTAGTAATTAGTTTTTCAAATCATTAAAATTTTAATTTTTTTTTTTAATTTTTAAACCCTGTGAATCTAATCAGGATAATCAAATATTTTAATCGGATTATTGTTTAAAAAAAATCTGATCGCCTAAAGTTTGGCAAAATCGTGCTCGAAAGGCGTTGGTTACAAGCTAACAAACAAACATACAGGTGAAGCTAATAATTAAAGCGTATTAAAAAGTGACCAGATTGTAAAGAAAACACTTCAATATTTTCTAGATGATTCGTCGAAATATCATTCTACTTCTGACCTGTAAAATACGCAACACAAATAAAGTTATCATGAAGACCATGCGATCTGAATATCCCAAAATAACCCAAGTAGTACTTCACTTAACGACCCAAAAATTGCCACGACGATAAACACAGCTGTAAAGAAACCAACCCTCAAAAAAAGAAATTTTCGCAACAGCAAAACACCCGATGTTTCTGTCATGATCAATAACCCGTGTATAAGTGGTGATTATATTATTCTTAATACATAAACACATTGCTTCACTCAAAACGGTTGACCCAAAAACGGAGTGGTCTCATTCCGTAAATGTGACAGGGTGGATTTTGGCGACCCCTCGCAATATCGAAGGGCTGAGAAAAGAAAAACTGCCCGCTTTCGAGATTTGGGCTGGATGATTTTCCGTGATTTCGGAACCGTGAAACACAGTATTTTTAAGATATATCGTATCGTAGTACTAAGCTTAATTTGATTGTATTGATTGCTGATATGAAGCCAAAGATACTGTCTATAAATATTCTATCTTTGTAGTCATAACGAAAAGTGTGGGTTGAAAAGGTAGATCCTTTTCTGCCCACACTTCTCATTTGGCTTTACTTTTGCCTAATTAAATCAGCTTTAGGTTATTTCTTTTCTTTGTTGAAACGAACCAAAAATTATTAAGAGCTTTATTCAGATCTCTCTAATATTTTACTGTTTTCTTTTTAGTTTGCCTTATATTCACTTCAACAAGCTTTGCAATATAAGACAGAAATTTATCAAAAGGTTCAAGGTCATGCCTGTCCAATGGATTTTTGTTAAAGTCTTTAAAGCTTTTAAGTTGCCCTAAGGTCTAACGTAACCCTTAAACCCATTGGATCGTAAACGTGCCTTCTAAGGCAGAAGAGGGATTACTTTGGTTACTTGGAGGTAAGATAAAAGAATCATGGTAGCCCTTTGTGGAGGCGGATATTTATAGGTAGTCAGTGAAGCAGATGGTTATCTTTAACTTAGACTAGGTTTTTATATGTTTCTTCAATGTTTCATACACAGTTTGTCGAATTGTTGTTTTTGTCGGATTTGACTAAACTTTTATTAACAATTCCTTATACATAGTTTTGAGTAAGTTTTTGTCTTTGTTCTTCAAATTTTTATTTGAAAAACAATATTACTCAGATTTCCAAAGGGCTTTATTTACCCATTTACAATTCATGATGGTGTTATCTTCACTTTTTGTCTGATTTCTTTATAATCTGCTAATTTTCGGTCTTTGGCATTCCATTCTTATCGAAAACTTTTAGTGGTTTACCATGAGAGGCATGCCTCAATATTTTAGGTCTGATATTATACGTAGCTCTAATGACTACACAAAAACAGCTTCTAATATCAGACTCATAAAACCCTGTCATAATAATATATTCCATATATCTAATACAAAGTAATAACTGCAAAAAATATACAATTATTTTCTTTTACCAGCCCTACTGTTTCGTATGAAGTGGTCGTTAGTTTTTATGTATATGATTGTATTGTCTGGACCCGTTCTTATGGACTACATCCATATACTCCATCTGTATTTGAGGATAAAAAGGCCAGACTAATGGCACGTACTTCAACTTTATTTTCGGTCACAGCTTTCGATTGACCTTGACGACATTACGGGGATAAAGGGTTACTAACATTTTACTTGTGAAATAAACTTTTTGGGTTTCTTATGTCAGCCATTTACAGGTAGGGGACCTCGTGAATTATTAGTAGGTCTTAGTGAATTAGGTATTTGTAGCAGTTTCTGATCGTGTTTCTATAGAGAATTTGCTTTAAATAGATCTTTCTCTTATAGAAAATATATTGTTATGCTAGTTATAGTAATATATATATAAGACAAATTAGGACTGCAAGGTTATTCGAAAAGTATCACAGGACTGGAACGCAAAGGGTAACTGAAGGAATACAGATGAGTTTTAGTCAGTAAAAGTCCGTCACTTTTGACTCCATCTAAAGCAGGTGGAGACTTTTGATAATAACTTTATCAATAGTAACCCAACATCTAGATTTGATCAGCTATCAAAAATTCACAAAACCATATTAGACATATAAAATAAATAAAATAAAAAAAAAAACCTTTTATTCCATACAGCAACACACAACAGTATTTTTACTTGGAAAATATATTTAAAAAAAATAAACATAATTTTATTCGATTTTAATACATGCAATTTTAATATTATAATAAATTAATCTGTTAATACTATTATTCGTTTCCATATTGTCACAAATATGACTAATAAATTAATATAAAATGATTACATATTTCATTTGTACAACAAATAATTGCTATTTATAATTTATTGTATAGTTAATTTTATTTATAATTATAATTTGTTAGTCTGACTATTGAAATAAATAATGGAGTAGCTAAAGTAGTAGCACCTCAGACTAACCAAGAAGAAACAATATTACAAATAACTATAGTTTTAGTTTATACGTAATGAAATATTATCTGTCCTGAAACATCCACACTACTTCGACCAACAGCGCACTATAATAATGAAATGAGCCTTGAAGGAGTACTGTCTTTATCACCGACTACACGTGGCGCTGATAATAGCATTATATCGTTATTACCTCATAAGAGGATGCTTTCCATTCCCTTGACGTAAGCCCTCTTTACGTAATAGAGACAGTAGCTGCCCAGACTATTCTTTATTGACAAGATATATTATAGTATACAACATAATTTTTAGTTTATGCGAAACTTGAATATAGTTTGTTCATAATCAGTAACTGAACGGATTCCAATAGTTTTTACACCATGTTATATTTTTTCCCAAAAATATTTCAAAAGGTCACAAATTGGACACCACTGACACTAAGTATGACTGACACAGGTCACGTCAGGTATGCATTAGGATCAAACAGCTGGATGCTAGTGCAAAACTCCCCCTCAATCACTCGGATGGGCCAGTCACTATGTATTTTTGCTGACATAACAAAGCTTATAACTTTGTGATTTTTCATGATACACTAATAAAATTTTGTACATAGATTCTTTACATAAAAATACTACGCACGTGTTTTGCGTTTTGCATAATACTTACTAAAACTAATGCTGTATAGTGTGCTATTTTAAACATTTGAAAATTGTTGATATCGTAAAACTATAACTACGTTTTGTATCTATATCTGAGCTGATAGCAAATTTTATTGATTAGCGAATCGTTAAAACTGGATCAATTTTATAGGATGATGTTATAAAATTTTGTACTAGTATAGCTAAGGAATCAAGTTATGAAGTAGATATAAACCTTTTAATTCATGAATCCCCAAGCGACCACCGGTGGCCGCGCATCTGTTGTCTTACTATTGTGTCTCTAATTGACGGTATCTGAAGGGTTAATATCCTAATGTTGTGTGTGTGTATGTGTGTGTTATGTTGTTGTTGTTATCTTGGGCCGTGGCGTCCGAGTGCTCATATGTTTTTTAAAGATTTATCCAAACGCTTAGTTGACTCTTCGCGTGACCCAAGGGCTGGCTTCTACCTCGGTAAGAGATTAAGCATTGCCATACAACGTGGCAATTCCGCCAGCCTTTTGGGCACACTTCCAGTCGACAGAGATGCGGAGGAGTTTTTTGACGTCATATTTAGTTAGGCCTTTAGTGTATATATTATTTTTAATTATTTAAGTTTATTTTATAATTTAATTAGTTCCAAATGTAAAATTCACCAAAATAAAAACGTTAAATATATCTTTAAACTTAAAACCTAAGTCAAGTTTGACAAAAACAAAGTTATTGATTTTTCATTAGGAATTTCTCAGTAGCAGCCTAGAGTATTAGTAATAGTGGCCGAGTAGTAATGGCCCCAATGAGTTATACATCGTAGGTATAAAACTAGACAAGTGCTTTATTTAGTGTACTTTATTTGATCACCATTCAAAACGTTGAAGGAAAACATGATGAGGAAAAGGAAACTGGTCTTTGAACCAAAACGTTGAAGACTTGTGTCATCTACTAACCCATACTACCTCCGCGTGGTGGATTAAGGTTCATGTCCTCTTTGAGAGAGGAGGCCTGAATTCTAGCAGTGGGAACATTATTAGGCTAATTCATGATGAGTTTAATAATGCTGATGCTTTGTGTCCGCTCTATTACCTGATTATTGAAAATAGGAATACTCTCTTCTTCTTCTTCCTCCACACGTTATTTTTCCCATTCTTTCCTGTCACCCGTCAGATTATCACTAACTCCGTTTTCTTTCATATCACTACTCACACAATCCATTCATAAGAGTGTTCTTTATCATAAAGTTATACTAAGAATATTAGCATATTCCTTAGAAATATGCAAAATTTTAATATCGTAGGTGATAAACGTATGTACTCTTGACTGCTGATATTTTCATTCTGAAACATTTCTTAATTACCTTCTACTGATATTATATCGACAACCCTACTATATTGGATCATTAGATTTTATAGGCAGCTGACGATTGTATTCTCTGGTTAGATCTTAACCGATACTGTCGTTATAGCTGAGGGAATGGCGCTGTATTAATGCAATTACTTTTATTGGCTAGAGAAGATATTATCGTTAAAGGTTTCAATAACTTAGGGTTATTTCGTTGTTTAAATTTTTTTTTTTTTTTTATGTAAAACTACATGTATTTCTAAGTCCTTTTTTTCACATCAATTCTTCATTTTTTGGAGATTAGTTTTTATAACTAAACAATTTGTTTACTGTTATTCTTATTTATTCAAAATATGTACAGTGTGTACGATTACATATACGGACTTGCAATAAGACGTTCGCTACAAAGTTGAAAAAAGCTAAATAAATCAGCAATGTTTGAACATTTTAAATAGTATTAAATATCATTAAAATTACTTAAAAGCATAAAATACATATTATAATATATACATACTAAAATTATATGCTACTAATATAAAAAATAATGTTTGTAAGAGATATTGTCTGAAAGTATTGGTCCGATTGCCAAAATTTTTTTGCCGATAGAAATCTGCTTTAATCCTGAGTGACATAGGCTATATATTATGTACGTGAACGTCGAAGTCGCGATCAAAAGCTAACTATGCTAATAAATTCTGTGATAAATATAGAAAAATAAAACTTATAATACAATTATAATAGACCAAACTAAGTTTGAGAGGAACAGAACCTGTCCTGTCCTGTCCTGTCGACAGGACAGGACAGGTTTGGAGGAGGAAGTTTGAGGTTTGGGTTCAACAGATATTTGTGCTTACAAATATCAATTGAAGTCCTCAATTGCTTAATCGCTATACAATTCAGAGGTAAAAGCTGATTTCACGATTGCTTAATCGTGAAATCAGCTTTTACCTCTGAATTGTACACAACATTCTGTTCTTGCGTGTAAATATATATATAGAAGTACACAATATGTTTATCTACAAGTTATGGCCAAAACAATGGCTTTTTCCTTCGAGTTTACTGTTATTTTATAGCCGACATGGAGTTAAAATAACGTGTTCTTTTTTTGTTTTATTATGGTTGTGGAAAATTATCCCAAGAGACTAACCCAATAGTTTCCAATACTTTCGTCCCAACACTTTCAGCATAAAAAATATTCTGTATGCTATCACCATCATCAAATATGTTTGTGTTTATTCATTTTACCTTTACTAGCAACCGATACTTTTTTGTCTTTTGATATTTTTTCATATTTTTAGGATCTTTTTTATCAGCATAATATTCTCGTGTGTAGATCAAAATCAGGTTATCTACTACCATATAAATATTCAAAGCCTACGACGCCACGTCATAATAATATTTATTCACCATCAAATTTCTACCATGATTGACAGCTCAATAAAAACTTCACCTCAGCAAGAAACGAACCTGTCAAACTAACAACTTAACTAGAAAAATCTACGCAGTAAACACTTTATATATCTGGCGTGGAAAAAATAAATAAATTTGATATAGTCTGCAGTGAAACAATCATCAAAGTCAGGGCGTAACATGTACTAATTCGTGGGGATGGTCGTAAACTCCCCTGTCTCCTCCCGTCACTAGGGCTGTCAGTGGACTTTAACAGTAATTGAGACAATCTCAACTTTTACAAATGATGCTACTAAAGTACTATTTTTTATTTTATCTAGGGTTTTATTTTTATTTTTTAAGTTAGTTTTAATTATTTTTAGTTTATATCTAGAAATAATTATTTTATTGTTTTAACTAAATATGTATATAACAAATAATAAAAATCTGGTGATTGTAATCTAACTTTAAGTTTAAATAAACTAAAGTACTTGTAATTTGACGTTTGAGAGTATGGTGACCTTTTTACCTTCACACCATCATATGAGAGACTACCTCGTTAACCTAATGGTTGCAAGGGCTACAACTACAGCAACAACAGCTTTCACAAACGACAGATGTTGTAATTATTTAGCTAGCTTTCCGCCCGCGGCTTCGCCCGCGTGGACTACAGTTTATATCGCGCGGGCAGAAACCCGTGCTCAGCAGTGGAATTATAGGTAGCCTGTGTGTTATTCCAGTGTCTCTTCTACCTACCTACCAAATTTGATCTAAATCCGTTCAGTTCACGCAAAAACTAGCGTGAAAGCGTAACAGACAGACAGAGTTACTTTCGCATTTATAATATTAGTAGGGATTTTCAACCTTTGTACCTTTTCGAGTGAAACAAACAAAGTCATTATCTCCTTAATTGAAATGACTATTAAGGAGATAATGATTTTATTTGTTACATACACATGTGTACATTTTTAAATCTTAAAAAAAAAAAACGTTTAAAAATAAACAATAGTATCCCACCGGTATTGGGAATAGGGTCCAAATAAATATTATTATTATTCATTAAACCCCAAGAAAACGCCGGCGTTCGCGCGGTCACTGTATTTTCATTACCGACTTCACAAAAAGGAGGAGGTACTACGTTCGGCTGTTTGTATGTTTTTTTTTTTTTTTTTTGTATGTTTGTTCGTCGAATACTCCGCCAAATGTGGACGGATTTTCAAAATTCTTTTTTTGTTCGAAAGTAGATAGTTCTGAGGTGGTCCCATTATCACCAAATTAGGATCTGATGATGGGATCTTGGAGAAATCGAGGGCAACCTTCAAATTTTATAGGCTCACTTATTGATTTTCGCATATTTTATGAAGTATCTTGTGTGTTTGCGTATGGTCGTCACTATCTCAGGTAGCTGGGCTGATGATGGAAGGTACAACTCCTTAACAGTAAGAAGTTACTCGAACAGGCAAGGACTGTTTTAGTAAATTGTTTTGATGTTTGATAGGGCATTTGCCACATTTGGTCTCATGATCATCAAGTCATGACCTGATGCTGCAGTCAGGATAGTCTGCAGAGTACCTAAGTCCTCGACATCAAACAGCAGATATATCGAGTTTAGGCTCATTGAAAACGGCTCGATGTGTGGAGAAACGTACTGCTAATAAAGAACACCGAAGTACATAGAGACCTCGCGCTGAAGCCAGGAGCATCAGAAAAAGTACAAACCTTGAAATTACAGCACCGTAGTCGTGTTTGGGCTCATTTTAAACAGGACTAAATTTTAAGTTCATTGCAATGTTGACATAAATCTGGCCTGATGCTACAGCCGGGATTATCAGCATCTAGTCTAATGACTGATTGAAAGATTTCCCTTTGGGCTTCATCATCAGATCAGTTCGATATATCCTTTCCCTCTCCAGCATCTAGTCTAATGACTGTTTGAAAGAAGAGGGGGAGAGGATATATCGAACTGATCTGATGATGAAGCCGAAAGGTAAATTAATGTAATCTAACCGTGTTTGGGATTATTAGAACCGTTATGAGATGCGCTCTGACTATAAGGTATTTAAGTTTGACTGAGGGGTACTTTTTAGTGGTGGTACCATAACTAAAAAGTGTGAAATAAAAAAAACTTTTTACAAAAAAAATATAACCGACTTCAATGATAAAAAACACTGAAAAGTATCAAATAACTTTAATTTTGGAAGTCGGTGTTAAATAACGAAGAGACTAAACTATTAAAGAAACACCGACTTCCAAAATTAAAGTTATTTGATACTTTTCAGTGTTTTTTATCATTGAAGTCGGTTATATTTTTTTTGTAAAAAGTTTTTTTTTGTGTTTCTAATTGATAGTATTCTAAAAGTTAACTGCAGATCAGCCCGCTTAGCCAAGTTACAAGCGTTTCGCTTGCGTCGAACGCTTCGAGTTGGCCTTGCGCCCAATTCTTTTGTTCTGAGCACGTGACTGAGCGTTGAGATGACGTCATTCTCGTACATTTGAAGCTTTTTACTAGAGCTAACTATTACAGATTAGCAACTTGGTTAGGGGTATAGATCCGGGCTTCGATTTTAGGGTTGGATAATATGTCAATGATTTATAGGTATTTAAAATAAGTAAACCATTTCGTTTACCTATTTTTAATACATAGTATTGCATTTAATTCGGCCAACGATTAGCATACATTATGCAACCACAAAACAGAAAACACACATAAACAATACGATATACTCTGTCAAGAAAGTACCGGGAAAAGATCAATAATACACAAAATGTCTGTTATTCATCCAAATTTATTTTATCACCTTCAAAGTATGCTCCTTTAGAAACGATACACTTGCGCCAACGAATAATCCATTCATCAAAACATTTTTTAAACGCTGCTTCCTGAATTGAGTTCAGTTCTCGCCGCGAATTCTCCTTTATGTCTTCTATCGATTGAAAACGGGTGCCACGAAATGGTAATTTGAGTTTAGGAAAAAGAAAAAAGTCAGCAGGAGCCATATCTGGTGAATATGGTGGTTGCTGGATGGTATTTGTTGAGTGTTTAGTCAAAAATTCGTTCACAATGATAGCCTTGTGCGAAGGCGCATTGTCGTGGTGCAAAATCCAAGAATTTTCTTTCCACAAATCTGGCCTTTTTCGTCGAATTTGCTCTCTTAAACGCCGCATAACGCTCAAATAATATTCTTTATTTACCGTTAGACCTTCCGGTAAGAATTCAGAGTGCACAACACCGCGATAGTCAAAGAAAACAGTCAACATGACTTTGACTTTTGATCGACTTTGGCGTGGTTTTTTCGGTTTCGGATCAGTTGGAAGGCGCCACTCCGAAGCTTGTTGACTAGTTTGCATGTCAAACTCGTAAACCCACGTCTCGTCACCAGTAACAATGCGTTTCATGAATGTTGGGTCCGAACTGACTCGTTCTAGCATGTCCTCAGCGACTTTCATGCGATTGAGTTTTTGGAGAAAATTCAGATCTTTTGGGACTAGCCGAGCAGCAACATGTTTCATACCCAAATGATTAGTTAAAATGGTATGGATCGACTCGTGAGATACAGAAAGTTCGGCGGCTATCTCTCTCAGAGTTGAATGGGGATTTTCAGTCACTATTTCCTTCACTTTTGCGATGTTAACTTCAGTTGCAGACGTTGACGGCCTACCAGAGCGAGGCAAATCTTCCATCACATCTCGACCACTTTTGAACGCTTTGAACCACTCATAAGCACGAGTTTTTGATAAAGTCGATTCACCGTAAGCCTTCTGTAACATTTTCAGTGACTCCGAACACGAAATTCCATTGGCGATGCAAAATTTAAGA
Organism: Mythimna lalbum; assembly: GCA_949319445.1. Taxonomy (NCBI): domain Eukaryota; kingdom Metazoa; phylum Arthropoda; class Insecta; order Lepidoptera; family Noctuidae; genus Mythimna; species Mythimna lalbum. Next base: position 21,459,897 of record OX439352.1, read on the forward strand.
CACACTCTTTGTTCGATATTTTTGTCCATTATGAAATTCGCAATACACACTATATATGATATTACTAAAACCAGCACTGTATTTAATATAAATAGCAGATGCAACTCAAACTCCGCGCCAAAATGGAAAACAGTTGTGCCAATCTAACAACTACAAAAAAACAAAAATTTGAATTTGGAACCATAAACAAATCATCCATTCCCGATACTTTTGTTGACTGAATGTACTATCGGATACACCCAGCAATTGGGAAGTAAGTATGTCCTTTTGCTAAAATAGGGGTGTATTATAAAATATACCTAATTCACACCTTTGCCTAATTCATAGGAGATTAGAGAAGTGATATTATGATTTTAATACAGATATTTTTTGACATATTGGTGGTGAAAACATTTTCCAATGCAACTTTTTCAAAACTGCTTGAAACACGAACAATTAAAAAGTATAAGAAACACACCTCTAATTCTAAAAGCGGCATAAGTTTCAGGTAATTAAACCTGTAGGCTGTCTACAGTAAAACAATCATTAAAGGCATCGCGTTACATGTACTAATTCGAGTGTAGTCATAAAGTCCCCTGTCTCCCCCTGTCACTGTCACTAGGGCTGACAGTGATTGTTACTTGAGGATTCTTCTTTGAGTTACAACCAGGATACTAATTAGGATTCGCGTTCTGTTGAATGTCACTTGAATATCGAAATACTTTTTGTTTCTTTTCTTTTGATTATTTGTGAGTGGGTTTAAACATTTATTATGTAGGTATATTTGTTGTTTGTGTTTCGTAAGAGCAGTGGTGGCTGAGTGGTAATGACTTACGAGTCGTAGGTCGCGAGTTCAAACCCTGCCAGACACATTACTTTGTGTAATTTATTTAATTACCACTGCCCTCAAAACGGTGAAGGAAAACATTGTGAGGAAACCGGCAAACATCCACCAACCCGCACTGGGCCCACGTGGTGGATTACGGCCCATTCCCTCTTCTAGAGAGGAGGCCTGAGTCTCAGCAGTGGGAACGTTATAAGGCCGACTATGGTATGCTATATGCTAGATTACCAGTTGACCCATACGTCGTTGATGAAAAGATTAAGCAGATTGACTATTTAGTTTTGAAAATCATTTGTCAAAATCAGAATAGATTCGTTTCTGCCAGCGGATTCCTCCACGTGAAAGTTGAAAATATGCCTGTCATTCAATGATAAAGTAGAATTGATTTTTTTATAATCGGTCCAATGTTTTTTGAGAAAATTCATTAAAAACAATCTCAATTTTTTCTTGTCTCTTCCTAATATTTGTAAAAAATAAGGGCCATCATAATATTGTAGTGACATTTATGGCGCCGTATCTATATCTATCTAGACATCCTATAATATCTGTAGAATTTTCTCGAATCGATTTATATAACTTTTATACATTAAAATTGTGTGTAACTTGATAATTATATCAAGGCTTTGTTTCATCGCAGTCGGTTGACTATATCGAAATATAGCTAGTATGAACTAAACTATGAAATTTTGTATCACGCAATTATTCTCTGTGCGATTTGAATGTTTGAAAAAAATATTTTTTTGCTTACATCACGCAATTATTCTCCGATATGAATGTTTGAAAAAAAATTTTTGGCCAAACCAGACATAACATCTGTCTGGTCGGAGGATCCTCCCTCCTCAACGAAGGTATCAAGGACTTTTTTCGACGATGACGAGACGACTCTGTATTTTTTTGCATTTGTATCCTTTCAAAAAGGAACCACGAAAATTTTCTGAAAGAACCAAATAAATAAATAAAATTCTTACACTAGCTTAAACTTCTTTAACGAAAAAAATATATTTCGAACATGCCTCTAGTCAGTTAACAGATATTAAATTCGCTCCATGATGTTTCCGCTTTATGAATACCTCTGCGTATTTCGCCACCCCTGGCTGTCAGTACCACCACCCCCGCAAATACGTGACTTCATTGGAAAATTACGCAAATTAACTTGACGCTGAACATAAAAAATAACGCTACTTCGAACAAAACGTGTTTCATGTTCCGCTAAATTAAATTATGAGACGAGACTTAAAAGTTTATGACATTGAACGGAAAATAGTGTGTTGATATTGCCGTGTGTTTTTATGAACAATATGATGGTGGGTTTTTTTTTTGGGAAGTGAGAAATCATCTAATGACTTCTCTTGCTCTAGTGTGGAGCCTTTTTCTGATTAAACCACGCCTATATTTCTTCAGTTGTCTTTTAAATTTTAGGACGTGAAAAGGACTACGGTTACCTTTTCAAAAGTCCTCCCATGGCCCTAGGAGTATCTTCGCAAAAGAAGGCGTGTAGTCTAGTGCAATTAGAGGAATTTATTGTAGTTCAATCATAGACTGTCAACTTTGTTTTTATTTCTTACATTTTTACGCGTTATGCGTTATCTTGAGTCCTTTATTTTGATACCATACATTTATATACCATGAAAAGAAACCCACATAATTTTGTGCCAAAAATTCGCCATTTTATTTGCTTATAAATTGTATGCACCCAGTGTCACTTTCAGGACTTAGACAAATCTTTAGGCAGAGCCACACTTGATTAAAGCCACGCGACATCGTTCTACGTACAAATCAGGCGTGTTACACGTGTTTGTCAGTCAAAAATAGTTCTAGTTCTAGCTTTAATGTATTCTATTCTGTAGAAAAGGCTAGCATTGGCCTTTATGAATAGGCACCATTACACATTTCACTCACCTTAGTGTCAATGCACCCGCCACCGTATTGATCGTCGCAACTTACCTCCTGAATAAGAGTACGTGTTAAAACATACCCATAAAACAGACGCAGTTACAGGCAATTCATGTAATAGTGCTGATAACGATTCGATAGAATTGATATCGATAAGATTTTATTTCAATCATGTGCTCGATCAATTTGAATTGTATCGATATTGCCGACATATAAGTTGGAGCGCAGCTGCTAAATGTGAGCTGGCAGTTTATTGCATTGCTTGTAGTGTTTTTAGTTGAAAGATATTTTCATTATAATTCTAGTGCTTAGTAGGTATTTTACCGTGAAATTTGAATGAAAAATAGTAAAAAAAATCTTCTAAACCTACCTATATAAAAATGAATCTGTTCGTTAGTCTTGCTAAAACTCGAGAGCAGCTGGACTTATTTGGCTAATTTTGGTCTTGAAATATTTGTGATAGTCCAGGAAGGGTTCAAACAATGAGAAAATATGGAAAAAATCCGCAGGGGGCTTTTGCCCAGTAGTGAGACACCACCTTTACCTTTAGTGAGACACCACACCATCTACTAGCATGGCCATTGTGGCCATGCTAGTAGATGGTGTTATCCTTTGACAGTTTAGTCAAATGTTCAACTATCATTGACTGTTAGGCGGCACAAAGTTGGCTGGGTCAGTTAGTATTCAATAAAATATTAAAAGTAAACAAAACCACTACGTTTTTTCATCAACAGTTCTGTTGAAAAAACCCATTGTTGAACATAGGCCTCGCATAGATCCATCGGATTTCCTCGACCCTTGTCAATTGTTGGAGCGTCATCATCATCAGCCTGCATCAATCCACTGCTGGACAGGCATTTTTTAATTTTCTATCGCCTGATAAATTTCGCACAAAAACAACGCGCCTAATCAACAGTAATTAGCATTGTAATGGCTACGACCTTGACGATATTTCACTTGTTCAAAAAACCTCATAGCATAGCATAGCATAGTCGCCCTTTTAATGTTCCCACTGTTAGGACTCAGACCTCCTCTCTAGGAGAGGCCTTAATCCACCACGCGGGCCCAGTGCGGGTTGGTGTATGTCACATGTCTTCGAATTTTTGGTTCTAGGACATGCCGGTTTCCTCGCAATGTTTCCCTACACCGTTAAAACCTCATTTATTTATATACAAACAAACATATAAAAATAAAAAAACAATACAGATAGAAAAGAATAAAGGTACACTGTTTATTTCAAATGAAATTTCTTCCAGTAAACCTGCGACAGAAGAGTTGGATGAAAAATGTAGACAAAGAACATACAAATAAGTAACTCCGAATTAAATTTCATCTAACTTGCATTGAGCATCTAACGTTTATTTTCTTCTGGAATAATCCATTATTCTCGCATATTAAGTCATCGATCTACCTTGTGGGAGGTCGTCCAATGCCAAGGGTCTTCATTTATTGTAACAAAAATAACAAATAATTTGGGTTAAAAATAGAAGTGATAAATAAAGAATGTTTCTCGTTACATTGACATTTACTCGTTTTTATTTTTTATCATTCATTAGAAATTTTCCATGAGTTAGATGATTTCGTCTATACCTACTTACCTCAAACAAGATTTTAGGTAGAACTGCATTGCGCACACGTGGTCCGCGTACGTCTATCTGGGCGTGTCATTCTTTATACATTGACGTGTACAGCTACATTACATAAATATTTGCAATAACCAGGTGTACAATGGGCTGTCTTATCGTACAGAGCAATCTCTCACATATTCCCGGAATAATAAGTATCCTATGCCCTATTCCAGGACATGGTCTACCCGAATACCAAATCTCATCAAAATTCATACAGCTGTTTGAGTGTAAACGCGTAGCAAACACACACAAACACAAACTTACTTTACCATTTATCAAAATGAATGCAAACACTATCGATATTTAAGACTCAACATCGGTAAATCATTTCAGTCCAACCCTAAACCTGCTCGACATTCGATCTAACAAGCTGTGGCGTGAACAGAGTGACACAGGACAGTCTCCGTAACCTCCACAATCCAATTAGTGCGGGCTTGTACCTGCGGTGACCTAATACTGTCGCTGTTAGACTTTTTCAGGCTTCATGGTACAGGTAACGACTGTCATAGTTAATGTTATTAGCGGGTAATGGATAATGAGAAGGCTTTTTTGTAGGAGTAAGGCTTTCTTCTGTGGACGTTATAATCCTTGCTATATCCTACTAATATTATAAATGCGAACGCTTGTATGTATGGATGGATGTATGGGTGTTTGTTACTCTTTCACGCAAAAACTACTAAACGGATCTCGATGAAACTTGGTACACGAGCAGACCATATCCCAGAATAACACATAGGATACTTTTTATCCTGGGATTATGTACGCGGGTGAAGCCAAGGGCAAAAACTATTAAGCTAGTAATATTATAAAAGTGAAAGTGAGTTGGTTTGTTTATTTGTTTGTTTGTTACGTCTTCACGCCTAAATGGCAAAACCGATTTTGATGAATTTTGGGTACAGAGATAGTTGGGACCCTAGAGACGGACATAGGCTATTTTTTTTTAATTGAATAAAGGGGGAGAAAGAGTGAAGTATATTAATAACCGCGGGCGAAGCCGCTGGTAAAAGTTAGTAATAGTAATAAAATAGGCTTTACGTAGCTGTATTGAGGGCTCAGAAAGCGGTACTCCTGGCTTTGTACTTGCTTCGTGTCCTGGACATACCTCGTATAATGGCTCCTTTCTTTGAATCCCTGACCGCTGGTAGCTTGGACCCTGTTTCCGATACCGGTGGGATACTGGTTTTTTGTATTTTGAAAGGTTTTGTTTTGAAATATTTAAAACATGTCAAATTAGTTACTTCTTTTATTAATTGCCTCTTGTGTCCCACTGTTGGGCAAATGTCTCCCATTTCTCCATCCAAACTTGTCTGTCTAAGGTGATCTCTGGCTTGCTATCGGTGAAAAAAATTTTGCAATCGAACCAATACTTTCAGAGACTACCTTCTTCATACGAAAAAAACAAACTTTATCTTTTTATTTTATTAATGTAGACATGTAGCACATCACGACATAGTAAGCCCAGTTAATACTTACAATATGTCTCACCAATTTTCATGGCAATCGACATATAATTATTATTTCGGTTGTAAGACATCTACTGTGTCTATATCCAAACATAGGCCTTCCCCAACTGGCACGGCAATGACCGAACCTGCGCGTCTCGCTTCCATCCCACCTCACCAGGTCATCAGTCCACCTTGTGCGAGGATTTCCACTGCTACGTCTTCCGTTACATGGTCACCACTCCAGAATCTTTCGGCCTCATCGAACATATGTTCTGCAAGCAACAATATTGACCTATATTTACATGGATACTTATCGATTATTTCAGCTGTTGTAATATCTTTATCACACAATGGGCACTCCAAGCTATTTATTAGATATTGATTATTTGATAACATTTTCAAGTTTTAGGTGCACATAGCATTGGTGGGTGCATATAAGTATATTTATAATTAATTTTTTACTTAAATTCTGCCCCCCTAGCCAAGTTACAACCGTTTCGCTTGCGTCGAACGCTTCGAGTTGACCTTACCGCCAATTCTTTTGTTCTGACCACGTGACTGAGCGTTGAGATAATGTCATTCACGTACATTTGAAGCTTTCTACTAGCGTTAACTATTGCAGGTTAGCAGCTTGGCTAGGGATACTAATTAGACCTAATTGCAGAAGTCATTTCCATAGTTTCAAGTATAAAATGCGATTTTTTTTTAATTCATGAATCCCCAAGCGACCACCGGTGGCCGCGCATCTATTGTCTTACTATTGTGTCTCTAATTGACGGTATCTGAAGGGTTAAATATCCCTACTCTTGGAATGACTCCTGTTTGGTGGATCTGTTAACTAACATGTAAACACACATAGTATAAGATAAACACTGAGAACAACTATTTGTAGGTTAAACAAATATTTGTTCCACACGAGAATCAAACCCGCGCTACGCAACGCAGCAGCCGATTACTCAACTACTGCGCCAACGTACGCTTGCCGTTGGCGTCGTTTCATATTTACGTGTAAATACATTATATATTAACAGTAATTTTTATCTCATCCCATAAAAAACTCACATCTGCACCCATAATATTAGATTACAAAACATTAATGATAAATTACCTCGTAATAAATCTTAATTTAAATTTTAAGTCCCTACCTTTACCAACAGTGGCCATCTCATTTACATTTATGTACACACTGGTCGCTAAATTGGACTTTAATGAAGTACCATAGTAAAATGTGGAACGAAATTCGGGACAAATAAAATGGCGACCGTGTTTTATTGGTTTAGGATACACTGTTTAATTTACATTCGTAATTTTGTGGCGACTTTGATATGAGCAGTTTGAGAAGTTTTGTTTCTGTCATTGCAGGAAATATACAAAAAAAAAGAATGTTAATACATATTGTCTAAACGTTTGATGCAATCTCAAACAGTAACTTTTTAAACCACCATGATGATACAACATAATGTTTTAGTATATGCGAATCCTGAATATAGGTTGTTCAGAATCCGTAACTGAATTCCAATAATTTTTACACCGTTATATTTATTTCCAAAAATATTTAAAAAGGTCACAAGTTGGACACAACCGACACGATGTACAACACAGGTTACGGTAGGTCATAGCGGGCATTAAAAAACAGCAAACAGCTGGGTGCAAGTGCAAAACAAGCTCTCAGTTGCCGGGATAGCGCGGTGGCTATGTATTTGTGCTGACGTGAAAGCTTATAACTTTATGATTTTTCATGATATAGTTATGAAATTTTGTACGTGGACTCTTTACATAAAAATACCTACTAGACACATGTTTCGGGTTTCGCATATACTAAACATGAAGTTGTATATAAAAGGAGAAACTGACTGAATGACATATCAAGGCACAGCTGAAGCTACTAAGATTATGATCGTGAATACAAGGTTTCCTTTTATAACGTAAACATGGAGAGACCTTCATACATTCACGCGGCCAAAAGAAAATATACTGGATTCACAAAAAACTCTCCTCTCCTAGAGAGGAAACCTGAGCCCCAGCAGGGGGAACATTATGAAGCTGATAATCTCTACCTATACTATAATGAACATTATTGAGCTGATAATACCTCATGGTAAACGATGATTTGGTGAACACGGAGCACTCTTACCTAGAAGTAACCTATTCTTAGACCTAAAACTTAAAGACCCCTAGGTTGTAGCAGGTTGTAGCTATTAGTAAACACAGACTCCGATAGAGAATTCTACAGCTTACCTCTACTCTCTTTGCCTAGCCCTATCTCACTTCATTTGGGGTCGGGTCTCCTCGTCATTTTTCGCCAGACATTTTGGTTCTGGGTCGTCGAGTCATTCACTACGGCTTTCTTTAGGTCATTGCTTACAGACAACCAAGTTAGAAGGGGTTTACCTCACTTTTTTGGAGCAGTATTCTCTCTCTTGTCTAGTCATATGTTCTTTAGATCTTCTCATTACGTGACCATACCCTCTGAGTCTCGTCTCACTGAGTTTCTTTCCAATCGGGTGGATCTTAAAACTTCCCCGAATATTTTCGTTTCTAATCCTATCGTACAGCTTACGCACAATGAATATATTCCAAAAACGTTTCGTGGGTTAAAGACCCTTACATTATAATCTCATATTGAACTAACTTGAAATACACTCAACATACCTGCGTCTATTTATTCAAAAGAACCATAACAAAAATTTTCCTTATTCGACTCAAAGCTCAATGGCAAAAGTAAATGCGTAAATATCTATCTTCAGTGTCCAGTGTAGGTATATTTGTATGTAAATACATAAATTGTGTATGTAAATACATTTAGTATGTTTGCTTGGAAGCGTCCTGTTATAGCAACACACCTTATGTATGAACCTACTCGTATATTATAGCTTTAAGGTGGTGCATCATGACTCACATTTTCACTGTTTTTCATACAACCGCTCATAACTGATTATGACGTTATTACACATTTTTCATTAGATATTTTGGAAACACAGTATCTTGTGGATATTATCTAGGTTTCTAAAGAAGCCAATTTCTAAATTTGTGTAAAACTAATCCAGTAAAAACCTTTGAAAATGTCCTATTTTGTATGAAATTTGACACTTCATAATTTGCCTAAAAATTTAAAAAGTCAAAAAAGTAATCCTCTAGAGACCTTGCAAATGTTATTAAGATTCTAAATGACGACAACTTTTTTCAAAAACTTTTTAAGTGTTTAAAAAAAACAGCTATTTCCTGGAGCAAGTTTTGTGAAATTTTCGAGTAAATCTCGGAATTACCGAATACTAACAGAGTTTCCAGGCGTTATCTCTCTTTTTTTGCGTTGCCTTTTCGTCAAACATCGCGTTGGATTGCATTAAATGAAGTAACAAGCTTTTAAACCATTTTCGATGTTTACGATAAGCGAGTGGAGAAGGACCCTCTTAAGTAAACTTTTATATTTATAAGTTTAGTTTCTCCTTTAAAATAAAATCATACATCTTTATTTGGATAATTCTTCTACGTGTATTTGTATAATTGGATAAAATCATTGTGGTCAGTTGTAATTTATAAGTTTGTATTAGTTCATCCAACGTTTCTTTTTCTATTGTGTCTTACGGTATTCGAAAAGTAAAAAAAAAGGATTACTAAAACGGCTTCTAAAAACACTCGTTTACAATAACTTCATGCAATTAACAATATTGACTGGCCTGTTGGTCTAGTGGTTAGTGACCCTGACTGCTATGCCGGAGGTCGTGGGTTCGATTCCCACCCAGGACAAATGTTTGTGTGATGAGCATAATCATTTGTTCTGTGTCTGGGTGTAATTTATCTATAATATGTATGTATTTAGAAATATATAAGTATGTTTATCAGTTGTCTAGTACCCATAACACAAGCTCTGCTTAGCTTGGGACTAGAGAGCGTTGTGTGATAGTTGTGGAATATTATATTATATTATTAATATGCTTTCAGCTCAATCCATTCCAAAACAAAAATATTTCAGAAAAGATAAAACCGTAAAGCGTCATCTGAAGGGTGGACAGTGACAAATTATTTACCAGGCTTCCCCCGGGACAGCTCCACAAACACTGATATTACAAGATCTGTCCACAGAAAGGAATTATTGTTTTTCAAAAATATCATTTTGTATATTTTATGTTGATGTATTCAAATTGTACGATATTGGATGGAAGGTATCGGGTTTTGAAGGAAAATATTGTATTTTTTTACCTTGGCAAGGTCTGTTTTCGTATCAGCTGTTTTTGCTTCCGTAATCCATAAATTCTTTAGGAATGTAGTAATACATCGTTTAGAAAAAATAAAGTATTACTTTTAAAATAGTTCAACATGTTATGTCACTCATCATCATCAACATCAGCCTTATTAATGATCCCACTGCTGTGACTCGGTCTCCTCTCTAGGAGAGGAATTGGGCCGTTATGCACCACGCGGGCCCAGTGCGTGTTAGTGGATGACACTTGCTTTAGGTTTCTTCACGATGTTTCCCTTTACAGTTTTGAGAGCAGTAGTGTTACGGGTATAATTGCCAAAGAGCATTCATACTCCAGAAACGTACATTAAGAACGATTGTTAGAATCCCGCAACAAGAGTCTTGTAAAGATTATTTTAAACAGTTGGGTATATTGACGGTACCAAGTTTATATGTTTTAGTGCTACTCAGTCACTTTGCAAAATATATACACGAATATGAATCACAAGAAGAACGTGAACTTAGAGAGAAGACTAGAAGAAATATTATTATAAAAAACAAAATTGCACCCAAATTCAATATTGCCAAACATTGCTCTAAATACCAAGCTGTAGAATTATTTAATAGGTTGCCTACCGACTTGAGGTCTTTGATTTACAAAGGTACTCTATTTAAAGCCAAACTTAAAGAATTCCTGTTGAAGAAGTGTTTATATTCCTTGTCTGAATTAGAGAAGAATGACGGTAAATAGTTTTTGTATTCTAGTGTTTTGCTTCTTCGTCATTTAATTATGACATCCTCGTAACGCATTATTTTAATTCTTGAGATTTATAACCATTTGACTTAATAATATTTTACAAATTATACTGACTATTTATAATGACTATTTACAATATTTTGACATCGTATTATTAATCTTTTTCTTATTGATTATTAATTTTTATTTATTGAATATTGATTATGTTATTGATTATTGACTATTATTTATTGATTTTTATATTATTGATTAGTTAGTGTTTATTGCTCTGATTTACTTGGTGTTTATTTAATGTTGTAAATAAATTAATGTAAAACAAAATTCAAACACAATGCAAATTGTTATATGAATAAATAAATGAAAATAAAATGAAATAAATGTGTTGAAATAAATTACCTAATTAACTATATCGGTAACCTTGGTTCTCCTGCCGATATCTTTATTTCTGATGTGATCACGCAAGGAAACTCCAAGCATAGCCCTTTCCATCGCCCTTTGAGTGACTTTGAGTCTTCTTATGAGCTACCATTGGCTTACCATAGCTAAAACAATTGTCTATTCAACACAAACAGTGTAGTGTTTACGTCACGATCGCTAATAGTTAATGACAAAGCTAAATACTTGAGTAAATAATGAACATAATCGGCACTTAGCAAATACTAATTGGTAATCCTGATAACGTTAACCCAATCAAGATAATGATGCTATTATGATCAATAAGGTCTTAAAGGTGTCGATCTCTGACTGCAAAATTATTTGAAGGAGTTACCGTGGCCCTCTTACTCCATCCAGAGCGGAAGAAGTTATTTGATAATTTCATTGCAAAAAAGAGGGGTTTTTTCAGCGGGTATTGTCATTAGAGGATGTCTCTTTTATGACTTTACCCACTCTAGAGCGCGAGGGTGTGTCAAACTTTTGCTGATCAAAACCACTCCTATGTTCCTTTAGTTGTTCTTTACGTTCCAGGAACAATGGTTTTTCTTCTGGAAGTCCCAAAGCCCCAGTAGACTTCGGCCATGGTCGGTCTCTAAAAAAAATACTGCGTATTGGTTAGATTACAAGTGAAAAAAAACTTTTTACAAAAAAAATATAACCGACTTCAATGATAAAAACACTGAAAAGTATCAAATAACTTTAATTTTGGAAGTCGGTGTTTCTATAATAGTTTAGTCTCTTCGTTATTTAACACCGACTTCCAAAATTAAAGTTATTTGATACTTTTCAGTGTTTTTATCATTGAAGTCGGTTATATTTTTTTTGTAAAAAGTTTTTTTTATTTTACACTTTTTAGTTATGGTACCACCACTAAAAAGTACCACTCAGTCAAACTTAAATACCTTATAGTCAGAGCGCATCTCATAACGGTTCTAATAATCCCAAACACGGTTAGATTACATTAATTTACCTTTCGGCTTCATCATCAGATCAGTTCGATATATCCTCTCCCCCTCTTCTTTCAAACAGTCATTAGACTAGATGCTGGAGAGGGAAAGGATATATCGAACTGATCTGATGATGAAGCCGAAAGGTAAATCTTTCAATCAGTCATTAGACTAGATGCTGATAATCCCGGCTGTAGCATCAGGCCAGATTTATGTCAACATTGCAATGAACTTAAAATTTAGTCCTGTTTAAAATGAGCCCAAACACGACTACGGTGCTGTAATTTCAAGGTTTGTACTTTTCCTGATGCTCCTGGCTTCAGCATCAGGTCTCTATGTACTTCGGTGTTCTTTATTAGCAGTACGTTTATCCACACATCGAGCCGTTTTCAATGAGCCTAAACTCGATATATCTGCTGTTTGTTGTCGAGGACTTAGGTACTCTGCATACTATCCTGACTGCAGCATCAGGTCATGACTTGATGATCATGAGACCAAATGTGGCAAATGCCCTATCAAACATCAAAACAATTTACTAAAACAGTCCTTGCCTGTTCGAGTAACTTCTTACTGTTAAGGAGTTGTACCTTCCATCATCAGCCCAGCTACCTGAGATGGTGACGACCATACGCAAATACACAAGATACTTCATAAAATATGCGAAAATCAATAAGTAAGCCTATAAAATTTGAAGGTTGCCCTCGATTTCTCCTAGATCCCATCATCAGATCCTAATTTGGTGATAATGGGACCACCTCAGAACTGTCTACTTTCGAACAAAAAAAGAATTTTGAAAATCCGTCCACATTTGGGGGAGTATTCGCCGAACAAACATACAAAAAAAAAAAAAAAAAAAAAAAACATACAAACAGCCGAACGTAGTACCTCCTCCTTTTTGGGAAGTCGGTAAATAAAATGAGTTACCAGAAGCACTTAACACCTCTAACCTTAGCAATAAATAATCTAGTATTGTTCTGAAAACACGACTTCCTATGAACTAAGTATTTACTTATGTATTACTGACCTTTTTTGTCGCCCTTGGGCGGAGTAGGAGATAGTGTCAGACTTTCACTGACTGAAAACCCCACCCCATTGCTTTGTTCCCTTTCCCGAGTCTTCTTTTCAGAAGCAGACCCTTGGCCGCAGCAGGCTTTGACCCCGCTGGTTCCTTACGGCTTCGTCCCTGCTAGACGCTATATATGTTACTGACCTGATTCGGCGAACTTCGTACTGCCTAACAGTCAATGAATGTAGCTTATATCTTTCGATATAGTCAACCGATTGCGATAAAACAAAGCTTAAATTATATATCAAGTATCACACAATTTCAATGTATAAGAGTTATCTACATCAAATTCGTACATTTTACATGACACGCGTAAAACTAAAAACTTCTACAGATTTATTGTATACTCGTATGTAGATAATACACTAAGTTCAAAGCAAAACTCGCCTTTTTTCAAATAAGGAAAAGCAACACGATAAGCCAACATAGATTGTATTTCACCCTCACACACCTGGACCCATACAAAAAACAACGAAACCCATACAAACCCGGGAACCTCGCTTAAATTGCCAATTAAGGGGAAGCAACATTTTCTCTGGCAAATTAAAACTGTACAGGATGTTCCTGTCCGGATTCCCGCTAGAGAATCGAATCACGCTGTACATCGAAGGATTAAAATGGCTACACCAATCATGGGGATCGAATCTGCGGGAACGATTAAAAATTTACAAGATATTACGAATTTTAAGTGGGTATTCGCATAATCGAAGTTGTTTCCGTATTTTTGAGAGATAATCGGATGAAACGGGCGAATAATTGATGGTAGTCGATTTTGTTACTTGGTTTACTTATAATGGAATATTTTATAAGGGTTATTGATAAGTCAATCAGTTTGAGCTTTGATTGCTAACTCATCTCCGTCACTTTTTTCCGAACTAGCTTTTTTATGATAGAGAAATCAACCAATGACAACCCCCGCTCTTGAGCGGAACGGGAGATCGTGTCAGACTCTTACTGACTAAAAACCCACCCCGTTACCTCTAACCTCTTCATACCGGGGCTCGAGCTTCCTTTCGGATAACCCGGGTCCAAATAGGCTTCGACCCAGCTGGGCCCCTCCTGCTGCTGACAACTCCTTGAGGCGCGCGGGAACAGTGCGCGCCGTCGACGTCTTGGGCTCGGTCCGGACATTTTCGAACTAACTTGGGTTTTTTTTTTTTTTTTTCTCGACGGGGAAAATCATCTTTGACGAAACCCGCTCTTGGGTGGAGCGGGAGACAGTGTCAGACTCTTACTGACTAAAAACCACGCGCCGTTCCTTCTAGCCTTCATACCAGGGCACGAGCTCCCTTTCGGACAACCCTGTCCCCAGTAGGCTTCGACCCAGCTGGGCCCCTCCTGCTGCTGACAACTCCTTGAGGCGCGCGGGAACAGTGCGCGCCGTCGACGTCTTAGACTCGGTCCATTACCGGACCATCGGACAGCGAGCTACCCATAGCTCGCCGTCCGCGAGCCTGCGTCTACGGTGGCCGGAAATCGGGATCGGAATCCCGGCGACGGCGGCGAGGGCGCCGTTGCCTGATGCGGTCGGCCTCCTCCTTTGCAAGCATTACTGCTTCGCAGAAGGAGGCGACCGCCTGCCATTCCTCCTCGCTCCGGACCATGGCCTCGACCAGGGCCCGGCGTGAGAGGTCTCCGCCGCCGATCGCCCCCACGAGGGCACGGCGATGCTCCGCCCAGGCAGGGCACACCTCGACGGTGTGCTCCACCGTGTCCTCCGGGCGTTGCGCACAGTGGCGACACCCGGGCGTCTCTTCCGCCTGAATCCGATGCAGGAACCTCCCGAACTTGCCATGTCCGGTGAGGACCTGCGTCATGCGGAAGGTAAGGACGCCGTGAGGTCTTTCCAGCCACGCCTCAAAGAGGGGACTTACCGCCATAATCGTGGCGTGCCCAAACTAACTTGGGGTCGGTTTCCAACCTAACCAGATACGGCAGAAAACGGCTGAATACCTGTTTTACATGAAGCAACTGCCTATCAGACTCATAACCCAGATACTGGGCAATATGATACTCCTTGGATATGAAGGTTAAACTTTCTAGCATTTGACTACCTGTAACGGCTGTCAAAGATCTAGGAATGACAACCAGGACCTACAGCTTTAGGTTCTTTCCATGACATAGAAAGTCAGTAATGTCCTAGATAATCTTACAAAAGTACCTAAGAATTGAAAAAAATCGCATTGGTACCTACCCAGTTTTGAAATTGCAACCTCATGCATGAGAGGTGGGCCCCTTAAACACGACGTTATCACAACACCCTATAAAAAGTGATAAAGTGATTTCAGATTTTAAAAATATATTTTCATTAATAAATCGCGGCACTGTGCTGTTTGAGTTCAATAAAAAGGTGAAACCTAAAAATAAACTCGTCAAAATAAAACTTGCCGAATGACTCTATTTTTGTGAGCTGTCAGAAATGTTTTATAAATAGATATTCTCAACCATCGATCGACACAAACGCAAAAAACAGATGCAAAATACCTACACACAGATTGTGTCTGTATGAATGTCTTCATCTGTCCCACTTTTTTTCTACATGTGTAATTATCAAATGATCTCTTCCGCTCTGGATGTAGTTCCCGAACGAGTGTCAGGCTACAGGAACACTTTTTAGAAGGAGGACTTTTTAGAACAATCCACAGACCTGGCGGGCCTAACAGCAAAATATATAGGTACAGAAGTCAATCTACATACAAAGAGCGCTCGAGCAACGCACACATAAACACCGCTCACGGACACGATATCTCGGAGCGCCTCGGCCCACTTGTCGAACAGTTTCGACAAGTGGGCCGAGGCCGTGGTACGTCCACCGCTCGTAGGTATAAAAAGTGAAGTACATACATGAGAATATCTTCGTCGCCGCCTCGCAGAGTTTCATAGTACGGTGTTTCGTAGAGCAGGCGTACTACAAGCGTATAATGACAAATACGTGTTCATGAAGCTACGTGTCCATTGTCTGTAGACCTTAGATCTACAAACTAATGCGCTTTTACCGAGCAAAAGCCAGTAGATAAGCCTAGTCTCCCATTAAAACAGACGTCAAGAAAAAACGGCTGTTTTATGTTCGCTCAAATTAAATTGTTTCATGTCTATAAACTGTCTATATGAAGGCGTTACTGCCGCATAAATTTATTTAATGCTGAGTGAATGAATAAATCATAATTGTGTTTATTCAGTAGTCGTGTTGATTATGATATTTTCCTTGTTCTATGTTCCTCTCTGAATTAAAGAAATGGTCCTCTTATTTTTATTTTTCTTGTTAGTCCGTTGTATGTTATTTTATATCTCAGTTCGAAATGGAAACCTGTTATTAGCTATAGATAGCCTCAAGGATTTGTTGGCAAACCGTAGGGGCCCAACAGGGTCAAAGTTTACTGGAAGGGAAGATTCTTGCCCGGTACGAAAGGCAACGAAGGAACAGGAGTGGGTTTTTAGTCAGTAAAAGGGTTCTCGCCTACGTCCGATAATCGATGGCTGGTTTTTTGTAAGAGAAAAAAAAAACTTTTTACAAAAAAAATATAACCGACTTCAATGAAAAACACTGAAAAGTATCAAATAACTTTAATTTTGGAAGTCGGTGTTTCTATAATAGTTTAGTCTCTTCGTTATTTAACACCGACTTCCAAAATTAAAGTTATTTGATACTTTTCAGTGTTTTTCATTGAAGTCGGTTATATTTTTTTTGTAAAAAGTTTTTTTTATTTTACACTTTTTAGTTATGGTACCACCACTAAAAAGTACCCCTCAGTCAAACTTAAATACCTAATAGTCAGAGCGCATCTCATAACGGTTCTAATAATCCCAAACACGTTAGATTACATTAATTTACCTTTCGGCTTCATCATCAGATCAGTTCGATATATCCTCTCCCCCTCTTCTTTCATTAGACTAGATGCTGGAGAGGGAAAGGATATATCGAACTGATCTGATGATGAAGCCGAAAGGTAAATCTTTCAATCAGTCGTTAGACTAGATGCTGATAATCCCGGCTGTAGCATCAGGCCAGATTTATGTCAACATTGCAATGAACTTAAAATTTAGTCCTGTTTAAAATAAGCCCAAACACGACTACGGTGCTGTAATTTCAAGGTTTGTACTTTTCCTGATGCTCCTGGCTTCAGCATCAGGTCTCTATGTACTTCGGTGTTCTTTATTAGCAGTACGTTTATCCACACATCGAGCCGTTTTCAATGAGCCTAAACTCGATATATCTGCTGTTTGTTGTCGAGGACTTAGGTACTCTGCAGACTATCCTGACTGCAGCATCAGGTCATGACTTGATGATCATGAGACCAAATGTGGCAAATGCCCTATCAAACATCAAAACAATTTACTAAAACAGTCCTTGCCTGTTCGAGTAACTTCTTACTGTTAAGGAGTTGTACCTTCCATCATCAGCCCAGCTACCTGAGATGGTGACGACCATACGCAAATACACAAGATACTTCATAAAATATGCGAAAATCAATAAGTGAGCCTATAAAATTTGAAGGTTGCCCTCGATTTCTCCAAGATCCCATCATCAGATCCTAATTTGGTGATAATGGGACCACCTCAGAACTATCTACTTTCGAACAAAAAAAGAATTTTGAAAATCCGTCCATATTTGTTATTCGACGAACAAACATACAAAAAAAAAAAAAAAACATACAAACAGCCGAACGTAGTACCTCCTCCTTTTTGGGAAGTCGGTAAAAAATAGAACACATTGATAGCAATAGTACAACGCACACGTCCTACAAAAAGTTGGTTAGAAATACAGAACAATGTTACAAATATACAAAATCGCCCTATAATTTGTTCTACAAAAAGTCTGACGTGGGCGGGCAGCGAAAGTCTGACACTATCTCCCACTCCGCCCAAGAGCGGGAGATGTCATTGGATGCTTTTCCCATCTAAAAAAAAAGCTATAGATTACTGTAAAGCACTTACTCTTTAATATAATGTATGTATCGTTGTTAATTACCTAAATAAGAAATAAATAAAAAATATGGGCAAAGATTTCCGTAAACTATTATTTGTTTGTCTGTTTAAACATAGCAAAGTTCTATAAAAACATTTTTTTATAGCTTTCAATAATGAATGGAAATGTCTGTCAGATTGGCCGCCCTTAAATTGAACATAGTTTTGTTTAGTTTCAAAATCGACTAGTAAATATGTCTAACCTTTAAACTTAACTTTGTCTATGTACAGTGTTTTTACCAGTCCATAAAGTTTTAATATAAAAAGTTAACAACTAGGGTTGGTAACCCTTTTTTTTTCGGTGAGAAAAATCATCCAATGACAAAACCCGCCCTTAAGTGGAGCTGGAGATAGTGTCAGACTCTTACTGACTAAAAACCCACCCCGTTCCTTCTAGCCTTCATACCGGGGCTCGAGTTTCCTTTCAGATAACCCTGGCCCCAGTAGGCTTCTACCCAGCTGTGCTTCTGCTGTTGCTGACAACTCCTTGAGGCGCGCGGGAACAGTGCACGCCGTTGACGTCTTGGGCTCGGTCCATTTCTGGACAATCGGACAGCGAGCTACCCATGGCTCGCCGTCCGCGTGCCCGCGTCTACGGTGGCTGGAAATCGGGATCGGAACCCGGCGGCGGGGGCGGCGGCGAGGGCGCCGTTGCCTGATGCGGTCTGCCTCCTCATTTGCTAGCATTACTGCTTCGCAGAAGGAGGCGACCGCCTGCCATTCCTCCTCGCTCCGGACCATGACCTCGACCAGGGCCCGGCGCGAAAGTTCTCCGCCGCCGATCGCCCCCACGATGGCGATGCTCCGCCAAGGCAGGGCACACCTTGACTGTGTGCTCCACCGTGTCCTCCGGGAAACAACTAGGGTTACCAACTCTAATTATTTACTTAGGTACTTTTTCTCAGTCAAAGCCCAAATATACCAGCACAAACGTAGAACAAAACTTACGTCTATACAATACTTATACCAGTCGTTATTTATAACAACCATCCACATTCCTAAAGTTCTTCCTCTTGAAATGTAATCGAAGTGTATTCTCCATTGAGAACTTCGCAGACGGTATTCCTTTAATTAAAGTTTTAGTATTAATTGATTTCGTTGAGAGTTCGCCCCATTATGAAACTAAAATTGAACTCAAGTGGCTCATAAAAGTGCAGAAGGGAGATATTAAAGCACTTGGGTGTTTATTCAAATTAGGGTAGTTTTAAGTATCTAATGCTGTTTTTGAAAACTTAGTCATGACAGTCTTTTCAAGCTATTAATATTAATTTGTAGCCTTTCGCAATATTATTTATTTTATTGGAGCTGTAAATTTTACTTCAAATTTTTTTTGTTAATTTCAATGACTCTTTGGAGGTTTTTTTTTTTATTTTTATCATAGAGTAAGAATATTGTTACTAACCTAACAGATCTTTGTTGTCTGATTATAAAATAAATTATTATTATTATTAGGCTCGCGTTTGACCACCAAACACGAGCCACATTCAATAATAATAATTAATACCACTACTTGGTTACCGTCACTTATCAGTAGATCAAGCGTGGTCTACTTCTTCACTCATGTAACTTATTCACTCATGATTTATAGACTCTTAGGTTCTGGCAGGGAATTCCACTTCATAGCTGAATCCGCAATGAGTGTGTTCCGAAAACGTTTTGTGCGTATGGGCGGGAATATATTGGACTAACTCTGTTTTTTCTCTTCCTTGATATAAAGGAAAGTAGAGATTTTCTCACTCGTTTGTTAAATAAACTTTGTAATGGGATCTTAAACTGTTGCATCGTTTCTCCGGGATATGACAAACTTCATAATGTAGATAGCTATTGTTGATTTTACATTTCAGGAGTTGCAGTAATTGAGGATAGTCACGCGAGATATTGTGTCTGGATAAACTGGCTTAGATATAGTTTACATCTCACTTGTATAAATAAGTACCGTCTATAAAAATACTTTTACGAACAAATACCTATATCAAAAAAACACTAAGAATTTTTAGCAAAAAAAAACTTTAATTTAAGAATTTGGTGTCAAATAATGAAGAAATAAAACCAGACATACATAATCCTAAAAAAAAATTGAACCTCTTAATGTTTATGAAGTCGATTATAAATACAGTAGTTATGAATGATCATATTAATATGGTAATAAAAGAGTAACAGTTAAAGAATGCGAAGCATGTATGAATGAAGAGAAAGAGACAACACAGAAGAAATGAATGCATTGTATAAATGATGAACATTAAAATAAAAAATACAGCATATAGACGTAAGCAGTAAAATGGGATGCAGCTGTGCAAATAGCGTTTATCTTGTCAATAAATGTTTAACACGTGTGATATAATATTTATAAACTGCACGTCATGACAATTGTTTTCATATGTAAATTCGGAATTCGAAATAACTACAAAATTTTGCAACAAAACCAGTATGTCATACATAATGATTGTTTAAATTCTATTGCTGCTTTACTTTAGAAAATCTTACAAAATTTTCAACAGTAAGGCAGTAATACAATTTGAAATTTTGTATTACAAATATTAAATTTAGATTCAGATTGTTGAATACTTGAGTTAGTACCGATGGACTGTAGTTACTTCGAATTATCAATCCAAAAATAGCATTTGACTATACATTAATTAAACCCTACAATAGAACCTAAAAATATAGTGGCTGTTATCGATCAGGTCAACTTTTGGCTTCAAAAAGTGTTAATAAATCATGAATGACACGATAATTTATAACCATAATTTTTGGGTAGAGATATCATCAAATAACTTTTAAATTATTTTACTCTGAGTGGAGCACACACATGACACATCCACCAACACGCACTGGGCCCGCGTGGTGGATTACGGCCCATTCCCTCTCCTAGAGAGGAGGCCTGAGTCCCAGCAGTGGGAACATTAAAAAAGGCTGATGATGATGATGATGATGATGATGAGTGGAGCGAGAGGGAGTGTTAGATTTTTACTGACTCAAACCCACCTGCATTTTTTCAGCTACCCTTTGCGATGACCTGGATATATCGAGCCCCTTACATTTTGTAATTTATTTACATTTCATTCAATATTCAAGTTTCTATAAGAGGTTAGCTGATGATAATAAATTTCGAAAATACTGTAAATTTTATCTGGAAAAATTATGAATTCAATCCGACAGTCATACTCACAAGAAAGCTAAAAGAGCAAAATCTGTTTATCTTGCAACCGTGCCCCCAGTTCTTAATAAAAACAATACAAGGACAGAATAACAATTTTATCCGAAGAAAACAGAGTAAAAGCCGTATTAACATACCCGAAAGGAACCCCGCATGATTCGCCAAGAATAATGTTGCCAAAGAAAATATCCAAACTTTTCCCTCCGTTTCTAATAATCCGACCTTTTTGTTACAGAATGAGGGAGTATGTGGAAGAGAATGAAAAAAACGACCCACTCATACACGCTCCCGACAAGAAAAATAATCCTTGGGCTGAAAAAGGGAAGTGCATCATTATGTAATCATAATATACATAAGTAAAAATATCACCAAAATTCTAAAATATTCAGTTTAAGAAAGAGAATGGATTCAAGTCTGGTACATTCTGACCGGCGAGAGCAACATTATCGGACACGCAGATGGTTACGAGATTACTGCCAGACAATATAAAGATGTAGAATAACCACCAAACTTAGAGCCAAACGTCGAATATTACTTTAATTTCATTATTATTTTGTTTATGTAGTTTTTGTTCCCAAAACGAATCTAGTCCCTTATTATTCTAATATAAAGATTGTACATTTAGACTGTGCGAGAAGCAAGGATGTACTTATGAATGTTTTTGTTAAAAAATGAAGTTTTAAACATGGTTGTAAATACGTTAAATTTTGTATTTCTAGTAATAGAATGTTTGGACATGATACTATCGGTAGAGGTTAATGGGAAAGTTAAAATGAATGAGATAGAGAAATTGTAATGTGGAAAGTGTAAACTAATCTTAATTGAACGTTGACAACCGTATATAATTTATTTGAAGTAAAACTTAACGAGTATTACCTTGAAAATTGTTTAGAATATGTTTTCTAAAGAACCCATGCAGTTCCATACGAATATAAGCAACTTCCTTTTTCATCTGTTTGTATGGATTTGGGATGGATTCTAATAAAACCAGACCAAGTGTTGAATATCACTTCGCCTGGTTACAGACAGACTTTGCCACGAGTTTAAGGATAAAATAAAAGTTAAATGTGAAGATTCTCTGAGCTCACGAATCTTCGTATTTAATAAAATATAATGTTAAAATATAGGGATAATCGCAAATCACAACTTAATACATATTCGCTGAATCACGGATTAGAAAATGTTAAAATATTGGCAATAAAGCGAAGGTAGGAGAATAAAGTTAAACGATTAAAAAAAGGTAGAGAAGATGAAAAAAAATGTAAATTTAAGAGTAATGCAACATAATCTTGTTTGAGAGTTATTGTTAAGCTGGTTAGGATACTTTTTTATGAACACGGTACATTCCACAGTGCCATTGATCTAGTTGCTTCTAGCTATTAGCTCTCTTCTACTCTCCTGTTCTTAATATAATCGCTACTAAGCAAATCTATCATTTGTTTCCCGCTCTTTGACATCTATGATTTCATCCCGACACCTAATAACATATTAAAACTAAGTATTTAAACTCAAACTATCAAGATACAATTTAAATGATCTAGCACTCATTTAGCTTAGTATAATTCAAAATTAAACCGATGGAATTCTACCTAAGTCATTGAAAGTTTACTTATAAAGCGATACGTAGTTTCCATATAAAATTCTTCTAAATTCGTAATCTAAGATTTCTGCGACTGTTCCCCGAAATTGTTTGTAAAGAATTTCAATTCGGATCTGAACAATTTTGGTGGTCTCAGTCCAAGTAGCGCTACTAATCTAACATTCCAATTAAACGGATTGAATTAAATCCTAATTTTTGATTAAAATAGAAAATTTAAACTTACGCACTGTAGATAATTATAGATTAAAAAAAAATTAAATCTAACTTTAAACTTAAAAAAAAACTCTTTTAAAATTTAAAACTACTTCCTCTACCATATCTAGACACGGTGTATGGAAAATCATTCTGGCTGTGAAATGACTATTGATTTATTTACATGACTCGTCGCTAGGTTCATCTTAGACTTGCATATTTAATCTTACATCGACAATAATGTCATGCGAATTGTTTTCTCCAATGATCACAGCTTTTTCTACAGCATCATTGTCTATGGAACCTATGTCAATTCTTTATACGTATTCTCTTGTTTTATCATCGTCACTGGTCATTTCTGCTTCCCAAAGTATTCTTTGTTCATCTTTCTACTCACATAAGTTCAACTATCCTTTAGGCGTAAAATAGTTATTAAAAGTTAGAATCTTTAGTAAGTAAAGTAGTGCTAGTTAAGTAACGAGAAAATCAACAGTTGTTTGTTAATCAATATAATAAAAAATGCAATTCAGAGATTTTAACCTTAGATTTATAATAAACTGTTTAAATTAAATTTAGTGAAAGATAAGGGAACTTATATAAATGTGGTGGCAAATTCTGTCATTGGTTTCTGTGTTAGTGAGGTTGGGGAGTTTTCAAGGGAGTACTCTTATAATTATTTTATGTTTTCTTGTAATAATTTTATTTCCTTGTTATGCTATGTTATTGTACCAAAGATTTTCACGGACCGAGGTCCTGAAATAAATGACTGTCACGCTATCAACTGTCATAATACAATTTTAACACCGACGGCTTAGTCGTTAAAACGTCTGAATGTTTCACTTAATTATCTTCATTTAATTTATTAAGATTAAGAAGTAATAAACTGTAATTTTTAATGGATTTATCCGTTATTAACTAGGTAAGGGTGATATTGGAAATGATTTTTTTAGAATCAATAGCTATAAGATATCGTATGTTATTATTAATTATGTAATCAGTAATCACTGAAATAAATGAAAATCTGTAATGTGTTATGTTTTAATTTAACTCCTACAAAAACATTTCAGCTGATTGTCGTCAACTGTTAGACATAGGCCTCCTCTAAATGTCGCCATAACGACCAGTCCAGTGCATCTCGCATCGGGTCATCGCTCCACTTTGTAGGACGCCATTGTACGCTGCGTCTTCCGATACATGGTCGCCACTTCAGAGCCTTTCGATCCTACCGACCATCTATTCTATGTTGGTAACCTTGGTTTTCCTGCTGATGTCTTCATTTTTGATGTGATCATGCAAGACCTGCAAAACCTACATCATTTGTAATAAAAAAGATCAGTATTTTATTCTGCTTCATAACCTTCTTATTATAAAGAAGCAATTAAGAAGACACTATCTGTGGCATTTTCATTTAGAACTATTCTTAGGTTCCAAGGTGAATGTTTTATTTATTGTTATTGACCATATAATAAGGAATAAGTATATTTTTTAGGAGAATACCCACATGGGTAACACACACTAGTCCTGATTGATAGATGTCACAAAGTTTTCGAATTTTAAATTTTAGAGCTGTCTATTTTTTAGTTTTTTATTATTTGTTTGTTTTTTTTTCTATGATGTAATAAATAGTACAAAGCAATGTTCATGGTTGTGCCATGTTGACAAATCTATCATCGTTGATCGCAATATGTCTTTCTAGTACAAGACACGTGATATTTAATGCTGAATATCATGTAAACAGAACAGATATTTTATACGAATTAACTCATATAGAAAAAGAAGAATATAAGAAAACTTACCAAAGTACTCCAATGGACAACTTACAGGGTATTTCAAGAAATCTACAAACAGTTAAGAAGTAAGTAACTGTAAGTATGTTTATTACTATTATTATAAGGTTTTTCGATAGGTACAGTCGAACTTTGACAATGTAGTGATGATATTTGACTGGCTTGTTGGTCTTGTGGTTAGTGGCTCTAGCTGATATGCCGGAGGTCGTGGGTTCGATTCCCACACAAGACTGTGCGATGTTGTTTATGTGATGAGCACGATCAATCGTTGTGTTTGGGTGTGATATATCTATAATGTGTATGTATGTATTTAGAAATATATACATTTAGCACAAGCTATGCTTAGTTTGATACTAGATGGCGATGTGTGATAGTTATGGAATATTAATATTATAATCTGGATTATGCGACAACTGCCAAAGGCAATTATATTTATCTAGTCCAAGGATTTTATACACAAATTCTACTACGCTTCAAAATAGTTAAAACTTAGGCCCGTTTTACAGAACATCACTCAATACTCAAGCATTATTTAAAACTAGATTCAAGCCATTTGATTGGTTGAAACTAGTTTTAAGTAACGCTTTAGTTTTGAGTGACATTCTTCAATACAGGCCTCAGATTTTTTTAATCAGTGTTCTGTCCTAATATCGTCTCACGTTTGTGCCAAATTGGTCCAAGGGTCCACTCGCTTTCTCCGAAACGAAACTAGTAGTAAACGATCGATATTCATTTGACGTTAAAATTACAAACAACTCTTTGTCATAATTATATTTTTTTTCGAAACACAACTAATTAGAGTAGGTTTAGAGATTCGGTACGTAAAACAATTTTCGTTCGTGCGAAATTTCGGGAACAAAAGGAATCGTGGAAACACGCGAAATTTCAATCGAAAGTTGGTTTTTCGGAGAAAGAGGGTAGACCCTCTGTTCAGCAATGCCAGACAGCAACATGGTAGTTAACTGACGCTGAACCTTATTAGGAGTATAAATGTTTATTGTTTGAGTATGAAAATGTGTTAATTTAACGATTTCCCAACTCCAAAAAAAGCCCGGAAAATTTGTTCAGTTTAAAGAAAGGAAAGTAATCGTGATAGAGTAGTGACTATTGATTTCGACATATGAGTAAATTCCCACCAGCGCTAATAACAGGACGTATTGATTGAAGTGATTTGTTTGGTGGTCTACAAATAAACCTTTTGATAAAGTATTTAGCTACTTGAATAATTAAATGACCAGAATAACGTCTCTAATGAAATACTAGCTGAACTTCGTTCCGCCTGGCGCCTAACAGTCAATGGATGTAGTATATCTTTCGATATAGTCAACCGATTGCGACCAAATTGAGATCCAGATTTGGTTAAGTCCAACCTTCAAAGCCTTGAGCACAGGCGTAGGGTAGCCAGCCTTTCGGTGTTTTACAGGATGCTTTTTGGAGAGTGTGCGCAGGAATTGCATGACTTGATTCCGCCATCTCAATTCTACCATCGGACAACCCGACGTATGATGAGTATCCACCTATACGTTGTTGAAACCTCTACGGTCCAGACTAAGCGTTTCGCCTCATCGTTTATACCACGAACGTCGAAGGAATGGAGCAATTTGCCTGCTGTGGTCTTCCCATCCGATTATAATTTGGGTATCTTCAAGGCTAGAGTGAATAGGCTTTTAATAAACTAGTGCGCCTCACCATCAGAGATTGCATCACTGCTTACCATCAGGTGGGATCGCATTCAAATACTAGATTATGCGAATTAAAAAAAAAACACACATTTTTTTGACATCGCTTTGAGGCGCATGTGGAACATTACGCGACTTTGACGATTTGGGCTTAGTCCAGATGATTACCGGACGGCTGGACGGCGAGTAACCTATTCCTCGCCATCTGCAAGCAGTGCAAGCCCATGCTTATGGTGGCTGGAAATCGTCGTCTAGATCCCATAGCTTGCCTAGCAGTAACCTATTCACTTTTAAAGAGCTCCAGGTTTTAACTATCACGTTCCAAAGAGCGTTTATTCCTATCTAGCTTTGATGGTTGGCATCTGGTTCTAGGAACATTAAATCTATACGTATAATATATTTGTAAAAGTTTTTAGTTGTGCGTGCATCACGTAAAATGAACGAAATTAATGTGAAGGCTTTGTTTCATTGTGGTCGGTTAGTTATTATTATCAAAAGATATATGAATTTAAAGTGTCCATTAATTCATGAATCCCCAAGCGACCACCGGTGGCCGCGCATCTATTGTCTTACTATTGTGTCTCTAATTGACGGTATCTGAAGGGTTAAGAAAAATATCACACTACAAAGTTCGCTGAATCAGCTAGTGTGAAATAAAAACATTAGAATTTTGAAAAAAAAAGTCCGGGTCCAGGTCCCTTTAGGAAAAGTCCAGGTGCAAAGAAAAATAAATAAAAAGCCTTCTTTTCGTTTGTAAGTGAAAAATAACCTGAAATAAATATGTTTTCACCATTCGGGATTTGAAATGAAAATAATATTGTAATCAGAATGCGAAAAAGGCAAACAATTCAATATTCGCGGAAACAAACAATGAAGCTGAGGTTATTTTAATTCTGTTTCGGAAGACGGCTTTTTAGAAAAAGTTTCTTTATTGAATTGATTGTGTAATTTGAACGTGATTTGGACGACCTGTTGACTCAGATAGGTAATCTTTTTTCAATTTTCTCGTCAAATAAAAAGAAATATGGCATTTGAAATCTTATCCCGTCTTGTCTTGAAAGATTAACGCCTTGATCTCAAGTAACGAGTAAAAGGGCGAGACAGTAAAATGTTGCTCGGCCGAGACAGCGATGTATGCGAGTTGTAGAGATAAGCGCTCGGCCGAGCACTCGCCGCTTTGTTTATACGTACCGAGTCACTGTCTTGCCCCTTTACTCGGTACGAGTGATCATGAATCAAGTGACATATCAGACAAATCGCGGGTCGCATCTCATTATTGAATGTAATCTTAGTAATATTCTACCTTAACCCGTCAATTAGAGACACAATAGAAAATTAAAAAAAAAAAAAAAAAAAAAAAAAAAATTAAAATTAATCATGAATTAATAAACAATAACTTAAAATAAAGAATTGTGGAAAGAAAAAAATAAATCACAAATAGACGAGTATTACAAAATAGTATCAAACCATGTATGGATTGCGAATATTGAAACATCAAACAGTGTGGATATTCGTAAGTTTTAAAAAAATGGTCATATGCGAGTTGGTGTTTTGCACTGAGGCCAGAGTCCCGTATGAACTAAGGAAACAATTTGAGTCTTGAATCTAGTCTCGAAGATTTTTCCGAATTGAAATATAATTTATTTTGTGACGTAAGCTCAAAGTTACGGAGTGCCAGTGTTGAAATATCTTCGAGCCCCGGTATGAAGGCACAAAGTAATGGGGTGGGTTTTTAGTCAGTAAGAGTCTGACACTATCTCCCGCTCCGCCCAAGAGCGAGAGTTGTCTTTGGATGATTTTCCCCACCATAAAAAAACCTATACAACCATATCTTTAGATCGCCTAGAGTTAGAAGTTTTAATTTTTTTTCTAATTAATTTTGAGCAAAAGGTCTTGAGACACAGACTGTCGGCCTCTCCTGTAATGGTTTGTTTTTTTCACTTGCATCAAAATCCACTGTTACAATATTTTTGCATATTTCTTATTTTAGTGTAAGAACAGTAGTGACTCTGTGATAACGGTCCCGATTTACGAGCCGTATGTTGCGATTTCAAACCCAACTAGGCGCATTACTTTGTGTAATTTATTTCATCAACACTGCTCTCCAAAAGGTGAAGAGAAACATTGAGGAAACCGGAATGTCCTAGACCCAAAATTCAAAGCCATGACTCATCCACAATGAGCCCGCGTGGTGAATTACGGTTCATTCCATCTCCTGGAGAGGAGGTGGGAAATCATCTAATGACATCTCTCGCCCTTGGGTGGGGAGGGAGGGCGTCTCAGACTTTTACTGACTATAACTCACTCCTTCTTTACTTTTGAGGTTTGTGCACACCTCACTTGGGGCGGGGCACACTTCTACCGTACTTGACAGACAGCATATCAACG
Source organism: Mythimna lalbum (assembly GCA_949319445.1). Taxonomy (NCBI): domain Eukaryota; kingdom Metazoa; phylum Arthropoda; class Insecta; order Lepidoptera; family Noctuidae; genus Mythimna; species Mythimna lalbum. Next base: position 21,488,839 of record OX439352.1, read on the forward strand.
CACAGCCGAAAATACGATGACTAGGAGTGTCTACTGGGGACAGGGTTATCTGAAAAGAACAGGAGGGGCCTAGCTGGGTCGAAGCCTACTGGGGCCAGGGTTATCTGAAAAGAACAGGAGGAGCCTAGCTGGGTCGAAGCCTACTGGGGCCAGGGTTATCTGAAAAGAACAGGAGGAGCCTAGCTGGGTCGAAGCCTACTGGGGCCAGGGTTATCTGAAAAGAACAGGAGGGGTCCAGCTGGGGCGAAGCCTGTAGGGGCCAGGGTTATCTGAAAAGAAGCTCGAGCCCCGGTATGTAGAGGCTAGAAGGAACGGGGTGGGTTTTTAGTCAGTAAGAGTCTGACACTATCTCGCGCTCCACCCAAGAGCGGAGGTTGTCATAAGATGATTTTTGCCCACCGAAAAAAAAAAATGACTAGGAGTGTGAAATTTTTCACGAGGCTTTCTTTTATGACGTAGGTAAGCGCTAAGAGAGGATTTTTCAAAAGTCGCATCCTAAACAGGTGAAACGGGGATCCAAAGTTTGTATGGAGAAACCTATTTTCACGCGGGTAAAGCCGCTGGCAGAAGCTAGTTACCAATATGTGTATTAAATTAAAAGTTAAACAATACAGTAAAGTAAGGTAAGAAACTTTTTGTTAACATCCTCGCGAACAACAGTTTAATGTAATTTGTGTGTTTCAACAAATGATGAGTCATGTTCACTTTCCGCCGTGTTCTGTTAACTACAGTTAAAGGCTGTTGTGTAGGCTTTTGTGGGCAATTTGTACTTTCACATGAGTTGTTATAAATATCTATACAGTGTTATTTGTGAAACACTGGCAACCTCTCAGGACTATGTTACTAATATCATAAACAACAACTCTTGTTCTATGACTTTTTACAAAACATAATTCATTTACCAAAAACAAACCTTCAAGATTTCTTTGTTCTATCTAACACATTTCAGAACTGTATTTTTCTATCTGCTGCCTACGTCTGTATGTCGGCCGCAAGCGCATCAAACACCCCCGCTCCCCTTATTTTTTTTTTCTGTCGATGGGGAAAATCATCATTGACGAAACCCGCTCTTGGGTGGAGCGGGAGACAGTGTCAGAGTCTTACTGACTAAAAACCCCGCGCCGTTCCTTCTAGCCTTCATACCGGGGCTCCAGTTTCCTTTCGGATAACCCCGACCCCGGTAGGCTTCGACCCAGCTGGGCCCCTGTTGCTGACAACTCCTTGAGGCGCGCGGGAACAGTGCGCGCCGTCGACGCCTTGGCTCGGTCCGGACAGTTACCGGACGATCGGACAGCGAGCTACCCATGGCTCGCCGTCCGCGAGCCCGCGACCCCCGCTCCCCTCCGATATTATTTTATTATAAAAGTTGTTGTTTAGTCCTGAGAGGTTGCCAGTGTTATACAAATTACCCTGTATAGTATAGGGTAGGCCATGTTTCGGAGCGAGGAGGAGTGGCAGGCGGTTGCCTCCTTCTGCGAAGCAGCAATGCTAGCAAAAGAAGTGGCCGACCGCATCAGGCAACGGCGCTCTTTCCGCCGCCGGGATTCCGATCCCGATTTTCGGCCACCGTAGACGCGGGCTTGCGGACGGCGAGCTATCGGTAGCTCACTGTCCGACCGTCCGGTAACTGTCCGGACCGAGCCCAGGTCGTCGACGGCGCGCACTGTTCCCGCGCGCCTCAAGGAGTTGTCAGCAACAGCAGGGGCCCAGCCGGGTCGAAGCCTACTAGGGCCACCGGCCAGGATTATCCATAAGGGAGCTCGAGCCTCAGTACGAAGGCTAGAAGGAACGGGTTGGGTTTTTAGTCAGTAAGAGTCTGACACTATCTCTTGTTCCGCCCAAGAGCGGGGATTGTAATTGGATGATTTTTCCCACCATGAAAAATAATCTATAGCTTCATCCCTCTTTCTCGCTCGCACGATTGGCATTACATCATGGTAAGGCTTTTGAGCATCATCAGGATATACTTACCTAAGCGTCAAGTAAGTAGGAAGGTAAATATAATTTCCCGTCTGAAAATAACCTCTTCCGTTAACTTCGGGGTCTCTTCCCCATAATTTGTTTACGGTTTCAAGGCCCGTGATGCCATGTTTTCTTCTAAGAGTATTTACAAATCAGCTTACTTTAAGAGGACCTTTCCTTACTCCTCTATCGCCAACGCGAGCATGGTTTACAAGCTTGGTACTTCATCAAACGTAATAAAAGAACCGTAATAACGTGGAAAAGGAGCCTCTTAAGAGTACATTATGAAGGGCTAAATGGAAAATAGCAGATATTCAATGGTTTATAACTGGACCAGATTTACACAAATGTATAATTTGATTTCAATAAAAACCTAGGTAATATCCACAAGATATATTACGTGAGTTTCCAAAATATTCAGAGAAAGATGTGTAATAACGTTATTATAATCACGTAAGTTGGTCGTAAGGAATACTTTGAGTTGGGCGCTCTTAACAAAATCAATACGGAAATTATGTTCTTTATTTTAGCCTCTAGGCCAGTAAAGTAAGTAAAATATAGGAACAGAAGTACAATTCATTAATTTATGAATTTACATATCATTCTGGCCTGTTGGCTAGTGGTTAGTGGCTCTGACTGTTATACCGAAGGTCGTGGGTTCGAATCTCACCCAAGACAAATGTTTGGGTGATGAGCACGATCATTTGGTCTGTGTCTGTATATGTATGTATTTAAAAATATATAAGTATGTTTATCAGTTGTCTAGTACTCAAAGCACAAGTTTGGGACTAGATGATGTTGTGTGATAGTTCTGCAATATTATTATTTAAAACAACTTTCTCATTTTTTTTTGTTTCTCTGGTAATGTTGTTAACATTCCAATTTGGATCGGGACCACCATTTGGAATCCGCTGTTGACCGTCAACAGGATCATCCCCTCGGGCGTGTGATCTTTAGTTTACGTATTCAAAAGCTATTTTTTGTCACCATAGTTATAAAACCCTAGAAGGTGATGTAAATTAGGGTTAGATGATTTATATAAAAAAATAACTCCATTCTTCGGACTTAATTTGTTAATCGACTTCTAAAAAAAGAGGAGGTTGTCAATTCGGATGATTGTATTTTTTTATGTCGCCTGCCAACCGATTTGAAGAAATATTTTTTTGTTGGAAAAGGTATGATTCCTAAATGGTCCCATAGTCACCAAGTTGGGATCTGATCATCGAATCTTGGCGAAATAATAATAATAATAATAATTCAAAAATTCAATTCATTTTTTTTACTGATGAAGTCGGTTATTTTCTAACTGCAAATTATTATTTGCTATACTGGCTGACCCAAATACACGTCTGCCTGATAACCCATTGTCCCACAGATAGCCTGCTAAGTAGTTCTAAAACCATTAAAGGCTCTCCTAATACTGCTGGTGAATCGAAGACTCGGACACGGTCCAGACGGTTATCGGAAGGCCGGACGGCGAACTACCCATTACTCGTCATCCGCAATCCCGCGACTACGGTGGCTGGAAGTCGGGGTCCGAGTCACGGCGGCTAGGGAGTGAGGACTTTCATTCCCTTACTGTTCACAGAAGGAAGCGACCGCCGAAACACAGGTGCATTATTGTTTTAATAGTCTAAGATAACCTAGAGAACCATTCAGAAAATAGGTAGCTATTCTATATCAATACTGTAAATTCCAATATCAAAACGACGATGCGTATAATGTATTTTTAATGTTAATGTCAAAAGTAATTACCCTTGAGCTCCTAAAATTTTATCACTACGCCCTACTTAGCTTTAATTACTTTATACGTTGTAAATTCACGATTTCAAATAAAACTTGTTTGTGACCAAAAAAGTCAGAAGATTGGTCATGACGTCATTAAGCTTCTTAATCATAAAAAAAGAATTATAGTCGTAAAAATGTTTATTAACGTTCGTCTTAAGGTGTGTTCAGACATAGCAAATGCGTCACTCACAAGCCGCTTGCGAACTGCGCGGGTGTTCCCCCGCGTGCGTTTACTATGCGTTCCAAATGAGAATAGGATCGATTGCATGTTGTGACGTCACGATTTACTGTCAAATCGAAGAAATTTTGTCAAAATTGAGGAACTCAGAGATGAGTAAAATTGAAGAACTGGATTCTTTCTTTCGCGTTTGAACTATGAGCCTCAAAGGAGGTGTACCGCGGGCAGCATTTGCGCATCTCCTCCGTTCACTTGAGTACGGCGTGTAGCATGCGAGCAAAAAGCGTGCGGTGCAGTGGCTTCGTACGAACATAAGAAGCACGCAAGCAGTTCACAAGCGGCTCGCGAGCGGCGCATTTGCCAAGTCTGGACATACCTTCACATGGCTTATATCTTAATCAAAACTAAGTCTTAGATTTTATGATAAGCTAGCTCTTGACGTTAATCTCACAAGATAGCCGTAATTTTTTTAGGTGTGTTGCTGCTTTGTAGATGAATGCGGCCGAATCCCATCGCCAATCGCTTCTACGAGGACACGACGGTGCTCCGCTCAAGCGAGGCACACCTCCACAATATGCTCCACCGTGGGTTTCTTCCGCCTGATGCGGAAACAAAAACCTCTCAAACTAGCCTAGTGCGGTGAAGACTTGCGTTATTCAGAAGATGAAGATGCCGTGGCGCCTCTCTAGCCACTCCTCAAGAAGGAGACTTACTACCGCGATTGTGGCGTACCCAGATGACTGTGAATAAGGTCTGTGAATAAATTAGCTAGCTCAAAGTATGCCACCAAAGTCTACTTTTCATATTGGCTGAGAGAACTCAAATACTGCCATATTTGCATAGCATTATATACGTACGAAAAACTTGATCATTATCATAATGTAAGCCGAAAAAGGTCCGCTGTTGGAAATAGGCCTCAATAGTTGCCACAACGAACGGCTCTGTGCGTCTCTCATGCATCAGGTTTCCGCGACTCTCACCAAGTCAAAAAACTGCAGCATTCGATAAATCTTACACGCTCTTCACGCTTTACATCTGAAGCCATTAGTTCTTTTTCCCACTGATAAAAAAAATGCGGATTTCAAATAAGGAAAAGCTAAAAATATTAAATAAAATAATGAAAACAGGGTTTTTACAAAAACTAGAAAGTTTCCCAATTTACATCCAAATTGCCCATTTTGCACCCAAAACAGCTAATTGATAGAGACCTACAATAAATACTACCAAACTTCCGGACCAGTGGCACAAACACGCACGGCAGTAACTCGGGAACATTGAAATAAATTCATTCACAGATTACCCAAAAGGCCGAGCCTGTAAAATTTATAACCCTATCACCACCGCTTTAAAAAATCCACGTCAGGCTGGCTACTGGCCAAGCCGTGACCGCTGTTACTCCCATACTTAGGTGGTTAAGAGGACTACCGGTCCTAAAAAGTGGTGAGTCTCGAACTGCATACAAAATTAAGAGATGCGCAAAGACAGAATTCTTGCAAAATATGAAACTTTTTAGCGATTTGCTAAAGAAATCTACAAATTTTGTTTTAAAATCAAGACATTATAAGGGCTTTTAAAATAATCTGACCATCAGAATTATTGTTTAGAGGTATGTGGAACAAAATGTTAAATCCCGCAAACCTCCATTGAAAAGGGAGGATCCTTTAACCAAACGCTCTGCTTTGGGTAACTGCCTGATAGTTAATTTCTGGCTATCGCACAGAGAACTGTAATTGCGCAATGCGGGATTATGTTTTTTTTTCGAATTTTGTCAGATAAAATTAATTTTTAGTGGCATCTTCAGGATTTTGGTTTAGAACACAATCTAGCATTTGTCTTAAAAAATAAGATAGACCAGGTATATTTTACCGATTCTGTTTATTGCATTGGATCAAAAAAAAAATCGCAATAAAAAAAAACACTTGCGAGGATTACATGAGCTTTATTTTTGTAGTCCTCTTAAATACAAACTGAACTGCATATTTATCCAAGCTGCAGGCAATTTGTTAACATTATGTACACAGGAGGTCACTTAATGATCTCCCGAAGCCGCCATTACACGAACATTTACTGGTTATAACCGGATATATCGGCTTTCATTAACTTTTAGGGGGTGACGGCCGTTTGGGGTTGAGTTTGTCAAATGGGGAGTGGGTAGTAACTTCATTGGGTATAGGGTTAGGGATTGTTATGGTCAGAGAGAAGGACTGACTTTGGTTTTGTTCTTGTAGAAGCCTAGAACGTGTCTTACACCAGAACAAACAGTTTCGCGATGATAGGTATCCATCCATTTTGCTTTGTGCAATACTCTAGGAGTGTAGGATACTGGAAGGAACCCCATTAATCTAGAAAATTAAAATATAATACCTAGTCCTTTTTAGAGCAAGAAAATAATCCAACAAAATTCTTCCACTCTAGAAGGAGCGGGAGATAGTGTCAGACTTTTACTGACTAAAAACCCACCCCGTTTCTTTGTGCCTTCATACCCGGGGGTCTACTCGCGTTCTCCGAAAAACGAAGTTTCGATTGAAATTGGAAATTTCGCGTGTTTCCTGCCACGGTTCCTTTCGTTCCCGAAATTTTGCACGAACGAAAATTTTTTGACGTACCGAACCTACTATAATTAGTTATGTTTCGAAAAAAAATATAATTATGACGGAGGATTGTTTGCAATTTTAACGTCAAATAAATATCGTTCGTTTACGAAAGTTTCGTTTCGAAGAAAGCGAGTAGACCCCCCAGGGCTGGGCTTTCTTTCATAGCTAACCCTGGCCCTAGCAGGTTTCAACCCAGCTGAGCCCCTATTATTTGCTAACAGGCTGGCTATTTACTTCATTTCGAAGAATCAAACCCAAGAATGTATGTAATATCTCCCCTACAATATAACACAAAGCTTATCATCTCCAGAATCCCAACTGTTAAGTTCCAAGTATGCGAAACGCGGCATCAAAGATTCGGCGCTATGCGACTTGGCTACCTACCAACTGTGTGTTCAGCGTTATATATTGTGTGCTGGAACAATGGTTCAGGTATATGAAATACTTGTGTCTTTGGTATAGTTTTGTGACGTAAATAATAGGGGTAAAATATAGTGCTGATGCTGTAGCAGTGCATTTTGAAATATGAGTTTTTTTTTTACATGCTTTTATTTAGTTTCACCTGTCTCGATATTTGTCTGTAATCAAATCTTGTGAATTAAATTTCACCCACTTCCCGGTTACCGATTGAACTGAAATTTTGCATGCACGTGTAAATCAGATGATAATGAAAACATTATTATGACATGGAGCTTAATTATACAGGTATACCGAGCTATAAAAGCTTGATATGAAAAAATGATTTTCATTAAAAACTTGTTTTACATTTTAACGGTAAATTGAATATCGTTTTAAGAGTTACTCACCTCAAAAGAAAAAAAAACGGATCCCTAACCTATAGGATTTTGCTTGTTGCTCGTATGTCTATAAAAATCTTAACAATATTTTTAAGCCTTCTTCGTCATCATCATCAGCCTTTTTTTTAATGTTCCCACTGCTGGGACGCAGACCTCCTCTCTAGGAGAGGGAATGGGCCGTAATCCACCACGCGGGCCCAGTTCGGGTTGGTGAATGTCACATGTCTTTCGAATTTTTGGTTCTAGGACATGTCGGTTTCCCCACGATGTTTTCCTTCACCGTTTTGAGAGTTTATTTCATTACCACTTAATGAAATAAATTACACAAAGTAATGCGCCTGGTAGGGTTTGAACCCACGTAAGTCGGGGCCATTACCACTCGGCCACCACTGCTCTCTAAGCCGTTTTACTCAATTTTACTTTCCCAATTTTATAACAAAGTACACTCTATAATAGTAATAATCCCTTCTTTTTCGCTCAAACAAGTTTCAATCTAAAGTCCAACTAAATCCTTAGCCCCGACAAAGACCTGGCGAGATATCTACTTTCCCGGATAAAATGCATGTCGCCGCCCGGTGCAATACCGGCCCGGGTGTCTCGTAAAACCGGATGAATCCGGATTTCACCGGTAGTAACCGAAGCTGGAGGATCACTGGTGTCGTTGATCAGTCTATATTTTTGGTACGTGCGGTGAAAATTGTCTCGGTAGATATAAATCTTATGCAAAGTTGCAGAAAATGAACTTCCTTTTGTTTTACGAGGTGTCAAGAAGTGCAGATAAAGTTACGATTTTGTTACTTTTATAATCTTTTATTTAATTTTTGTTTAGTCGGTAGCACGTCGGTAGTGTGACCCATTTGTCAAACTTAGACACGCATTTAAAATTAGTTACATAAACCATACAACGCACAACAAACGCAACGCAAAGTATAATAGGCTAGTTGTAATAAAAAATGTAATTAGTCCGTCTTTTAGATTATTAAAAAATAAGGGACAGGTATTTTTTTATTTGCAAATTAAACCAGAAATGACAAAGATATAGCCCATTAAAGTTACGTGTAACGTCACGCCGTGCTGCATTTTCGCACGGGTTGACGTCACACGTAACTGTAATGGGCTATATCTTTGTTAGTTTTTATTTAATCGAAAAAAGAAAAAATGCGTGTCTAATATTTTTTTATAATCTAAAATACGGACTAAAATCTAGTTATTTAGATCCTGGAAAACTACCCTATTTGTTAGTCTTTTTGCGCCTTGACAAATAAAATATTTTTCTTTCTCTCTTCTTTCTATTTAATTAAAACTGGCAGGACAACACTAATAAAATATACAATAGATCCTGCACTAATATACCCTGTACCACAGGATCCAATCTCTCTCGACAGATAATATAAGTACAGTTAGGTAACAAATACAACAGTTTCAGCATAATTCACTTAAAATGACCGCACGTTTATGGTAACAGTTTAACCTCAACTAGTTTAACGTAGTACGGAGTTTCATTATATTATGAGCCCAGCTTAAACTGTTTTTTTTTTTATCATTTACATGCATTTCTTTTTTTTGCTGAAAAGCTGAAAGGAAATCGTTTGTCTTGGTATGGTCATGTGAAAAGGAGGGACGAAACGCATGTTGCTAAAAAAGTTATGAGTTTACATGTGGATGGATGGAGGGGGAGAGGGAGGCCAAAGAAAAGATGGATTGTGTGAAAAGTGATATGAAAGAAAAGGGAGTTAGTGATAGCATGACGAGTGACAGGGTAGAATGGAAGAAAAAACGTGTTACGCCGACCCCAAATAAAACGGGACAAGGGCAAGAAGATAATGATGCATTTCTTTTTTTTAGGGTTTCGTACGTCAAAAAGAAAAAACGCAACCCTTATAGGATCATATGTAGTCCGTGCGTCTGTCTGTCTGTCAAGACCCTTTATCTCAGGAACGCGTGGAGGTATCGAGTTGAATTTAAAACCATATACTCAAATCTAAGGTGCCTTGAAGATGTGAAAAAATCAAACTTCTGCGTTAATGAAAAAAAGATACGGCCGTTTATGTCGCAAAAAACGTGTATTTCGACAATTTTACGGGAATCAAATTGAAAAATTCATAGGGTTACTTACCGTTTACCTAGAATCTTGAAATTTGGCATGAAGCGAGGTCTTATAGCCCAAGTACAGGAATAAATCTAAAAACTGGAATTTGTAGTTACATCACAAAAAAAAAAATTGCGATTCGGAAATATCTTAACTCAATTCGGAAATTGAACTGACTTCATACGTAAATTTGTAAGGAACCCCCACAGCGCGGGTCCGACTCGCACTTACCCATTTTATTTTTAACTTTAAGCTTTCAGATAAGACAACGTCTCTTGAGGCCAGTTGTGACTGGGGTCCAGAAGCCTCCTGCCGGAGGCTCTACGCGGGGATCGTTCGGTCCATGGCCCTTTACGGGGCGCCGGTGTAGGCGCCGTCGCTGCAAAAGTGACCAGCGACCATACTGAACGCCTGCCAGAGGGTCATAGCAATACGGATGGTGCAGGGTCACCGCACGATCTCCCGCGAAGCAGCGAGCCTTCTGGCTGGCCTACCACAGTGGGATCTGGACGCAACAGTCCTTGCACACATGCACGATATGCGCGAAGATGCAAGGCCGGGGTGAAAGTCCACTGCCGCGACATGTCAAGGCATGGCGCTGTTCACCATGCCTTGACATGTCGCAGATTTTTAGTCAGTAAGAGTCTGACGCTATCTCCCGCTCCACCCAAGAGCGGGGGTTGTCATAAGATGATTTTTGCCCACGGTATAAAAAAGGCCAGTTGTGACCGCTAGTATAATATCTATATATATAAAAATGACCCCCGTTTTCCGTTGTCACGACTTGGCATGAAAACGGCTTGACCGATTTGGCTGATTTTTTTTTTGTTGTGATTGTTATTGTGAGGAGAAGGTTCTTATGGAAAAAAAAATTAGGGTAGTGTAGGGTAGAGTAGGGTAGAGTAGGGTAGGGTAGGGTAGGGTAGAGTAGGGTAGAGTAGGGTAGAGTAGGGTAGAGTAGGGTAGAGTAGGGTAGAGTAGGGTAGAGTAGGGTAGAGTAGGGTAGAGTAGGGTAGAGTAGGGTAGAGTAGGGTAGAGTAGGGTAGAGTAGGGTAGAGTAGGGTAGAGTAGGGTAGAGTAGGGTAGAGTAGGGTAGAGTAGGGTAGAGTAGGGAAGAGCGGGAGCGAAGCCGCGCGGGCAAAAGCTAGTACTATATATAACTTTATTGGCAATGCCCCTAGTAAACAAGGAGACATAATTACTTGGCTAAATAAATAAGTAACGTTATTCCAACTTTATATAAATAAAACCCTCCATTTTAAAATACAAACACTCGTCTTTTAATGGATAATTTGCTACAGTATCTCTTTCATTTACTTTATGAAACAAAATATGAGCGTTGCAATTAGTGTGAAGGTTTTAATGCATACTCCGGTTCAGTTCAACAAATTAATGCAATTATTTCATACTAGAAAGTTTTGAAATAATTATGTAAATTCTGTTTCTAATAGTTTTGCTAATGGAGTTGTAATGAGCTTTTATTTGTTTGTTGTTAGTGTAATAAATAACAACAAACAAATTAAATAATATTGTATAAACTGAAAAAGCAGTCTGTAAGAATGCTTTATTCCTAAGTTACATATCGCTCATTTGGTGCAACAATGGCGTAATTACACTTTTAGAAATTTTACAGGAGATGCAGTCAAAGATTAATATTAATGGTATAGCATTTTAGCGAAACTTATTACAATTCTAATCGTTTTTAAAGTAAGTTTAATATGTGTAGTTTCTATTATAGTCTTTCTATTAATCAACGTAAATGAGGTTTCTTCCAATGTAAATAGTCTTTCCGCACATTTTGACGTACACATTTTGACGCACGTTGTTGCACCAAATGAACGATATATATTTTTTGTACGTGGGCGAAGCTGCGGACAACTAGCTTTTTTAATCATAAAGTAATCGACGTAGTAGAAAACTTCGGTTTACATCATGCCTTCCCTTAAAAATCCCTCACAACTCCCACAAGAAGCTAACAAATTCAGGAGATAATAAACACAACTTTTTTTTTTTAAATACTTAAAAAAAAACTAACAGTAATTATTGAGTGGAATCGGCTGAACAAATTTACACAGGAGTCTAATTAACCAAGAGTACTCGGGTCCTCCGAGTTGTCGATCTAGTAGTGTGGCCTACGCGATAAGCGATAGTGGCATAGCCAGCCAAGTTACAAACGTTTCTATTCTATTTCTTCTGTCTAACTCCTCGAGTTGTCTTTTGATGATGGTCATTCGTTTAGAATAGAATAGAATAGAAATACTTTTATTCAGAACAGACACAGCACGACAGTTGTAAACATAAAATTTAATTTAAAAAGTAACAAAAGTACTGTGTGCGCCGAGCGTGCCCGCACCGAAAGGGTGACCACCTCAGCATTTGCTGGGCGTTAGACACCCAGTCACCTTGTTCACCTTATAGGAAGCCTTTAATGAGCTTGATCACGGGCTGTACGTTAGCTAACTTCTAAGTAATTGTCATTTTTCCAACCTCAAATGAAAGTCTAAATAGGCGTGTCAAAATCGAAGGCGAGTCGGATCGACCTTTTATTGCCTTTAACCAGGTTTCTTAAAATGTGTCATCATCATCATCATCTGCCTTTTTAATTTTCCTACTGCTAGGACTCTGGCCTACTTCTCTAGGAGAGTGAATCCACCAGGGCCCAGTGCGGGTTGGTGAATGTCACATGTCTCGGCCACGCCTCTCGATGCCTTTGGTCTGATCATGTGACTGAGCGTTGAGATGACGTCAGAACAAAGGTATCGGAGGCGTGGCTAATTTGAGGCGTTCCACACAAGAGAATAGAATAGAAACGGTTGTAACTTCGCTAGGGGGGGTGATATTATAAAACAGTAGGTAGCGGGACTTGGGAAAGGGCTATTTCCAACCGTAGACGTCTTTCGGCTGAAATGGTGATGATGATAATGATGACGTAACGGCCAAGAGCCTGCAGGAGGGCGTGTCAGACTTTTACTGACTAAAACTCACTCTTTGTTGACTAGATAGGTCAGCTAGTCAACAATTATAAGGATTTACTTTTATTTCAGAAAGAGAATTAGGGTTCCGTTCCGTGCAAAAAAAAGTTCTTGATAGAGTAACCAAATGGCATTATCATAATGTTATGACTTTGGAGACTGGTTCGATCGGACCAATAGCAAATAAACTTTTTTTTTAATTGTTATAAAGTAGTGCTTGACTGCGCTCCCACTTTATGCAATGATGCAATCAAAGTGAGTGAGTTAGTGAGTGTGATTTTTATTTCAAAAATATTAAGAAAGATGTTTTTCTGCCAATTCTCTTACAACTTGCACCGGCCGTTGCCGAGGTAACTCAAATGGTACACTTCACAGATGAGTTTGCGAGGGAATTTCCAGCGAGACCACAAACACAAGCGGGGTTTATTGCACAGTTCAACTGCCCATAGCTCGTAGATATGCTATTAATTTGTTTGTCAAACGGTCGCCAAGTTAAATGGCGAGTGCGACTTGTGAGAGCAAAATTTTAAAATCGTTTTTATGAAGATGCAAATTTGGTGGTTGATTTTATAACGGCTTCGACTCAGGAGTTGTAAGTCGCGGGTTCGGACCCAGCCAGGCGCATAATTGTGTGTAATTTATTTCATCACTACTGCTCTCAAAATGGTGAAGGAAAACATTTTGAGGGAACCGGCAACCAAGAACTAAAAGTTCGAAGACATGTGTCATTTACCCACCCACATTGGGGCTGCTTGAATTACGGCCCATTCATTCTCCTAGAGAAGAGGCCTGAGTCCGAGTACTGAGGTTTTTATAATCACTACATAGTATAAAACAAAGGCGCTTTTTCTGTATCCCTATGTACGCTTAAATCTTTAAAACTACGCACCGGATTTTGATGCGGTTTTTTTTTAATAGATAGAGTGATTCTAGAGGAAGGTTTTATGTATAATATTGCACCCGAGCGAAGCCGGGGCGGGTCGCTAGTTATTTATATAAAATTGTTGGAAAAATCCATATTAATATCATCATTTCGTTGCAAGTACACGAATAATTCTACCCAATTCAGACCTCTGGTTATAATCGATACTAATAACAACAACACATCACACTATTGTGGCATCTGCGGTGTTTGCGGTTCAATCGGTGGTGACTGTGGTCTGCGGTGAGAGCTGTAATGCCGGTAACGCGGATAAGCCGACCATCCAATTAGTGACGATAATGAATTTAATCTCTTGATTGTTATACTGTGTAAAAGTTTTCACACCGTACCTACATGGTGCACTACACGTAGAGCTCTTGGAAACGAGCTACGAGAGCCCGATCGACCGCCAGATCGAGCGTCGTAAGTGGAGATGGATTGACCATACGCTTTGAAAGAATTCTGCCCCCCTAGCCAAGTTACAACCGTTTTGCTTGCATCAAACGCTTCAAGTTGACCTTGCCGCCAATTCATTTGTTCTGACCACGTGACTGAGCGTTGAGACCACGTTATTTCCGTAAATTTGAAGCTGTCTACAAGCGTTAACTATTGCAGATTAGCAACTTGGCTAGGGGTACTGATCACATATCCAAGCAAGCGGTAGACTAGAATCCGCATGGAAAAAGAAAGCGTGGCCGTCCCCGTCAAACTTGGCGTCGCGCCGTGTTGGCAGAGGCGGCGAGCTACGGAATGACGTGAAGCGTGAAGCTCTGGACCTTTCACGATGAAGGATTACTGTGGACGCCCTCTGCACCTAGGGGACACAGGACATTAAGTCTGTATGTAAGTCATCTACATGGTGGACATCCCACCCATATATACGAAGCGTTTTGGGAACACATTCATTATGCGTACAGCTAATGAGTGGAATTCCCTGCTGGAGTCAGTGTTTCCTGATAACTATAACTTAGGGGTCTTTAAGATGAAAGTGGATTAGTTAGTTCTAGGCAAGCATGCTCCATCTTCGGCCATCTCATTAGGTGAGATAGTGGTCAAACGCGAGCCTAAAATAATAAAAAAAAGTTTGCATAATCAACCATATTTCTACAGGTGGGACACAGCTTGGTCAAGCTACCAGAACTCATCATCATCATATCAGCCGAAAGACGTCCACTGTGAGACATAGGCCTCCCCCAACCACTAGAACACGAGTGAGGAGAATTGAATTGACTGCGTTGAAAATTGGAACTTATGCGGAACTTACACTGAATTTTATAGTTGTAATAAATACAAAATTTAATATAAGTTATTGTCTTAATATTAATAGGTATAAACAAATGCTTTTAATTTCAAATTTACAGGCATTTTGAATCGTCAAGAAGTCAGGCAGTTAGAAAAATTATGCTCTCTCACCTTTCAAAGCATAGATCTCTATGGAGAAAAATTTGCAAGAAAATCCATGGACACTATTGCTGATCTTCTCATCACATCTCTTCTAGTTGAGCTTCAAGGCACGTACCCACCGCATCGCATGCTGTGCACGAGCACGCGGCGCATTTTAGCAGCGTATATTAATTTCTTTGACGTGAGTCTACGTTTTCATAGGAATAAATACACGAAGGCCCACGGCTATGGTATACATAGTCGTGCTCCATGTACGCACGCACCTTCAAGCTGACAAATTGAAGATCACCAAATTTAATACAAGAACTGTCACAAAAGCAATAAAACAAAAACAATAACGATGAACGGATTGTCAGGAAATCAAATTATAAAACAAATAAATAAAAAACAATTGACGCTACATCACGCCAATCTAGAAATCAAAACAACGACTGACGGAAGATTTGGACACAGTATATTCGGACACACAATGTTTAATACAGTCAGATAAAAAGTGTTCAAATAATAATGTATGGGAAAAGGCTAGGGTCGGACAGGATGTCAAAAGCTAGAGATATGAAATACTGTACCCCTAGCCAAGTTGCTAATCTGCAATCATTAACGCTATTAGAAAACTTCAAATGTACAGGAACGACGTGATCTCAACGCTCAGTCACGTGGTCAGAACAAAAATGATTGGGGTGTGGCCAACACTAAGCGTTGGACGCAAGCAAAATGGTTGTAACTTGGCTATGGGGACAGGAAAGAGTTGAGGGGCTTACGCGAAAGAGGCGACTTCTACAAACTTTGAGTTTAGATTTTAAATAAACTGTGATAAAACTTTATTTTAAATGAATTCATAATAATTTTGTTAATTAATAATGATATGAACTTAATGGAATAATAATATAAATTTTAAAATTAATTATATAATTGGCTAGTAGAATAAATGGTTTTTTATTTTATTATTTGGGAAAGAAAGTATTACTAAAACTAATACAGGCTGGATTTAAAGCGGCAACTTCGAGTAATAAATTTCTTCATTATTCTACACTAATACCTATTATAAAAAGGAAAAAATTATATTTTTGTGGGTATGTTTGTAATGAATAAACTCAAAAACTACTGTGCTGATTTCAAAAATTCTTTCACCATTGGGTGTAGCTTACATTCACCCTGATTAACATAGGCTATATTTATTGCCCGTGCAAAGCCGGGACGGGCCGCTAGTTATAATATATTTTAACAGTTTCTTTCATACTAAATAGCTTCAATAAATTTGGTGGTGTCCGAATCGTCAGTGAAAACATATCGAAAATATATTGTCGATTTGGACACTGTGTCCAAATATATTGTGTCCAATTCGTAAGTAATTCAAAAAAGCCAGTGTTGTATGTTTTACGTCGCCTCTCCAACTCTTTTGTTCACAATTCTAACGAAACAATGGGTAAGTAGTGTCTCAAATGGGGTAAAGGATTAGGCGGAATCACAAAGCTTTTGTTTTGACACAAAAGGTGAGATTTACAATGACGGTGAAGTTTAGTAAGTCGGTCAATGTGTCGTGTTGTCTGAGCGTAAGAGCATTGTGTTTTGTTTTATTCTTACAAGGAGAATAAAGTTTCGTGACGAAAAGTTTACAATGTTTTTTCGTCTAGTTGTTGCTGACAGCTTTTCAATCCGATTCAATATATTTCGAACTGTCTGACTCGTCAGCTTTGTCGAGCGTGAAATATTTTTGAATTAAAAAAAGATTATTAACTACTATCAAATATAACATTAGCCGCGCATCCATCGGACAGGACCTGTCGTTGTAGTGATGTTTGAAGGAAGCCTATGTCCAACAGTGGACGTCTTTCAGCTGATATGATGATGTTGGTGTCATTCTATGTGTATGCATTCTAATGGAAAACAAAGTGACTGTGTACCTTTCCAAAACAAAATATTAAATTGACACTGGCTCATTGCACAAACTGTGCAAAGCCAAAAGAAAAAGAAAGTAACGCATGTTACGATGAAAAAAAAACAGTGTAAGCTGGTCTCAGGTTTTAAGAAAACTCTGTACTACGTCAGTCAAGCCAATTGAAGTCATATTAACTTAATGCAAAAACCGAGCAAAGAAAAAAGAAAAATATCGGAAGCTAGTTCATGGTTTCAATTTATATATAGTAGGCAATTATTTCTAGTTTAATTTTATATTTAAGTAACTGTATTTATCGTAAAATGAGCCGAAGAGAAGATATGGTTTTAGGCACCATTTTCCCAATATGGCGGCGCGACAAAATACGAAGTAGCAAAGATGAAACTCAGAAAGAGCATAACAAAATCTATACAAGATAACAATCTTCAAAACTCCCGGAAAACTTTTAAGGTAAAATTAGCAAATGACTGTACTAACAGAAAAATATCGGTGAAAAACTCCTTCATTCGTTAAAATAAATATTCTCATTTATTTAATGATGCCAGATAATAATCTGTAGTTCAATAAATGAGTAGGGTGGTTAGGTACAAGGTGAAAATAATTAGCTACGTGTGAAACTGATTAGTGAACCCGGAATCGCCTCTGTTTTTCCTGGTAGTAATATTAACACTGGAATGAAATTCCGTTGGTATGTGTTTTCCGAGATGGGATTCATCAAATTATGTGCTTTTTCCCTTCTAAAGTTTTTTTTGTCGGTACGAAAATCATCTAATGACATCCGCCACCCTTGGGCGGAACGGGAGAAAGTGTCAGACTTTTACTGACTAAAAACCCATTCCTGTTCCTTCCTACCGAGCGTCTCTTTTGAAACTAGACACTCGGGACAGTGTGCGCCGTCGACGACTTCGGATCAGTGCGGACGGTTATTGGACGGTCGGACAGCAAGCTACCCATTGCTCGCCGTCCGTAAGCTAGAAATCGAGATTGGAAGCCCGAGGGTGGCTGGGGCGTGAGCGCCGTTGCCTGATGCGGTTAGTCTCTTCCTTTGCTAGCATTACTGCTTCGCGGAAGGAGGCGATCGCCTGCCACTCCTTGCTCCGGACCATGGCCTGTACCAAGGCCTAGCAACTCCACAATAAAATGTTATATATCTTTCGTATCAAAATGCCAAGTTAAGATGTCGCAACGTTATTAAAGTAAACCACAATAATGTTCCTTTCCTTACCTTCCACGAAAATACAAGATAACAATTTCCAAATTCATGAAGTTCACACAATTTTAGAAAGTTCTATTATCCAATGTTTAATACAAGAATAGATTATTTCTCTTCCCAACAGTACCGTTGGCTTAATATCTGAACAGAAACTTGTCTCATCAGCGCCTACGTAAATATTAATAGCAATACGCGTTGCCGAGACTTCATGCTTATTAACTCTGACAGGTTAACCGTAACTTGACGTTAGTGGCGGCGCTTTATTTATATTGAATGCCTTTATTTCCATAAAGAGGGAAATTGGATTTGATGATGGAAGAAATGTATTGAGAGTGTTTGAAGCAAAATTTATTTATTTAACACGATAAAATGGACGTCTCATTGCAATCTTTTACCATGTTGACCCATAGCGTTAGTTTTTTTTTTATCTTTAATACCCGCGGCTTCGCCCGCGTTTATTAATATACTTTAATTCCTCTCACCTTTTCTTCCCTCTTTTTTCCTGTTTTCTCAGTTTTTTTTTAATTAGCCTATGTCCGTCTTTCAACCAACTATCTCTGTACCAAAATTCATCAAAATCGGTTTTGCTATTTAAGTGTGCAGACGTAACAAACAAACAAACTCACTTTCGCTTTTACTGCTCGAACAACTTCGAGTTTGAAACCTATCATTTACTTAACAGGTAATGCAAGATACATTATTAGCAAAATTTTATTTTGTCAAACTTCCGCATCGCCGTAAATTTCCGTCACCGGGACAGATTATAATTTTAGGTTTCAAAGCTAGAGTGAATAGGCTCTTAAAAAACTATTGTGCCTCACCATCAACGATTGCATCACTGCTTACCATCAGGTAGGATCGCAGTGAAGTAGGTACTGGTTTAAATCAAATAATAAAAAAAGCTTTTAATGAAAATTATTTTTTTCATAGCAAGCTTTTATAGCTCGGTATACCTATGTAGGTATATTATACTCGTCAAGACGAATCATACGAGCCCAAACTCGATGGGGTTGTATCGTTTAACTACCAAGTTCCTATAGCCACCTTCCGGTTCCATCATCAGATCAGCTCCATGTCATAATAATTTTGCATTGTCATCGAATTTACACGTGCATGCCAAATTTCAGCTCAAACGGTAACCGGGAAGTGGATTAAATTTAATTTGCAAAATTTGATGACAGACAAACATCGGGACAGGTGAAACTAAATAAAAGCTTGTAAAAACTTTGTTCAATCATTGAACTACAAAATTTTCGGCAATGCGTCACCGACCATTGACAATTTAAAGATAGAAAGCCACAAACAAAGGGTGTACGCCACAGCTGCCTGTACAGCTAAGGTATGCTGGAACTTCCCCAGCCGAACGTTTTTCTTGATAACTAGGCAGGTAAACTATGATTACTATTGGTATAACCTATAGCATTTGAACTAAAACGGAGCTGGTTAGGGTGATTAGGAACATATACAGAAAGGAGAAGTGTTGTACAGGTACATAAGGCATCATGGAATACCTACAGACGAGCTCCTTGAGGACTGGCTCCCAACGCAGATAAGCACCTCAGTTGAGAGCAGTGGTGGCCGAGTGGTAATAGCTCCGACTTACGAGCCAAACCCTGTCAGAGGTTCAAACCCTGTCAGGCACATTACTTAGTGTAATTTATTTCATTACCACTGCTCTCAAAACGGTGAAGGAAAACATCGTGAGGAAACCGGCATATCCTGGAAACAAAAATTCGACGACATGTGACATTCATCAACCCGCACTAGGCCCGCGTGGTGGATTACGGCCAATACCCTCTCCTAAAGAGGAGGCCTGAGTCCCAGCAGTGGGAACATTAAAAATGCTGATGATGATGTTTGTCAGTTACAGATAACTGATAAACATAATATTGTGCTATGAAAACTAGAGTACTTATAGCACAAGCTCTGCTTAGTTTAGAACTAGATGGCGTTGTGTGAAAGTTTAAAAAAAATAAACATTCTAAAATTATACCTAAGCTAATAACGCTCACAGTTATTTCTAACAACTCGGACTAAAAAGCCCAGTACCTCTTTCCTTTAATTATCTCCAACATTTCACCCAAAAAGATAATCCCGGCTTGAATAGATTCAAAAAATCAGCAAAAACTCCAAATTGAGACCCCTTGAACCTCGTTAAAAGCCAAAATGACATCGCGAAACAACTTTTTAACACGAAAACCAACCCTTTACGTCAGAAGCTTGTCAAAGGTCTCCCCTTTTTTGACGAAAAAAAAAAACCATTAAGCCCGCCCATGCGGTATCCGCCCAAATAATGTTGGGCGGATTCTGTATTGTGTAAAAAGTGTCCCGTTTATTATGTCATGCGAGTGTATTTGGTATGGAAATTTTCTTGCGGTTGATTCATTTGCATACTTTTTTTTTCATCGATTTTTGCAATTTGGGTTTTGACCGGACATTCGATGAAATGAGTTTTAGATGAGGGAATACCTTTTTTTTGAGATGGGAAATTATCACTCCGGGTGGAGCAAGGGAACGTCAGAATTATAATAAGTAAACCAAACATGTATCCTTTGGTTATCTTTCTGGGAGGATTTCTTTTTCTGGAATTTTCCGTGGCTCTTATCTGTGTTTCTTCAGTTGTCTCTTACGATCCAGGGCTACGATGAATTTATTGAACATACCCCAGCTGTATTAGTGGTCAATTTAAGTGACTTTTACCTCGGCCAAAGACAAGCATTGCCATACAATGTAGGAATGCTGCCAGTCTTTTCGGCACACTTTGACCTCAGCCAAAGACAAACATTGCCATACAAGCCGACGTCGACGGTGCGGCGACGTCGCCAAGTTGTGTCGTTGCAGTAAGTCCGTGCAGTCGGCAACAAATAGTCTAGAATACGCATGTAAATTACGAGTAAAATGAGTGACAACAAAATTAGTGTCGATTTATTAATTTCTTCAATTGAAAAACACGAATGTATTTGTAATATAATATACGTCTGGTCTCCGAGACTATTTGACAACTACTACATACGTCACAACTAGGCATCGACGTCATCGCCCATGGTCGTCCGCAAGGCGACTACGTCACAGCGTTCGTCGTCGATCGAGTGTCGTTAGTCTTTTTTTTTTCTGTCGACGGGGAAAATCATCATTGACGAAACCCGCTCTTGGGTGGAGCGAGAGACAGTGTCAGAGTCTTACTGACTAAAAACCCCGCGCCGTTCCTTCTAGCCTTCATGCCGGGGCTCTAGTTTCCTATCGGATAACCCCGACCCCGGTAGGCCCCCGACCCCGGTAGGCGAGTGTCGTTGGTCTGTAAGCGCCCTGAGTATTAACATGACTAAGTAAAGTATTACGGTGATATGATATTAGTATGAAGCTCAGCTATATATTATATACATTATTCTGATACTAATTAGTATCAAAAGCCTAGAAGAACGTCAATCATTCTGATTGATAGATACACTCTGTCACTATGATTGTACTACCGACAATGAAATATGAGAACAACTGATGGCGTAGCGCTACGCGGCTACGAGCTACGAAATCTCGTAGTCGCGTAGCGGTTTGATATGGATCTGTGTTATTAGTTCGAATTGCTGTACTATTCTAAAATAGTACACTTTGATACAAGTGGGTAAACGTTGTTATTGCAGCCGATGTGGAATATACGCCCGAGCTGAAGGTGAGGTCATTATGGAGTAGAAAGACTGCGATGACAAAAGCCCACATGTATTAAACGACGTTTTTACCACAATTACTCAAAAAAAGCCCAAGTCGTCGATGGTGCGTGTTCCACTCGCGCCTAAAAAAGTTGTTAGTCCGTAAGGATCCAGTAGGGTCGAAGCCTACTGGGGCCATTGGTTTGCTTCTGAAAGGAAGACTCAGGGTCTTAAAACGCAAGGTAACGATTTGGTCCTGCTGTCAATCTTAATTCATCTTCCCATCTTGTGTGTCCTTGTCTTCTTTTACTATCTCTGGGATATCATTCAGTGACCTCATTGCTCCATTTACCCTTTTTGACTCGCATACCTGCCTCCACTTCTGTTGGTTGCAAGAGTATGCCGGGGAGTTTTGTTAGCAACCTCAGATCAGTGTTTTTAATCTTGTCTAGATGCTTTTAAAAGGTCGTACTTCTCTCTTCTTCATAAAGGAAAGCTTCGTGCAAAATTTCACGTTCCTAGTTTAACTAGTTTCGGCTGTGCGTTGATTATGTCAGTCACTCAGTTTCTCCTTTTATATACAGCGTGTAACATTAAATGCACATAACCTCAGACACCCTAATTTATTTATTTATTTATTTAATCTTCATGCAAAGTGTGAGAAAGTACATAGTTATTTAATTGATTTTTAGTTAAATTGACACAATTTTGTGAAAAAAAAAATCGTATCTGCATTGAAATAAGAACTTTTATTATCTCGCGTATGAAAAAATTTACAACCATTTGTGTTTATTTACCTATTTGAGCGGGTTTACGCACGTCATGGCTTGACCTTTAAATATACAAGGCCACATTTTTTACATTTTTTTTAATATGTAACTTATATTAAAAAGTGTTTCAAAGGGTTCTGCTCGTTATTCTGATTAAACTACTTTCAGGTTTTGCGCATTTGCACGTTGTATACAACGTGTAACGTTAAATGCGCAAAACCTCAGACCCCCAAATCATCTTCCTGCCCTTGTCCCGTTCAGACCCCCAAATGATTTTCAATTTGATTATGTCAAAAGGTTTTATTATCCCGTGTATGAAAAAATTTGATTGGGTTACAACTATTTGTGTTTGTTTACCTATTTCAGCGGGTTTGCGCATGTGATGGTTTGACCTATTCATAAATAGACAGGTCGAAGATTTTAATGAAGATTTTTTTGAAAAATGTAGCCTATATTAAAAAGTGGTTTAATTGATTCTACTCGTTTCTTGTATTCTGATCAAACTACTTTCAGGTTTTGCGCATTTCACGTTACACGTTGTAGGTATCCCTACTAATATTATAAATGCGAAAGTAACTCTGTCTGTCTATCTGTCTGTTACGCTTTCGCGCAAAAACTACTGAACGGATTTAGATCAAATTTGGTAGGTAGGTAGAAGAGACACTGGAATAACACATAGGCTACCTATAATTCCACTGCTGAGCACGGGTCTCTGCCCGCGCGATATGAAAGAAAGAAAAGAAAGAAAACATGTTTATTCTGCCGTTATATATATTCTGCCCGTATAGACACACAAATAGTTTTCAAAAAACAAAAGATATAAACTGTAGTCCACGCGGGCGAAGCCGCGGGCGGAAAGCTAGTATATCTATAAATGTTATTTTTTTATAAAAAAAATAATAATACCACATCTGACTTTAAATACTAGATTAACATTCGTACCTCGTTGTTGAAATGATTAATTAACACAAAATATTAATGCTGTAGTAAGGTTGTTGATCTATCGCTAATCTGTGTCTCTGCTTACTTATCTCAACGGTTATTTGTTACGTGAGTGACAGAAGCCTAGGGATATTAGATATCTGCCGTTATTAGGACAAAGCCTTTGTTTGCATTTAACCTTTATGTAGTCACGTGGGGACTATTGGACCGAAGCTGGTTAGTTTAGGAGCTTTGGACTCAGAGGAAAGGCGTGCGAAGAATGGTTGTTCTAATTGGTGATCCAAATTTGGTTAATTCCAACCTATTAAGGTAGGAGCAGTACTCACTGTCACTTCGAATACGTCATTAAGTACGTCGCGGTGAAGCGGTACAAAATATTTTTTTGAGGTTTTGGGACATTCATTCGTTCTGTATGGGACATTTGAAGCGCCTCTTGTATGTCCTACCCAACACTAAGGAGCACAGGTGTGAGGTATTTTACATGATGCATTATGCGAGAACTCAGTGGGGAAATGATTTTCAGACATAACATCATCATCATCATCATTTCAACCGACAGACGTCCACTGCAGGACGTAGGCCTCCCTTAAGTGTCGCCACAACGATCGATCCTGCGCGTCCCGTATCCATAGGATTCCCGCAACCCTCACCAGGTCATCGGTCCACCTTGTAGGAGGCCTTCCGACGCTGTGTCTTCCAGTACGCAGTCGCCACTCTAGAACCTTTCGGCCCCAACGGCCATCTGTTCTGCGAGCATGTGTCCTGCCCATTGCCACTTAAGTTTGGCGATTCTTCGTGCTATGTCGGCAACTTTGGTTGAAACATAACATACGTTACTTGATTCCGCTATACCTTTTTACCATTTTTTTTTGTGGGCAAAAATCATCCAATGACAACCCCCGCTCTTGGCTGGAGCGGGAGATAGTGTCAGACTCTTACTGACTAAAAACCCACCCCGTTCCTTCTAGCCTCTTCGTACCGGGGCTCCAGCTTCCTTTCAGATTGCCCTGGCCCCAGTAGGCTTCGACCCAGCTGGGCCCCTGCTGTTGCTGACAACACCTTGAGGCGCGCGGGAACAGTGCGCGCCGTCGACGTCTTGGGCTTGTTCCGGAAAATTACCGGACGGTCGGACAGCGAGCTACCCATGGCCCATCGTATCATCTTTTTACCATCAGACAAACCGACGTACGGCGAGTATCCACTTATCCATCAAATGTCAAAAACCATCAAATGTCAAAAACCATCAAATGTCAAAAACCATCAAATGTCAAAAACCATCAAATGTCAAAAACCATCAAATGTCAAAAACCATCAAATGTTAAAACGGGCCTTTTAGTTTTTGACAACTTTAAGCATGGCGATTCTTCGAGCTATGTCTACGTCGATAACCTTGATTCTCCTACGGACACTACTAACCAAAACAATCTAATCTATATTCCTATCTAATACATGAAAACGTGAACACTCACTGAAAACTATGTGAACCTAAACAAACACATCCCGAAATTTCTAATTACAATTTTATATAAGCTCTAGTCTCAACTAAAAATTCCTAAAGCGAGCCAGTTTTCTTTGTCTTTCGGCGACAAGCACTCCAGGGTCCTAATGAACGAACTTCAGCTATTTATACAGCTAGAACTAAAACTGGGGTCTTAGCATATTAATTAAACTGTCGTTATTCTTAATATTTTCTCGTTGAATGCTTGTGAAGCCTTTTTGGCTTACATTTTGAAATTCTGTAAGCAATTTTCGTAGTTCCGGATTTTAGACTAGGGTTGATTTAAGGGTGTTTTAGGAATTAAGCTTTATAAATGACTTTGATCATATATGTTACTAGCTTTTGCAAGCCGGTTCGCCTGAGTGAAAGTATACCCTATCCGAGTTAAGATTAGACAACTAAAGAAACCTGCTTTACTGTCTGTTCAACCGATTTTAACCTCTATTTCGTAGGCATTTAGTAATTAAGAGCAAAAAAGTGGTTACTATACCAACTTATTTACTGTAGCCAACATTTGTCATATCACCAGCGCAATAAAATTGAAAATCAATTGAAAAGATAATAATAAAAGGTTTTCATAAATTTCTAATGCTATTTTGAATAGAGTATAGGTTTCTCTAAACAAACTTTGGACCACGGTTTCATTTCCTTGGGGGATAATTTTGGAAATTCCTCATTTAGTGCTCGCCTGCGTCATAAAATAAAAACTTGTGCAACATTTCTAGCTCCTTTTATGTATGTAAATAAAAGAAAGTCCCCCATGAGATCTGTCGGTCTGTCTATTCGCGATAAACTTAAAAAACTACTAAACGGATTTTCATTTGATTTCCATCAGTTGACATCGTGATTCATAAGGAAGTTTTAAGCCTTTATAGGAGACACTCGGGCGTGTCGAAAGACAACGACAACTTAAACTGTGTAGATGACGTCGGTGTTTCCTAGCTGACTACCCTGAGGAGAAACCCCGAAACAAACTCGGAGGTCAAAGTTTCATTTAAAGTCCATATATTAAACATACTACTCTGTCAAGAAAGTACCGGGAAAAGATCAATAATACACAAAATGTCTGTTATTCATCCAAATTTATTTTATCACTTTCAAAGTATGTTCCTTTAGAAACGATACACTTGCGCCAACGAATAATCCATTCATCAAAACATTTTTTAAACGCTGCTTCCTGAATTGAGTTCAGTTCTCGCCGCGAATTCTCCTTTATGTCTTCTATCGATTGAAAACGGGTGCCACGAATTTGAGTTTAGGAAAAAGAAAAAAGTCAGCAGGAGCCATATCTGGTGAATATGGTGGTTGCTAGATGATATTTGTTGAGTGTTTGGTCAAAAATTCGTTCACAATGATAGCCTTGTGCGAAGGCGCATTGTCGTGGTGCAAAATCCAAGAATTTTCTTTCCACAAATCTGGCCTTTTTCGTCGAATTTGCTCTCTTAAACGCCGCATAATGCTCAAATAATATTTTTTATTTACCGTTAGACCTTCCGGTAAGAATTCAGAGTGCACAACACCGCGATAGTCAAAGAAAACAGTCAACATGACTTTGACTTTTGATCGACTTAGGCGTGGTTTTTTCGGTTTCGGATCAGTTGGAAGGCGCCACTCCAAAGCCTGTTGACTAGTTTGCATGTCAAACTCGTAAACTCACGTCTCGTCACCAGTAACAATGCGTTTCATGAATGTTGGGTCCGAACTGACTCGTTCTAGCATGTCCTCAGCGACTTTCATGCGATTGAGTTTTTGGAGAAAATTCAGATCTTTTGGGACTAGCCGAGCAGCAACATGTTTCATACCCAAATGATTAGTTAAAATGGTACGGATCGACTCGTGAGATACAGAAAGTTCGGCGGCTATCTCTCTCAGAGTTTAATGGGGATTTTCAGTCACTATTTCCTTCACTTTTGCGATGTTAACTTCAGTTGCAGACGTTGACGGCCTATCAGAGCGAGGCAAATCTTCCATCACATCTCGACCGCTTTTGAACGCTTTGAACCACTCATAAGCACGAGTTTTTGATAAAGTCGATTCACCGTAAGCGTTCTGTAACATTTTCAGTGACTCCAAACACGAAATTCCATTAGCGATGCAAAATTTAAGACAAACTCTTTGTTCGATATTTTTGTCCATTATGAAATTCGCAATACACACTATATATGATATTACTAAAACCAGCACTGTATTTAATATAAATAACAGATGCAACTCAAACTCCGCGCTAAAATGGAAAACAGTTGTGCCAATCTAACAACTACAAAAAAACAAAAATTTGAATTTGGAACCATAAACAAATCATCCATTCCCGATACTTTTTTGACTGAATGTATAATTATCAAATTACACGAGAATCATGCAGACTAATGTTTGGTATAGTCTGTAGACAAGAAAAGGACACAGAAATGAGTGGACTTATCTAATCAGTGCAAGCATTTATTAGTATTCATGTAGCCTAAACTCAGGACCACTAAGAAACTCAATCATTCGATGAACAGTACCAAAGAAAGGACATGTAGCTAGGCCACATAAAGTACTCAAATTGCCTTTTTCAGTTTTTATTAATGTATTTTGTGCTGGGCACAAGCCGCCCTTTTCTCTTTCCAAATACCTCTGTCTAGAACGATCTTTGACCAAATTTGCCTCGCGAACATGATGTCACAAGGAGGGCCCCATCTGGGTCGAAGCCTACCGGGGTCGGGGTTATCCGAAAGGAAACTAGAGCCCCGGTATGAAGGCTAGAAGGAACGGCGCGGGGTTTTTAGTCAGTAAGACTCTGACACTGTCTCCCGCTCCACCCAAGAGCGGGTTTCGTCAATGATGATTTTCCCCGTCGAGAGAAAAAAAAAAAAAAAAAAAACATGATGTCACACAACCTTCACCGCGGTAGAACTTTCTCAGGCGTTTAGTGAGTAATAATCCTCTTCTATTTGCAGAAGTGTATTCGTGCGACGTAGCCAGTCCATTTCAGCCTGGCTTTTTTCCCCGATATCTGCTGATTGAATTATGGAGCGCCGCGTGGTGTTTCTAACGCGATCTATTCGCTTAACACCTATTATGCTGTGCTCCATTGCCGTTTGATAAATCTTGAGTGCTATTGAAGAACAAAGTAATACTAACTTTCTAAAAATTCAGTCGTTTATTGTGGTAAGAATTATTCTGTGGAACCTTTTTTTTTTTTCGAAGTGAAAATCTTTATGCATGTCCTCCGCCGCGGGGTGGGTGGTGGAGTCTATCAGTCTGTTACTGACTAAAGCTGAGTGTTCCCTCGTACACTTGTATGTGTTGTATGTACCCTCGTACTTTGTTGTATGGCAACCCCAACGAATTTTTTTTTTGTATTTGTGTAATAGCGGCTATAGAAATACATCTTCTGTGAAATTTTCGACTGTCGGGCTACCACGGTTCATGAGATACAGCCTGGTTATAGACAGATGGATAGTGAAATCTTAGCTATACAAATTAATGAACCAAATAGACCCTCATTTTTACCCTTTGGAAACAGAATTCTAAAAAAAAAATCATTTTCCTGAAAACCATACTCTTTTAAATTAATCTTCTCTATATTAAATTGAGGACAATTTATAACATCAACAGGCTCGCCAAAATAACCAATCAATTGCCCAAACATTGTGAAGAAAATTGCCCATGCTGGAACCATTTTAATGACTTTTTTGTACGCAATATATTCGGGACCGGTTCCATATTAAATGCACCTGTTCCAACCCTTGTTTTCAAGGAACATTTTGAGGGCGTATTTTAAAAGCTGGCATAAATTAGGCTCGGCTTATAGTTATGGGGGAAACGTGACGATACACCGACCGGGTGACATCACGTGGGGTTAATGAACTTGACATAAGGTACTGTCGGCAGCAAACGAAGATGACTTGTTGTTTTTGTGTTAAAGTCATTAGAGATATTTGAAATATGTAAGCTAATATTATAAAGAGGACAGATTTGATTTTTGTTTGTTTGTATGTTACAATTTAACTGAAAAAGTACTGGACTGATTTTAAACATTCTTTCTCCATTAGAAAGCTACATTTCTTAACATAACATGTTAATTACTCAGTAGATATGTAGCTAATATATGTAGAAAAAAATATGCATATTGAAAGAAGAAAGAAAGAAAAACATTTTATTTACGCGAAATATAATATAACATGACATCAGTCGATAGGGAAGATATGCGTCTCATCCGCGCAAAACAGCCCAACGCTCAGCATAAAGCTGTGACCTCACGCATAATGCGATGAGCTCACAGCGCTGGTTTTCAGCGTGGGCCGGTCGCTGTGTCGACGTAAACGATTTATATATATTTTCTATTTCTACGCAGGTGAGGCCGCTTGCAAAAGTTAGTGTGGTTATGGTGACACTTGGGGGAGGCTTGTGTCCAAAAGTGAACGTTCACTGTTAGACATAGGCCTCTCCCAAGCGTCACCACAACGACCACGACTTACGTCACCACCGACCGACGTCATCGACGCACGTCACGTCGTGCGTAACGTGCGTCTCGCATCCACCGCATTCCCGCAACTCTCACCACATCGTCGGTCAACCTAATGGGAGACCTTCCAACAACGCTGCGTTTTCCACTGAGTAACATAGGCATAAATTTTGTAGTTCTAAGCGGGCGAAGTCACTGGAAAAGATCTGCCCCCCCTAGCCAAGTTACAACCGCCGCCAATTCTTTTGTTCTGATCACGTGACTGAGCGTTGAGACCACGTTATTCTCGTACATTTGAAGCTTTCTACAAGCGTTAACTATTGCAGATTATCAACTTAACTAAGGGTACTGGTATCGTTAGGGCAACGCTTGGGGATGACTTATGTCTAAAAGGTGTGTGTAAAAGTTCAAATGATAATGCTGATTTGCCAACAACTGACAATGTTTGTTCATTTTTTTACACTACATTTATAGTTTACATTGTGCCACACTGCATACATTTTCATTGTTTTAACAAATTTTATGGCAAACAAATAAAATTCAAACAAATCTAAAACAGTTATGACGACGGAAAACAAATATTTCTATTCTGAATTCGGAAACCATTGGCTTTTGTTATTCTTTTGTTGTTTGCATTTCCAATAGCTTTTATACAAAAAAATGTTCGCGTCTATTCAGGTAAAACTAACAACACTTTTGTGATATTATTTTTCTATGAAAAATGGTTTTTCATGGCAGTATTCATGGAATATTATTATAGACCAGTGCTGAAGCCGTTGAAAATGGTAAAAAGTGAAATAAAATCATAGTAGGATGAAACCTATTGGAAAAGGAAGAGAATATAACAAAAATAAAAGGAAATAGTACATTGTTACACTAGGGGTGAAAGTTACTTATTTCGTCCCGAGAAGGAGTTGGCGGTCGAGCGTAGCGAGGTCGCTAATTCGAGGGACTAAATAAGTAACTTTCACCCCGAGGTAAGCACTGTGCTTTTCATTACGAATACAAGGAAAGTAAAAATAAAATAATAAAAAGTTGGTTAAACCTGAGTTATCGTACCTATGATTTTAGGTAGGTATCTTTCTTCTGATTTAGGCGGTAAAAGGTTTCACTGCTGCTTTAGCCTCTTCTCTTATAAAATTATTATTATCACTATTTTAATCAATACAAATCTCTGCAGTACGGAAATGTAAACAAAACTCAAAAAAACCAACATCTGATTTGCCACTTTCCTGCCATTTTGCTTTTTTTTTTCTGTACCCGGCCAGCTATTCAGCCTCATTAATGAAAAATTTGAAATTAATTTTAATCTTTTACAAATAAAGTATTTTAAAGAAATACTTGAACAAATAAGTCACTTAAAAATATAATATCATTTAATTAATACTTATCTTTAAGTTATTTGAATTTTATATCGCGTTGTTATTGACAGGCTGTATGGAAAATTAGAACATGGTTTAATAGAAATGTGAAGATAGAACTAGTTTTTTTTTAAATAATTTGACAGGTGTCAGTTGAAAGTAAAACTCCCTAGGGATGAAAAGTATCATCATTTCAACCCGCTCCACAGGTAACTTCAGACCTACTTTCAGAGTATGAGTAATGAAAAATAAATTACGGGCGATCTGAGGTCGAGAAATGGATGAGTGTGCGTTTTTAAGGGTAAAAAACAGTTTATCTCGATTTCCGACAAAACTACAAGTCCTATGTAAAAAAGATAAATTGCAAAGTTGTAGATAATAAAAAGATCTACAACTTTTGAATTAACACTTTTTTCACAGAACCTCAAAATGTATGTGAAAAATTCAAATAACTAAGCTTTTGGTTTTTTATTTTTATCTTTTACAAAAAATATTCTTTTTCTACGAAATTTAATGGAAACTTACGTTTTTATGTCCCAAACACACTGTAATTTTCTTGATTAAAAATGTTTATTTTTCACCTTCATTTTGACTTAATATCGAAAAAGAACCCTAATTATCAATCGAAAATTCTCACATCAAAATATCTCCTTTTTTAAAAAATTCGCTCAGGTTTTTGTTCCTTAAAATCTCTAGTTTTTGATGGTGTAAAAAAAATATTATTATTATGGTCAAATTTCTCATAAAAACCAAAAAACTTGAATCCAAAAATCTTTTTCATAACACTAGTTTACAAATTTCAACTTTTTTTTTACCCAGAAAGACAATGTTTACAGATGAAAGCTGCTTTGTTCATGAGTGACATAGGCTATATTTTATATACGTGGGCGAAGCCGCGGGCAAAAGCTATTCCATAATAATATTATACAATTAAAAGATTTTATGTTTACGTTTAACCTCAAAAACTACAGGACCGATTTTAAAAATACTTTCTGCAGTAGATTGTTATTTTATGAGACAGATGGAAAGACCACAGCAGGCAAATTATTCCAGTCCTTTGATGTACTATACGATCCGAATCCGGACCATACGAGTGTAAACAATATAAGGACGGGCACACTCATGTATTTTACCTCCTCTACACACTACATTTTATCTGGCTTGTTGGTAACCGTCGTGTGTTAGAGATCGTGTGTTCAATAATGTAATGAGCACGGTTTTTGTTTTATCTGGGTATAATTTATTTACAACTAGCTGCCCCCAGCGGCTTCACCTGCGTGATAGCAGAAAATTATCCCAAGGGAACATACTTCCGGGATAAAAAGTATCCTATGTCCTATTCCAGGACATGGTCTATCCGTGTACTTACTAAGTATCATCAAAATCGGTTTTGCCATTTAGGCGTGAAACAAACAAATATACAAACTCACTTTCGCTTTTTTAACATTACTAGCTTTTGTCCGTGGCTTCGCCCGCGTTTATTCTTTCCCCCACTTTTCTGAATTAAAAAAAAAATTTGCCTATGTCCGTCTCCAGCGTCCCAACTATCTCTGTACCAAAATTTATTAAAATCGGTTTTGCCATTTAGGCATGAAGACGTAACCAACAAACAAACTCACTTTCGCTGTTATATTATAATATTAGTAAGGATACATTATGTATGTATTTGGAAATATTTACGTATGTTCATCAGTTGTCTAGTACTCATAGCACAAGCTCTGCTTAATTTGAGACTAGATAGCAAAGAAAGTTGTGAAATACTTTGGTATATAATAATTTTCCTCGGCTGAATCTCTACGGTATACTAAGCTATTCAGACCACGTTATAAATCAAGGCGTCACGTAACACTGTGTTGTTTTGCTGTCGCTCCGTCGTCTGGTGCATCAATGCCGTATAGGGCTGCTTTGTATGCTCATTTCGAGTCCCTGTGGGTTCTGGCGCACCGCACTTTTCAACCGCATACTGCAAGTTGTAAGTGATAAGATTATTGCGGATGTCAATATTATTGAAAGAATGATTTTCGTCCAGAATGTTATGGCAGTTAAATTTATTTGATTGAAAAATTCATCATCCCAAGAGCATTTTAAAAAACGCAGGTGATCCTAACCCAATAGGATAAAATTATACAACGTGTACTGTTAAATGCGCAAAACCTGAAAATAGTTTGATCAGAATAACGAACAGACGATACGAGATAACGATCATTTAAACCACTTTTTTAATATAAATTACATTTTTCAAAAAAATACTCATTAAAAATGTCGTCCTGTCTATTATGAATAAGTCAAGCAATAACGTGCGCAAACCTACCGCAATAGGTAAACAAACACAAATGGTTGTAGTCCAATCAAATTTTCTCATACACGGGATAATAAAAGTTCTTATTTCAATGCAGATATTAATTTTAAACAAACTAAAACTGCACATAAAACCTTTAATTTTTTTTTAATGATTTTTTTCTCACTGTTTTAGGTCAATTAAATTGAAAATCATTTGGGGTGTCAGAGGTTTTGCGCATTTAACATTTCACGTTGTATACATTTGGAAATAAAATAAATTATTTTTGCACTATGAATTTGTTTATTATGATATTATTCTTGAGTGTTTAACCCGTATTCCAAGACATCATCTTCCTGTCCTTGTCCCGTCTGATTTGGGGTCGGCGCAACACGTTTTTTTCTTCCATTCTATCCTGTCGCTCGTCACGCTATCACTGACTCCCTTTTCTTTCAAATCACTTCTCACACAAGACAGGGGACTAACCGCTTAAATTCAATTAAAAAAATGTATGCGGAGGAGTTTTATGACGTCATCTTTAGCTAGGACTTTAGTATAAATAAAATACTTAATTCATAAAAATATTAATGTTGTGTTGAAAGACAAACCGAAAAAATAAAAAAAATAAATCGTTTTTCTGCTCTGATTCCTTGTATTATACCAGTAACTTGATCTTTTATTTTCTATGGGAGTTGTTATTATTACGTAGGTATACTGTTTATCATGATAGGAACCATTATCAAAAAGAAATATTGCCATTGTTGCCGCAACAAAATCGCTGTCCGCTCATGACTGGCCCCACAAATATAAGGCGCATAACGTGCGCGCATTATCATAGTACACAACAAGGCAACACCAGGGGCCCTGTATGCTTATAACCACGACCTACACCATGCACCCTTGTTCCTCTACACCCCTGCACCTTTGCGGCTCAACGTCTCTTGTGGTGTGCTGATCAAAATACTAGGTAATATACCTGGGATTTTTGCTGCTAAAGCCAGGTATATTGAAAAAGATTTTGGGGTTACTAGGCTTTATGAGTGACTTTCGATGGATATTAAAAATGAAGTTGAGGTTTTATTTTGTGAAAAATATTTGTTTCATCACTACATAGTATAAAACAAAGTTGCTTTTTCTGTCCCTATATCCCTATGTGCGCTTAAATCTTTAAAACTACGCAACGGATTTTGATGCAGTTTTTTTTAATAGATAGAGTGATTCAAGAGGAAGGTTTATATGTATAATATTGCTCCCGAGCGAAGCCGGGGCGGGTCGGTAGGTAATATACCTGGGATTTTTGCTGCTAAAGCCAGGTATATTGAAAAAGATCGTGAGGTTGCTAGGCTTTATGAGTGACTTTCGATGGATATTAAAAATTAAGTTAAGGTTTTATTTTGTGAATTTTTTATTATTTTTTATTTATGTACTCACAAACACTTAAAACGTTTTTTTTTCGGTTTATAGGTTTATAGGCGTAGATATTGTCAGTTGTTACAGGTAGTCAGAAACCAAAAAGTCTAACCATTAGTATGGTCCATCCTGGTCTGTACGTCACTGCGGGGTGCCAACTGAAAATCAGCGCTAGGTGTCTAACGCCCAGCAAACCCTTACGGTTTGGACACGCTCGACGCATTTTGTACCTTTGTTATTTTATTAAAATTAAATTTTATGTTTACTACTGCTGTCTGTCGTGCTCTGGCTGTTCTGAATAAAAGTATTTCTATTCTATTCTATTCTATTCTATAGTATTTTAATATGCTGAGTAACTGGGTTGTGGAGGTCTATGTAAAACACGGGCATTCAGTCGCAACCGATTAAAACTGGAAGCCGAACCGAATGAAGGTAACTGAAGGATGCAGGTGGGTTTTAGTCAGTAAAAGTCTGACACGCCCTCTCACTCCACACAAGAGCAAGAAAAGTCATTAGATGATTTCTCACGTCAAAATAAAAGGTAACAATTATATCTATACATTACATCCTCCCCAAAATCTCATGAAATTATAAATCCCTTACAAACTCAAACACGTAGCCAAACCCGGAATAAATAGCTGCAGGTCATATAAAATATTGGTTACGTGCGGGGATCAAACACCTTACTTACGTAACAGGATCCTCATTCACTCCATGGGCACATAATTTTAGTTATATCGGCACAATAACAGGTATTTATCTAGTAGAACGAAAGACCTGGCACCTAGATCTGTTATTGTTTTTGCCCACTGTAAAAAAAAAGTCTTTTGGCTGAAATGGATGATAATGATGATGAGGTAACAAACACACGTACAGAAGAATTAAACATAATTCTGGTCTTTATATATAGAGCTATATATATAGGTCTTTATATATGTTTAATTCTTCTGTACGTAATTATATAAAAAAATATTTTGTTTGAATTTCATATCTGCATTGAAATAAGAACTTTTATTATCAAGCGTATTATAAAGTTTGATTGTACTAAAACCATTTGTGTTTGTTTACCTTTTTGTGTGGGTTTGCGCACTTCATGGCTTGACTTATTAATAAATAGACAGGACCATATTTTTAATGACGATTTTTTTGAAAAATGTAACCTATATTAAAAAGTGATTTAATTGATTCTGCTCCTTATTCTGATCAAACTATTTTCATTTAACGTTACACGTTGTATAGATTGCAAGATGAAAGTGTATAGAAAAATTGACCTCTCAGTCAAGGACTGTGTAACCGGATGACATTGACCTCTCATCACAAATAACCCTTGTCATTTCAGTCAACCCTTCACAAAGTACTCCGAACGGATTAATTAATCAAAATATTAAAATACACTTTCACTCAAAATGCTGATAAATCATCCTAGGAGCATCCTTTTAACGATCAATTAACTTAAGCCCTATTGACCAAAGGTTAAGGTATATTTTTGCTATAAAATTTTAATGGTACCATTACAAAGATCGGCCACAATTCTGCTGAGCCAGTTATCTTTATGAACGCTTAAAGTTTATAGTGTGTGAACCTGGGTTTATGACGACACGTCTTGTTGGGGCTGTGTTGAGAGCTTTATGAGATTAGAAGGCGGCCTAAAAATAGAGTGGACGTGTGAGTAGGTTGGGTAAGAAAAGTCATGATGTGTTTATGAGGGCTACTTTGACCTGAGAGAAAATTAAGAGGTCTATATCAAAATCATTTTTTTTTATGTCAAGTCATCATCATGAATGGTTAATTTGTTTGTCATTAAACTATGAAAGTATACATTGAAATGTTTTTTCAGTATTTAGCAGAAAATGTATCAAGTCAACCTTCTCGGCAAATTCCGCTCAGGTCACGTATTATAATAATATTCTTAGGCCCATTTTAGCAAGATCACGCCTGTTTAAAAAATTTAACAGTCAGCTGTGCAGACATTTGAGATACAAAACTATACCAATTTTATATACATCATAATAGGATAGTTTCCAGGGTCAAAATAACTACATTTTATTAAGTCCGTATTTTAGATTATACAAAATATTGGACACGTATTTTTTTCTTTATTCGATTAAACAAAAAATAACAAAGATGCATTTTTTCGCACGGGGTGACGTCACACGTATTTTTAATGGGCTATATCTTTGTCTTTTTTGGT
Source organism: Mythimna lalbum (assembly GCA_949319445.1). Classification (NCBI taxonomy): domain Eukaryota; kingdom Metazoa; phylum Arthropoda; class Insecta; order Lepidoptera; family Noctuidae; genus Mythimna; species Mythimna lalbum. The sequence goes on from OX439352.1 coordinate 21,525,196, forward strand.
TTTATTAACAAATAAAAAATATCTGTCCCTTATTTTTGAATAATCTAAAAGACTAATTACATATTTTACAGCAACTAGTGTATACCTACTAGGAATCAATCTTCACTTGAAGAAATTCCGCTAAAAATTTCATATTTCTCAAACATTATTAACAATTAAAAACTTAATTTTACTAAAATTCCAAAACTCAATTTTCACATAAATTGTCTCCAAGTCAACACGAAACTTGCATCTCGAAATCTTACAAAATACAAACAAAATATAATAAGTTAAGTATAGAAAGCAACACAATATCAGAAGTTTTGAAGCAAAAACTAACAGAACTAACTAATTAGCAACGTTAAGTTTAAGGAAGTTCTCGCTTCATTACCAAACGGCTTGGTACTAACTCTAGAGAAAAGCGGGTGAAGATAATTTTGTAGTATTTCTCGTATATTTATTCACGAAAGAATTGCATTGCTTATGGCACTAAGGGTGTTTTTAATATCGTGCAAATTTTATCACGCCCGTGGATTTGCTTTACATGCAGAAAATTTTAAAATGCAAAAAAATCTACGCATTACAATAAATACTTGTTATTATTATTATATCTAGCCCATATTGTCCCACTGCTGGGCAAAGGCCTCCCTCCACTCCTTCCAATGTTCCCGGTTTTGAGCCACTTCTTTCCAATTCCCAAGGAAGACATCCAAGTCGTCCCGCCATGTCCTTCTTGGTCTGCCGCGACCCCGTCATATATTACAATAAATACTTGTATGAAATGAACATTTGCGGGAGATACGCGTGCGGAGATCGTACAAAAAATTATGCATTTTTAATAAAAAAACACCCTAAAACATGCGCAAACACTGCCTGTGTTTAAAAGGCTTGTGAAGGATCATTACTTGTATCTGTGACCATGTCTTCGTTTTATCACTTATTCACATATTTATATATAGTTTTGTATAATTATGTGTACCTATCTATTTTAGTATTAAGTCCTACCTACTTATCAATTTTTTATTTACTTTTATGGTTTGCATCAAGCGCAACTCCATTTTGCGTCCAGGCAATCTATATATATCTCTAACCATTCCAGGTTGCCAGAAAGAAATCGCCAAATTCGATATAGCTGCCAATTGTAATTTTTTAATACCATAATTTGTAATCTTAGAGTGTTGGATAAATAACGAAAGCTTTGCCCTAAAATTTATCATTAAAAAAAAAGTAAATCAACACTCAGAAGGGAGAATTGACAAAAGTTTTAATTTTTAACCAACATTACAAAAGGAGGATATATTTTAGTTGGTTATATAGCTACTATCTATATATATAAAAATCAATGCCACTTTTCGTTGTTATATTATAACTCAAGAACGGGCTCACCTATCCAAACCAAATTTTTAGGCTTTGTTCGGACTATTTAGTAGATGGTTTATGTGAAGTTTGGTAGGGTAGAGTAGGGTATAGTAGGGTAGAGTAGTTTTGAGTAGAGTAGTATAGGGTAGAGTAGGGTAAAGTACGGTAGAGTAGGGTAGAGTAGAGTAGGGTAGAGTAGGGTAAAGTAGGCTAGAGTAGGGAAGAGCGGGAGCGAAGCCGTGCGGGCAAAAGCTAGTATTATATATTTGTATAACCAACAAAAGGTTACATATTTTTATAATAAAAAAAAAGTTTTAATTATCGTTATAAAATAATATCGAGATTTCTAACAACAGAAAGGCTAAAGTAACGAGGGAAACAAAAGATAAATTAGATTTATAATTCGTGGTGTTATTGATGATAAAGGAAAAAACCTTTAAGGGCAGACAAAACCGATAAATCTAACTTACGAAAATCATTATCTACAATTCTTTTTTAAATAAAAAATGTAGGTATTGAAGATTTTATTATTACCTTAATTTATTGTAATGTTTCAGCGTCTACCAACTTTCCCGAGTAACAGCAGAAAATATATAACCTATATCACTCAGTGATAAAATATTATTTGACCAGTAAAAGATTTTTTTAAATTGGTCTGGGTCTAATACATATCTTTTTTCTTTAGATAAATAATATTTATATAAATAATTACTCTTTGTACGTAGACTTGGGAATTTTGTATAATATTTACTCATTTAAAAAATACATATTTATATTCAATACTTTTTATAAGGTTCTTCTATTAGTATACAATGATCAAGACCTCTTAATCAACGTTTATTATTGAATCAGTGTTGACTACATCACATTTCATTTTACCATAATAATTACCCAAGTCGTTTGACTTTTTAGACAGACATATCTTGGATGGTTTGAAATTACAATTAAATCTGGTAGATGGCGCTGCAAAAAGGCTGGACTGGGCTGGGGAACTGAGGGGTGTTTAGGTTCGGTTTTGTTTTGTTGTTTTTGTGTTAGGTTTTGCTTTTATAGTTTACTAGCTTTTACCCGCGGCTTCGCCTGCGTTTATAAATATACTTTAATCCTCCTCCCCCTTTTATCACTTAAAAATAAATAATCTATGTCCGTCTCCAAAATTCATCAAAATCGGTTTTGCCATTTAGGCGTGAAGACGTAACAAATAAACAAACAAACTCACTTTCGTTTTTATAACATTAGTAAGGAACTAAGGATTCTATTCTATTCTAAAAGCTAGCTGACGGACACGTCAACGTCTGGGACCGCTAGTATGTATACAGAATGATGAACTAAGCGATAATTGTACTGACAATTGCTTCACAATATCTTAGGACGCTTTATAGGAGCCTGGATCAATACCTTGATTCAGTAAGTGGTACTTCTGGAGCAACCTACTTAGACGCAGACAATGCCACTGGTAAAAGCTAGTATAATATTTAAATTTAAATTAACAACGCGAACATAGAAGATATATTTATCGAGTATTATTTAATCAGCCTCTTCACAGCCTATCACAAAAGATTTGCTGACAAAGAACATTTGAATGGATTCCTCGAAATATAAACAAATTCCCAACAGGTTGAGTTAACAAAAAGTTCGTGCCATAGACTACAAATTCGCTAACTCAGCCGTTTTCCGTAAACAAAAACAAGCATAAACAACAAGCCGAGAAAATTCTACTTAGTGCGGAAAAGTTGCTCTATTTAACTTTAATTTACCTTTGGAATTTTCGAGCTGTGTACATTCCTACTTACCCCATGGAGTAATTTACGCGCTATCACATCTTTTCTGTTAGTCTTTGTCTTATACTGCTTAAGGGACATACGCCAATTTAAGTTTACGGGAACTTGACATAATTTAGCACTTTAATTATATGATAGTAATCTTTTAATGGAATGGAAACATATTTGCAAATTGATTGCTTATGAAAATAGCTGCGTAAACAATTGTGGTGCAGCTATCGCTTGTACCGATTTTATAATAATAATAATAATATTTTTTTATGTTTTTAAATGTTTTTTATTTAAATATTTAAAAATATAATTGATATGTACATTCAGTCAAAAAAGTATCGGGAACGGATGATTTGTTTAAGGTTCCAAATTCAAATTTTTGTTTTTTTTTGTAGTTGTTAGATTGGCACAACTGTTTTCCATTTTGGCGCGGAGTTTGAGTTGCATCTGTTATTTATATTAAATACAGTGCTGGTTTTAGTAATATCATATATAGTGTGTATTGCGAATTTCATAATGGACAAAAATATCGAACAAAGAGTTTGTCTTAAATTTTGCATCGCCAATGGAATTTCGTGTTCGGAGTCACTGAAAATGTTACAGAAGGCTTACGGTGAATCGACTTTATCAAAAACTCGTGCTTATGAGTGGTTCAAAGCGGTCGAGATGTGATGGAAGATTTGCCTCGCTTTGGTAGGCCGTCAACGTCTGCAACTGAAGTTAACATCGCAAAAGTGAAGGAAATAGTGACTGAAAATCCCCATTCAACTCTGAGAGAGATAGCCGCCGAACTTTCTGTATCTCACGAGTCGAACCGTACCATTTTAACTAATCATTTGGGTATGAAACATGTTGCTGCTCGGCTAGTCCCAAAAGATCTGAATTTTCTCCAAAAACTCAATCGCATGAAAGTCGCTGAGGACATGCTAGAACGAGTCAGTTCGGACCCAACATTCATGAAACGCATTGTTACTGGTGACGAGACGTGGGTTTACGAGTTTGACATGCAAACTAGTCAACAAGCTTCGGAGTGGCGCCTTCCAACTGATCCGAAACCGAAAAACCCACGCCAAAGTCGATCAAAAGTCAAAGTCATGTTGACTGTTTTCTTTGACTATCGCGGTGTTGTGCACTCTGAATTCTTACCGGAAGGTCTAACGGTAAATAAAGAATATTATTTGAGCGTTATGCGGCGTTTAAGAGAGCAAATTCGACGAAAAAGGCCAGATTTGTGGAAAGAAAATTCTTGGATTTTGCACCACGACAATGCGCCTTCGCACAAGGCTATCATTGTGAACGAATTTTTGACCAAACACTCAACAAATACCATCCAGCAACCACCATATTCACCAGATATGGCTCCTGCTGACTTTTTTCTTTTTCCTAAACTCAAATTATCACTTCGTGGTACCCGTTTTCAATCGATAGAAGACATAAAGGAGATTTCGCGGCGAGAACTGAACTCAATTCAGGAAGCAGCGTTTAAAAAATGTTTTGATGAATGGATTATTCGTTGGCGCAAGTGTATCGTTTCTAAAGGAACATACTTTGAAAGTGATAAAATAAATTTGGATGAATAACAGACATTTTGTGTATTATTGATCTTTTCCCGGTACTTTCTTGACAGAGTAGTATGTTAAATGAATAATCGATTTTTTTTTTTGTTTTTTTTTTTAATTTCAACTGATAAATTTATTTATTTTATAATTATATACATCTTAACTATTAAATATTATAAATTAATAGGTATATACAAACTTAAAATAATAATATGTACAAACGAGTAAAAAAGGCACAAAAACGGGGAAAGCTCAAAGAAAACGAAAAAATAATATATTTATATTAGGAGGTGGAGGGAGACCGCAGCATTCTATTTATAGGATAAACAGTTAGCCTATTATTTACTACTGCTGAGTGAAGGCTTCTCTCTTCCTTTTCCACATAAGTCTGCCATTGCGGGCCAGTCCCTCCGGTATAAACAGTTAAAAATCGTCGAACACATGACCACATGGTCAAATTTGAGTTAGACTTACACATGGACAATTTTTTTCAAACTTACTTATTATTTTGATTACGTACGAATAATTATGATATTTTTTTGAGATGTAAATATAGTAATTCACGTTTTTCGGATTTTTTCTGAACTTACGCTAGCGTTACTGCTTCGCAATAGGAGACGACAACCTACCATTCATCCTCGCTCCGGGTTATGGCCTGTACCAGGACCCAGCGTGAGAATTCGCTGCCACAGACACCGTGGTGCTCCACCCAAGCGGGAACACCTCGGCCGTAACAGGACAACAAAAGTTCACTGCAGTACTGGATTGGCAATATGTATGTAGCGACATCTATGACGCCACATAAGAACTACGAAGAAAATACGAAATCCTGCATCGCGCAATCAAAGTTCTCAGCGCGATATGAACATATACGACAGCCCGACATCAACTATCGGGCAGTCGCCCACCAGACTTTAACATCCTGTCTGATCGGAGGATCCTCCCTTTTCAATGGAGCTTTGTGGGACTTTACTCTCTGTTCCGCATACCTCTAAATGTACAAAACTAACCAAAATGTCTTAAGTGCTATAAACTTACGCGTTTCGTTCAACATAGTGTAATGACATGTTATCTATATCAATTTTTATACCGCAAAAGTAACCCAGCCTTTTGCCTACAATAGATACTTCATTAAAATAATAATCTATTTCATAATTTAACAATAATCCTCATCAGTGTAAATTATCAACCACTATCTTTTTCTTTCTGCCCTTATCTCATATTACTTGGGGTCAGCGCAACACGTTTTTTTCTTCCATTCTGTCCTGTCACCCGTCAAACTATCACTAACTCCCTTTTCTTCCATATCACTCCTCACACAATCTATCCATCTTTTCTTCGGCCTTCCTCTCCCTCTCCATCCATCTACACGTATACTCAGAACTCTTTTAGTAATATGCGCTTCATCCCTCCTCTTCACATGACCAACTACTAGCCACTATGTAATATATAAATACAATACCATTTTGCTTTAATCATGTCTTACCTTAGACTTTAAAGTTCTTTGAACAAGCGGGTTTTTTCAAGCTCGCGGACGGCGAGCCATGGGTAGCTCGCTGTCCGATCGTCCGGTAATGGACCGAGTCCAAGACGTCGACGGCGCGCACTGTTCCCGCGCGCCTCAAGGAGTTGTCAGCAGCAGGAGAGGTCCAGCTGGGTCGAAGCCTACTGGGGACAGGGTTGTCCGAAAGGGAGCTCGTGCCCCGGTATGAAGGCTAGAAGGAACGGCGCGGGGTTTTTAGTCAGTAAGAGTCTGACACTATCTCCCGCTCCACCCAAGAGCGGGTTTTGTCAAAGATGATTTTCCACGTCGTCAAAAAAAAATGCGGGTATTTTTATACCTATCTAATGAATATTCAGAAGCATTCGTTGTTTATAACTGTATGTGTAACTAGTCAAGCATATGAGGTAGGGTGTATCAGAAGGTGTTGTAGAGCATTATAATAATTTAAGTCCCTTCTAATTCGCCAGACATGAGTTTGATACCGAGGAAGTTCAAAAGCTCCTACAGAAAGCTTGGATGGTACGAGAATGTTATTTTATAATTTCCGGACTGTATTGTGCTGGAGGCAGAATTCTGTAAGACACCTTACTGTGAAAACCTAATGCCAAAAATAATAATATTATTTTTTGTAATTTTTTTGTAAGTTTTTTACCTATTGTGTTCTAGTTAAGTATGTAATCATTCTAATATGCTTACCTAGCGTTTGATTCATTTGTAAGCAGTACACCGCAGTCTACCTCTATGTTGTTTGAGTCGTTTCAATCCATCCTAAAGTTTTCTGATAGATATCGCTGTCAGCGTTAAGATCGCCTTTGTTAGCCTTAGATTTAAGTATAAGTTTTAGTGCATTTTTGGTGTACAATAAAGTTCATTCTATTATTAGGCGTCAACAAACAGCTAGGTGCAAGTGATTTTTATCATTTGCACCCATATTTTTGCTGGCGTCTAATACCCGCTATGACCTTCTGTGACCTGCGTTGTACTTTATGTCGGTGGTATTCAACTTGTGATCTTTTGTTTTTTTTTTTTATATGGAAAATCATGTAATGTCTTCTCACGCTCTTTAGCGGAGCACGGAGAGTATAAGTCCGACACTTTCTAAGTGTCAGACTTTTACTGACTTTTAGTTAGTAACCCACCTATGTTCCTACTTTGCCTTTCGTTCCTGAGCCCCTTTCAAATCTATTTACAAAACATATCAGTATCATGAAAAATCACAAAGTTATTAAGATTGTTATGTCAGCAAAAATACATAGTCACCGGGCCATTCAGGCGACTGAGGGGTTGTTTTGCACTTGCACCTAGCTGTTTGCTGGTGCCTCATGCCCACTATGACCTGCTGTAAGCTGTGTTGTACTTAGTGTCAGTGGTGTCCAAGTTGTGGGCTTTGTAAATATTTTTGGGCAAAAATATAACATGGTGTAAAAACTATTGGAATCCATTCAGTTACTGATTCTGAACAAACTATATTCAGGTTTGGAATTTATACTAAAACTAAATTTTCAACGAAAATCATTTTTCCATACCAAGCTTTTGTATTCCTATACAATTAATACTCATCAAGACCATTCCAAAAAGCCCGAACACGATAGGGTTATCTGAGTTCCTATGGGCACCTTCAGATCAGCTCTATTTCATTATAATTTTGTATTGTCATCTGATTTACACATGCATGCAAAATTTCAGCACAATCGATGTCCAGAAAGTGGGTCAAATTTAATTTGCAAGAATTGATTACAGACAAACATCGGGACAGGTTTTTTTTTTTTTCTTTCGACGGGAAAAATCATCATTGACGAAACCCGCTCTTGGGTGGAGCGGGAGACAGTGTCAGAGTCTTACTGACTAAAAACCCCGCGCCGTTCCTTCTAGCCTTCATACCGGGGCTCTAGTTTCCTTTCGGATAACCCCGACCCCGGTAGGCTTCGACCCAGATGGGCCCCTCCTGTTGCTGACAACTCCTTGAGGCGCGCGGGAACAGTGCGCGCCGTCGACGCCTTGGCTCGGTCCGGACAGTTATCGGACAATCGGATAGCGAGCCACCCATAGCTGTCCACGAGCCCGCGTCTACGGTGGCTGGAAATCGGGGTTCCACCCCGGCGGCGGTGGCGGTGAGCGCGCCGTTGCCTGATGCAGTCGGCCTCTTCCTTTGCTAGCATTACTGCTTCGCAGAAGGAGGCGACCGCCTGCCACTCCTCCTCGCTCCGGACCATGGCCTGAACCAAGGCCCGGCGCGAGAGGTCTCACCTCTACTGTGTGCTCCACCGTGTCCTCCGGACGTTCCGCACAGTGGCGGCACCCGGGCGAACATCGGGACAGGTGAAACTAAATAAATGTTTGTAATAAGGTTGTATAAAGTATCAAACCACTACAGTTTGTTCAGTTCCATACTTCAAAACAATAATCTTGTTCCAAGTTTAGCAGAGTCAGTCATACTCGTACAATATAACAGAACAGTCCTGTAATATAGTGGATAAGCAAAAAGGAGTTGTTGTTTTGACAGAACAACAAATTTATTGCTCCCTAAACTGCTTAGAATTGTGTTCAAGAGGTATGTCGTCCAGTGCGATGCTAAGCTATAATGTTCTTTGTTTAAATGCAAGCTATTTTCAAAATAATAATAATATTCTACAACTATCACACAACGCCGTCTAGTCCCAAGCTAAGCAGAGCTTGTGTTATGGGTACTACATGCATTATTGATAAATTACACCTAGATACAGAACAAATGATCATGCTCATCACATAAACTTGTTAGTCCTGGTCGGGAATCGAACCCACGACCTCCAGTATAGCAGTCAAGACCACTAACCACTAGACCAAAAGGCCAGTAAAAATAAGAAAAAATGGGAGGTATGTCATGTCAAAATCAAGAAAGTAAATAAGTTTATTTCCTTTTTAGAATAGAAAATTAGGTGGGTGGATGATTCTCTTTTCGACCAATATTTGCGGGACTTTACACCCTATTTCGTAGCTCTAAACGTATGTTCTGCCCTGGACAGCTACTGAGTTGTGAAGGTCAGATAGGCAGTCACCCCATTTAAAATACTTTGCAATTGAGTTTAATTAGTTAAAGCCGAACCCGCCACGGTTGCAAAAAGGGTCATCATCACTGTTTGACATATACCTCCCACAAGTGTCGCCGTAACGACCGGTCGTATGAGTGTCGCATCCATCGGATTCCCGCAACTCTCACCAAGTCCTTGGTTCACCATGTGGGAAGCATTCGAACACTGTGTCTTCCAGTACGTCGTCGCATCTCTAGAATTTTTTGTCCCCATGGACCTTTAGTCCTGCGAACTATATGCCCTGCACACTGCCACTTAAGTTAAGTGGGAAAAAGATTAGGCAGATTTGTTGGCTTACATATAGCATTAGCCTCGCTTCATCTACAACAAATCCCAACCGAACTTGTAACAAGAAGCAGAGCAAGTTGCAGCAACGCCGACGTGCAACACAACTTGGCTATTCGCCACTGGAGCTGTAGCAAACAGATTAGGAATGTTAATACTGCAGTTTGTCTTTCGTGTTACGTGGTAGAGGTGTCGGTGACTTGATCCGTGGTGGAAGAGAGACTATTACAGACTTAATTCATGAATCCCCAAGCGACACCCGGTGGCCGCGCATCTATTGTCTTACTATTGTGTCTCTAATTGACGGTATCTGAAGGGTTAATGGATATGTTTGTAAATTATTGGTTTGATATTCATGAGTACTTGTGGTTGATTGGTAATTTTATTAGGTATTAATATGAAGTCTATGTTAACAGTGATTATTAGTAATAGTAAATTTTGATACAAGTGAAATAAAAGCTAAATGATAGCGTTAAGTTATGCTTGCATGTAGGTATTTTATTAATACAAGTAAAGAAAGTTTGTCGTTTTGACGAGGCGGAATTTTCTCGAGCTGCAGGTGAGGGTATTATAAAGCCGAGTGGTGCAGTGAAAAAATCTCACGTGTAGGTATCAAATGACGTTTTTCAATACACTTATAATAATAATTTGTTCTCCGTCTGGGTGTAATTTATTTATCTATAATGTGTATGTATTTAGAAATATATAAGTAAGTTTATCAGTTGCCTAATACTCATAACACAAGCTCTGCTTAGCTTGGGCCTGGACGGCGTTGTTTGTTAGGTGTGGAAAAATCCTTACTAATATTATAAAAGCGAAAGTGAGTTTGTTTGTTTGTTACGACTTCACGCCTAAATGACAAAACAGATTTTGATAAAACTTGGTACACTGATAGACCATGTCCTGGAATAGGACATAGGATACTTTTTGTCTCGGAAGTATGTTTCCTTGGGATAATTTTCTACTATCACGCGGGCGAAGCCGCTGGGAGCAGCTAGTAATTCTATATTTTTATTAACCTGTACCATTGCTGTTAGTGGAAAGGTAGCTTTAGAGTTTATGTGTATGATCTGTTATAAAGTTGTTGGTGTAATTGTTGTGAGTACTTATGTCTGTGTCTGGTTTACGTAGACAGTTGTAAAGCTAGATAATGTGATTGGGTTTGTATGTTGATATTTTTTTATTGAAGTCGTAAAGCTTTGAGGTGAGCTGTATGTAGAATATTGGCGAAGATAGGATGTGATTTGTTTGCTATGAGGTCACTTTTTCACTTACAAGTGCGTTTCGGTTAGGTAGTTCATAGTAAGGCAAGCCAAAGCCAAAAAAAAAACAATATAAAGCCAATAAAATTATAGACCTTCTTTTTACATTAAAATTGTTGACGGAAACCATTAAATGTTCTAAGATAGTAATTACTGCCAATAAAAAAAAAACCGGCAAAATACGAGTTGGACTCGCGCACGAAGGGTGCCGTCCGTAGCAAAAACGGAAAAAAATATCACGATAGCTGTATGGGAGCACCTTTAAAAAAAAAAATTTGAAGTGAATATTTAAACTGTCTAACTAGCACGGTTCATGAGATACACAGCCTGGTGACAGACAGACGGACAGCGGAGTCTTAGTAATAAAGTCCCGTATTACTCTTAGTGTACAGAACCCTAAAAACAACTAGTACTTTGATAAGAAACATCCTAGCACTGCACTTTGTACAGTCTACAACATAAGTTTAAATCGCGGCAAACTTTAGTAATCTGACGACGGAACTTGGACCTCTCTGTACCGGGTTCTAATAAAAACGTTTAAGTTTCAGTTACATAAAAAGGATCGGAGGAAATGTGGGTTTGGAGGTTAGGAATATTGTTTGTCAGTTTGTACCTGACAGTCGGCGATGCACACCCATACATACAGATTAGACATCATTATCATCATCATTTTTCTTTTTTTAAATTTATTATGACTTAATTTTTTACTGAATTTTAATGCAATCTGACATAATTTATTTAATTGATTGATCTTCAATAATTCCTTCTATCGTATTTTATTGGTTCTTTTTTCTTTGTTATTTTGTCTTACTTTGTTATTATTTCTTAAGAGGGTCCTTCTCCGCTCGCTTATCGTAAACATCGAAAATGGTTTAAAAGCTTGTTACTTCATTTAACACAATCCAACGCGATGTTTGACGAAAAGGCAACGCAAAAAAAAGAGAGATAACGCCTGAAAACGCTGTTAGTATTCGGTAATTCCGAGATTTACTCGAAAAATTCACATAACTTGCTCCAGGAAATAGCTGTTTTTTTTAAACCCTTTAAAGTTTTTGGAAACCGTTGTCGTCATTTTAGAATCTTAATAAAATTTGCAAGGTCTCTAGAGGATTACTTTTTTGACTTTTTAATTTTTAGGCAAATTATGAAGTGTCAAAGTTCATACAAAATAGGAGATTTTCAGAGGTTTTTACTGGATTAGTTTTACACAAATTTAGAAATTGGTTTCTTTAGAAACCTAGATAATATCCACAAGATACTGTGTTTCCAAAATATCTAATGAAAAATGTATAATAACGTCATAATCAGTTATGAGCGGTTGTATGAAAAACTGTGAAAATGTGGGTCATGATGCACCACCTTAAATGTGAATGATCGATTTATTCAAAATACGATAATATTAGTTTACCAAATTCTGTAAGTGCTGTGCACACCTTTAAGTGGAGAATTTACTGTGATAATTGTTAAGATTATTCTTTTGTAAATGTTTTAGCGAACTATTTGTTGGAGTGCCGTAATAAATAAATAAATTTCAGCGGAAAGACATCGACTGTTGGACACAGGCCTCCCCCAAATGTTGCGACAACGAACGTCCTGTACGTCTCACATCCACCGCTTTTCCGCTGCTCTCAATACTCTCGCTACGTTTTCTTGTGCGCGGTCGCCACTCTAAAACTTTTCGGGCTCCTTCGACCACAACATAGACATCCATACGACCGTTTTGTAAACACATTAATTGTGCTTACAGCTTTTATTTTTGAGGTGAAAAATCATCAAATAAATTGTCCCGCTCTGGGTGGAGTGACATGTCAGACTTTTACTGACTAAAACCCACCTGTATTCCTTCAGTTGCTTTTTGCATGTCTACGGAAACTCTTTGGAACATTCCTACAGCTCAACCACCAAACATGGGTTCACCGTGTCTTGTGGAATAAAATTAGTTACAGTAATTGTAGTTGTTTTCTTTGACATTGTTACTATTTTGGTGTACAATAATTTATTCTATTAAATTCTATTCTTTTCTATTCTATTCTATTCTATTCTTTTCTATTCTATTCTATTCTATTCTATTCTATTCTATTCTATTCTATTCTATTCTATTCTATTCTATTCTATTCTATTCTATTCTATTCTATTCTATTCTATTCTATTCTATTCTATTCTATTCTATTCTATTCTATTCTATTCTATTCTATTCTATTCTATTCTATTCTATTCTATTCTATTCTATTCTATTCTATTCTATTCTATTCTATTCTATTCTATTCTATTCTATTCTATTCTATTCTATTCTATTCTATTCTATTCTATTCTATTCTATTCTATTCTATTCTATTCTATTCTATTCTATTCTATTCTATTCTATTCTATTCTATTCTATTCTATTCTATTCTATTCTATTCTATTCTATTCTATTCTATTCTATTCTATTCTATTCTATTCTATTCTATTCTATTCTATATTCTCAAAAACCAAGCAAACCTACAGTCCAAACCTAACCGAGGATAAAGTTTATAGTTCTGGTTGTTATTGGATATATCCCATGGAGCGGCGGCTGCACTCTATAGAGTTATTGCCTTTACGTACCCATTGTCCTTTATTAAACTGGGACCCAACATGTTACCCTGCTTGGTAGCCGTTCCTTGATGAAACTGTGTTATTTTGAATGGTTTTAGATCATGAGAAATTTCTTTAAGACATTTTATTTTAGATGACTGACTGAGAGGTGTGACCCAATTGGATAAGGTGCGCAATGATAACTTAGGTGTTATACTCGATGAAGAGATAATAGTATCATATCATTTATAAAGTTTACATATGTACATTAAAAAAAACTTAAACTATTTACACTAAAACCTAAATAAATACATAACGTACCTACATAAATAAAATAAAAAAAACACAAAGTATACTCAGGCGTCGATGTACTCCTCCACATCGCTGTCATCCGCGAATGTGCCCAGAAAACTGACAGCCTATCAATAATAATGCGGCGTGACCTAAGCGTTTCGACCCCAAACGGCTCAAAACTGTAATTACCAATAAGGTTACAGTATTTGCGCGTTTAAGGGTCTCAGCAGCCGCAGCGGCAGCGCCAGCACAGCCTGCAGTACATGGAGTATGGGATGGCGCAAGGGTGTCGACACAACTTGCGTCCCAAAATTATTTGTAAAGTTAATGATAATGACTAAACATCTACACTACGAATAATATTATAAAAAGGTAAGGTTTGTTTTTTTGTTTCTAGGAGGTACTCTCTGAAAGTACTGGTCCAATTGCTAAAATTTCTCACTGATAGAAAGCTGCTTCCAGAGTGGCATCGGCTACATTTTATGTAGAGACGCGGGTGAAATCGCAGGCAAAAGCTAGTTTTTAATAAATTGATAAACATTTTTTTAAAGATCAATTTATTATAGGGTCGTAAGGGGATTTCTGAAAAGGAAACCCATGGTCCTACATCGCAAACGGAAACATAGATGATATAATCAGTAAAAGTCAGTGCCGCCCTACAGCTCTCACTCAGAGCAGGAGAAATCAAAATATGATTTTAATGACATGGACATAATATCATAATTGACATTTTTATTATACACTAGCTTCTGCCAGCGAATTCGTACGCGGATCCAGTTGCTTGAAACGTCTGATGTCGAATTCTAAGAGCCCGAAGACTGGAAAACAACGTGATGCGCGAGACGATTCGAGACGTTCCAGATCTCTCCCTTCCACTTACGCGTGACACACGTGACAGTGTGCACACACCTAAGACATGGTGCCAATGTCTTCGTGTTCGATGTAATTAATAAATGGGTTATAGGAAAATCGGACCAGTAGTTTTTGCGTGATGCCTGAACAAACAGACAGACAGACAAAAAAAAAAATTATCACATTTGGGTTCGGTGTCGGTCTAGTAACACCCCCTGCCGTTTATTTTTTTATACATGTAATGAAATGACATTTCAATGTACAGAAATTTCACTTCTGCAGATTTATTATAAGTATAAGTAGGTACCTATACTACGTCTAATAGAATGAAATAATCTATTTGATACCTAGGTACTTCCCCCATTTAAAACTACAAATAAATAAATTAAAAAAAAAAAGTTGAATTTATAACTAAGCTAATACTAAGGAATATTTAAATACTACCAAAATAACTAATACCTATTTTATAAAATAACAACCAAAAAAATCTATAAATAAATTATTAAACGTAAGAGTAGACTAAAAGTCGCGCTGATAAGCACGGTTTGTTAAAATCAATTATTGTCTGTCAATAAGGTCGAACACTCTGAACGTCTATCTATCTCCGTTACGCAAAAATAATCCTTATAGCATGATTCAGTATTCCCGCGCGATGGCTTATTAGCGTATTTCATGTATAACTTTGGTGTTTCTATACCGATTTCTATGATTCTTTTTTTATTGAATAGATAATAATGTTAAATTTTTTTAATTAGAGACGAGTGAGAGTGTTATAAACGTAAGAGTAGACAAAAATAAACAGAAAGCTCCGAACTGCTAAGCTATCGGGAGTTACACGTGTTATTGTGAGTCAACCATAAAAGATAGACATATGCTGTCGTGGGATATTTTTTATATAATTTTAAGGAGAACATTTCCGTTGTACATGATTTCTGTGTAGCTTTAATGATTAAGGCTGCAAACGCGACGGAAGCTTAAAAAATGGAGCAATTTCTCCCGTTTCCCCAACATTTCCCTTCACTGCTCTGCTCCTATTGATTGTAGCGTGATGAAAAGTATACTATAACCTGCCCAGGAGTATGAAAAATGATTGTACCAAGTTTCGTTTAAATCCATCGAGTAGTTTTTGTTTCTATAAAGAACATACAGACAGACAGACAGACAGACAGACAGACAGACAGACAGACAAAAATTGTACTGTTTGCATTTTTGGCATCAGTATCGATCACTAATCACCCCCTGATAGTTATTTTGGAAATATATTTTATGTACAGAATTGACCTCTCTACAGATTTATTATAAGTATACATATACATTTGCATGCAAAAACAAGCTGAATATGGTGAAACTGTACCTGTGCTAACATCTTTGTAAACCCATATTATGCAAATAAAATGATTCATTTATTGATTGATTTCCCTTCTCCCAAAAAAATAGCATCTTCTATAACCAAAGAACACTTTTTTTTATTTATTTTTGATAGATTCGCGTTTGACCGCTATCTCAACTGATGGAAAGCGACGATGCAGTCAAAGATGGAACGCGCTCACCTAAAACTTTAATAATAACTATACCTATAAGATACCAGGAATTTGTTGAAAAGCCAGTGCTCAAAGTCCTACTTACTAGCAAGCTCTATCGATACAGAACGTAAGCTTGTCCCAATTTCCACGAAGCTACTAAGTCAAGCCCAAGCTACATAATAATGCTGTATTGTGTGCTGCAGCTAATCCCCCCTAAGCGTCAGTTAGCTTAGTTTAAGGCTTATACATATACCTGAATGCAGATGTGACTTCAGTGTAAGTTAACACCGGTTTTAGTTCCTACGAGTTTGCTTATTGATAGCAGGAAATAGCCCCAAGGGAACATACTCCCGGGCTATAAGTAGATCCCCTATGTGCTGTTTCAAGACATGGTCTACCCGTGTTCCAAGTTTCATCGAAATCCGTTCAGCTGTTCGTATGTGAAGAGGTAACAAACATAAATAAACGTTTATTATTATTACACTAGCTTTTACCCGCGGCTTCGCCCGCGTTTATTAATATACTTTATTCTTTCTCCTCCTTTTCTCACTTAAAAAAAAATAGGCTATGTCTTATAATCTCCAGGGTCCCTATATCTGCACCAAAAGTCATGTCCCGCTATCTGCTTCGGTCGCGACAGACCGGTCCCACGTCGGCGTGTTCGGGCACACACACACAGGATGGGTTCCTGTGTTTTACGAGCCCACAGCTCATTAGACATATTACTGCAAACATGTCCTGTCCAGTCTCATTTAAGTTAGGTACCCATTTGAGCCACATCAATGATTTGCGTTTTGGAGCGCAGTATTGTTTCAAACGTCTTTATTTACATTAAAAGGTAAATTAGACATAATTATTGTATAGGTATCTTATTTATTTATTTAAACTTCATGTACAGTAATGGTACATAGGCGGACTTAATGCAACATGGCATTCTCTACCAGTCAACCTTATCCATCCCCTAACCCTAACCTAACCCTAACCCCCCCCCCTCCCCCCCTATCCTTATCTATCTATTAAATAGATATCTGCATGTAAGTCATCCCAAACAGAAATCCTAGATTACCTTTCAAACCTTTTTCAAACCTGAAAATATAACAAAGAAAAATCCAGACCCTCACTCAAAGCTGTTCCAATAATCCTTTTATACCAAAAAATGCTTTACTCAGGTATTTAAAAAGACCCTAAGTCCTTACCTGACTTAGGCAATAGTCTCTGGACTATATAACCCGCATAAATTCCCCGACACCGGGATGATATTTGACACGTTTATAGCACTGCCCCAAAGTTCAATGTTGGGGTAAATTTATAGACGAGCATATATCGAGAGGTAGGTTCAATATGGCGGATCGATTTCCTGAAAGTCAAAGATAACGCATCTCACGTACTTCAGAGAACTAACTTTGAGACATAAATTGTTTTAATCGTTTCTGCATGTGTAGGATTAGTTTTGAGTTTTGGTAGCTAAATATAAGTAGTGCTGTACTGTACTAGCATTTCCAAGACTCTGTATCCGAAGGTACGTATAGGGTGCCGACAGGATCCGATTACTAAGCCTACGTTGTCCGTCTGTTTGTCTGTCTGTCTATTCATCTGTCAGTGGGTTGTGTCTCATAACCCGTAAGAGTATGAATTCCATTATATTTCTTATAAGAGATTATGAGTATGATTATTTTAATTATATATCCTTTTGTGGCCTTTGATTTTTAAATAAAAAAATAATCTGAACTTTTTTTATGCACCTTTTCATGTCTCTTTACCACCCTAGGTTGTTTGGTGGAGAATTCCTAAGGCATTAAGTCCGCCTTTGTACCTTTATTTGCATACATGTAGGTATAGTTAGGTAGGTATAGGTAAAACGGGCTGGTATCCGCAACTCCACGACTAATGCGCGTATTTTGCATGCATGTAGATCAAAAACGTTTACATGTGTTCAAATACGTTTAAATGAGTTTACATGAGGCTGGATGGAGGGAGAGAGGGAGGCCAAAGAAAAGATGGATGGACTGTGTGAGAAGTGATATGAAAGAAAAGGGAGTTAGTGATAGCGTGACGAGTGACAGGACAGAATGGAAGAAAAAAACGTGTTGCGCCGACCCCAAATAAAACGGGACAAGCGCAGGAAGATGATGATGTAGATCAAATATATAAACAGAACAGATTCAGTTATCGAACTGAATCTGACATTGTTATTATCTATCTAATATTGTATTAATTATTGAAACTAAATCTGAATTTATATTATTACTATCTTAAATTTTTATCTTGTGATGGAGAGAGAGAGAGAGAGTTCGGGCTCACCAAGTTACGTTGGTCATGTTGAACTTCATAGAGAGAGTACTAAGGTAACTGTTTCAAACAGCAAACTGTATTTTTATTATGGTTCTTCAAGCCTGAAATAAATGAATTTATTATTTTTATCATTATGAATAGGCAGTCAAAAAGGTGACTACTATGACCTACACACTGCATGTCATACTTAGAATTTATTCCTTTACCAAAAATTCTTTGGTACCGTCTTTCATTACCAGAAATTAATCGTAATAGAAATTATGTATCCAGTACGTGGAACCGTAATCCCCTCGAGAATATGAAAACAATGTCTTTGCCGCCATCACTTATGTATTGTGGAAACTCGTGCGGGGGCGCTGGCGAAAATCCAAGCCCCCTCCATATACCTTGTCATAATTTTTGTGTGGCGCCAGTTATAAGAGGGTAGGGAGTAAAACTAATTGGGGTCAAAGTTTTTTGTATTAGGAAGGTAATTTTGCTGGTTTCGTCAGTGTAGGTAATTTTCTTAACGTCTATAATCTACACTAATATAATAAAGAGGTAAAGTTTGTGTTTTGTTTGTAGGAGCTAATCTCTGAAAGTACTGGTCCGGTTGTTAAAAATTTTTCGTCGATAGAAAGCTTTTTTATTCCTGAGTTACATATGCTATCATTTATGTACGCGGGTGAAACCGCAGGCTAAAACTAGTGCAAAATAAAGTTAATAATAAAATGTCGCGAAACAGTAGGCATTTCGGATCAACATTATCAAACAAATAAATTACCAAACTAATGAGTAATCGCTGTAGAGTTTTTCGCAGCTAGATTTTTGCACAAACATTACATCGCATTAATAAGTGCCACTTTACATTAGGACGTTAGCAGCGCGACAGTACCGCGGCAGAAGCGCATTCCTTCACATTATAAGAACATCCGCGCGTTAGCAGCGCCGCTACCGCGCCGCAGTTAAGTTCAGTGTTGCGCACTTCATTTCTAAAATGGATTCCGACGGTGAAACATTGTTGTTTCTGCTTTTGATAGTACTCATTCGGCGCCATCGATGTCGCATAAAAAAACGAAAAAAACGACGGCAGCGCGCGACCTCAGCGCTTCTGTTTAAAAACTATGAAATTCTGACAGCGCGACAGTCGCGCGTTAGCCGCGCGCTGCTAAAGTCGCCTAAATGTGAAAGCGCTCTAAAGCATCGATGGAATAAAATATCGTACAACTGAATTATCGACATCCCGTGTTATATAATAAAAATCGAAGCATCAAGTTTCAAAATCAAATACCTCAAGAACTCATTCAAATGGTAAAGTAAATATTTCTAAAAACCTGCTATTTTTCACAAATTTTACGTGAATTCTGGCGTTTTATAATGTAGCAAAGTAAAGAAAACATTTATGGAAACACTGCACATTAAATCGAGAAACAGAATGACTAATATAAAAAAAAACACGTATTTCCTGGAACAAGTTTTGTGAAATATTCGAGTGAGCGTCCATCGTTGCCGAATGCCAACCGAGCGTTTAGGCGCTATCTCTCTATTCAAGCTTTCAAACATACACACATTGACAATAGAAGGGTAGAAAAGGGTCTTGCCCGCCTAACCAAGTTACAACCATTTCTCCTGCGTCGAACGCCTCAAGTAGGCCACGCCTCCGATTCTTTTGTTCTGACCACGTGACTGAGCATTGAGATGACATCTTTCCCGTACATCTGAAGTTTTCTACTAGCATTGACGATTGCAAATTATCAACTTGGCTAGAGGTATGTACTGTTATTTTTTCTAAGAAGTCACTAGTAGTGGCACCCCACCCGTTTCCCCGAACGGCTTACATTAATCTTTCCGGAGACAATTTTAAAATCACCTGAGGATAGCTCGGTGTTTCAGCAATGCGCTCGTTATAATACGTCGGTTGTAAATCAAAACTTAATGCTTGCAACCATTGACAACTACATATATGGACGTTTTTGAGTATATGGGTTACTTATTAATATATATGGGTATATTATTTTGACTGACCTGTTGGTCTAGTAGTTAGTGGCTCTGACTACTATGCCGGAGGTCTTGGGTTCGATTCATACCCAGGACAAATGTTTATCTGATGAGCATTGTCTACGCATCGTCATCACAGCGAGTCCCTCCGATTGGACGGTTCAGTGCGGAGTGTAGTTCCAATTTCTCACGCGCGCGCCACTGTGGCACTTTTTTCTTATATCCATCGAAACGCACACGCATAAAATTTGTAAACCCAAAAATACTTCATTATATACGCCTAAATTCTATCGAAGACGTTCTTTCATTCATCTCCAAAACAAGCATGATCATTTGTTCTGTGTCTGGGTGTTATGTATTTATAATATGTATATATTTAGAAATATACAAGTATGTTTATCAGTTGTCTAGTACCCATAACACAAGCTCTGCTTAGCTTGGGAGTAGACGGTGTTGTGTGATAGTTGTGGAATATTATTATTATTATATTGCGCATACAGTAATACAATTTTTGAGTGAACTAGTATTAAAAAAATGTTAAATAAAAATTATAATGTCTTATTAGATCTAGCGTCTGGTGCTGTGATCTTAAACTAATTATTTATTACATAATGCAAATAAGTCGGTTAAAAGGATTTTCACAAATTACTTTCCTTAATCAAAAATTACAAAAACGCTTTGTCAAAAAAAATGCACTAGTTTTTTAAAACTTTCTAAAAATACGGTTTGAGGGAAATTAAAGTTTTTATGAAAACACTAGTTTCTACCATCGGCTTCGTCCACGTGGATGTCGCTTAAGCATAAGCTATATACTACTCTGTCAAGAAAGTACCGGGAAAAGATCAATAATACACAAAATGTCTGTTATTCATCCAAATTTATTTTATCACCTTCAAAGTATACTCCTTTAGAAACGATACACTTGCGCCAACGAATAATCCATTCATCAAAACATTTTTTAAACGCTGCTTCCTGAATTGAGTTCAGTTCTCGCCGCGAATTCTCCTTTATGTCTTCTATCGATTGAAAACGGGTGCCACGAAGTGGTAATTTGAGACACACAGACTTCACACCGGAACAGCTGCTCAATCTTTATGAAGCCCAAGTTCGATCGTGTATGGAGTACTGTTCTCATCTTTGGGATGGATATGCCAAATACCAGCTTGATGCGCTGGAGTCGATTGAGAGGCGAGCCAAGAGAATCATCGGCGATGATGCACTTGTAGAGTCTAAACTCCAAAGCCTTGAGCATCGCCGCCGAGTTGCTAGTCTGTCGGTTTTCTATCGTTTACATTTCGGGGAGTGTGCACTGGAATTGCACAATCAAATTCCGCCAAGTCCTGTGAGTGTTTCCTGATAGCTACAACTTGGGGGTCTTTAAGTCTAGAGTGAATAGGTTACTTCTAGGCAAGCGTGCTCCATCGTTGACCACATCATCGCTTACCATCAGGTGAGATGGTGGTCAAACGCGAGCCTATCAATTTTATATAAAAAAAAACAGTGTTACTTTTACATCTATATCTATACTTCTATACCAATATTGTAAAGAGGTAAAGATTTTTTAAGTTTTTTTGAGATAATCTGTCAAAGTACTGATCCGACTGCGAAATTTTTTTCACCGATAGAAAGCTGCTTTATTTCTGAGTGACATAAGCTACATGTACGCGAGCAAAGCCGAGGGCAAAGCCGAGGAAGTTGCTGGCAAAGTGCTAGTTTTAGTATAATTCCTGTTTAAATTCAACCGAACCCGACAGTAATACCTAGTATAACAACTTCCACATTACACCGTGTCTTATATTTCTTGTTTCATAATTTAAATCAGGCTCTTGTTAGTCTTATGAGCTTTTATTACTTGTTACGAGGTCGTTTGGGGACTAGTTCCGCCACGCGGCTCTGTTCTCACGAAAGATGACCGTTTTCTCCTAATTAGTGACTTAGTGGTACTTAGATTATTTCCTACAAGATACAGTTACGCACTATTGCGTAGTTGAAATGTCGTGACTAGAAGTGTATAGTGTAAAATAATTATTGTTAAAGTACGATTGGCACAGTAATAGTAACAATAATAAGATTCCACAACTATCACATAACACCGTCTAGTCCCAAGCTAAGCAGAGCTTGTGTTATGGGTACTAGACAACTGATAAACACACTTATATATTTCTAAATACATACACATTATAGATAAATTGCACCCAGACACAGAGCAAATGAGCATATGCTCATCACATAAACGTTTGATTTAAAAGGTAGCCAAATCCGAATTGATTTTTACAGTGACTCATAGATATCATTTATCTCCGAACACAGACTTTTTTTTTGGGAAAAAAAAACTTCACAAATATGTAAACTCACATACATAGGACACCCAGACCCGTAACAACAATCTGTAGGCTATACAAATATTTTTGTTCAGTGCAGGAATCGAACTCGAAACACAAAGCGCAGCAGCCAATCAATTCAACCACTGGCCTGTTGGTCTAGTGGTTAGTGGCCCTGACTGCTATGCCGGAGGTCGTGGGTTAGATTTCCAGCCAAGACAAATGTTTGTGCGATGAGTTTGATCATTTGTTCAGTGTCTAAGTGTAATTTATCTATTCTATATATGTATAAGGATTAAGTATGCTTATCAGTATTGACTAGTACTCATAGGGGAATTGACATATCATCAAGCTTTAACGTTTAAAACAATCTGGCCAGTTTTACTTATTTATATGATAAAGTGACCAATTTCTAAGATCTATTCACAACAGATACAGTTAGCCTATCTCTTCATGTCACAAACTTATCAAATCTAATCAAAAGTGGTTTATCAATTACGGAGTTGTGTACACACATAAATGTACGTACATTCTAATCTAACGGACAGATTGGGCGTGTTGCTGATTAATTGTAGTTGTCAGCTGGAGGAAGCGCCGCGGCGTTGTTGTGGAAGCCGAGATAATTCATTTGATGCTATTATCATACTCTGTGAGAAATTGCTGCTTCAGTAGTTTTGGACAGTTCGGGTTTTTCCTTGATTAGAGTGACTATGTTTTTTAATATTTCATTAATACTATATTAATTTACTAGCTTCTGCCAGCGACTTTGTACGCGGATCCTGTTGCTTATGCCAGCGACATTCAGTGTTATAAACGTAAGAGTAGACAAAAAACAGAAAGCTCAGAACTGCTAAGCTATCGGGAGTTACACGTGTTATTGTGAGTTAACCATAAAAGATAGACATATGGTGTCTTGGGATATTTTTTATATAATTTTAAGGAGAACATTTCCGTCATACATGTTTTCTGTGTAGCTTTAACCATAAAGGCTGCAAACGCAACGGAAACTTAAAAAATGGAGTAATTTCTCCCGTTTCCCCAACATTTCCCTTTACTGCTCTGCTCCTATTGATCGTAGCGTGATGAAAAGTATACTATAACCTGCCCAGGAGTATGAAGAATGATTGTACCAAGTTTTGTTAAAATCCATCGAGTAGTTTTTGTTTCTATAAAGAACATACAGACAGACAGACAGACAGACAGAAAGACAGACAGACAGACAGACAAAAATTTTACTGTTTGCATTTTTAGCATCAGTATCGATCACTAATCACCCCCTGATAGTTATTTTGGAAATATATTTCATGTACAGAATTGACCTCGCTACAGATTTATTATAAGTATAGATTTATTTAAAGACACCTTTTGGTCCACATTTTTTTAATAATAATAATAATGTTTTATTGTTCATTGTTACAATACACGACAAATGTTATTACTTTGTTAGTTCAGACGCTCAATAATAATACACTGTTTTTGCATTATTTCCATAAAATAACATAATTCTTAAAATCTATACCAATTGTCAATAAATTAAAAGCCATAGAATAACAATTAAAAATTTCAAATAAATAAAATCATATTGATTACATGATGAAAAATTAACATGAACATGGAAACCACAAATAAAAATGTCACATAATAATAATAAAATGTCAGTAAATTAAATGACATGGAATAAAGATGAAAATGTCATTAAATTAAATGTCGTGGAATAAAGATACAAATATCAGTAAATTATGCTATGCATGCTAAATATGATGCTATAATTAAAAAAATCTTTGGGGGTATACGGAACAGAGAGTAAAGTCCCACATACCTCCGTTAAAAGGGAGGATCCTCCGACCAGACAGGTGTTATAGTCTGGTGGGCGACTGCCCGATAGTTGATATCGGGCTGTCGTATATGTTCATATCGCGCAGAGAACTTTGATTGCGCGATGCAGGATTCCGTATTTTCTTCGTAGTTCTTATGTGGCGTCATAGATGTCGCTACAGGTCGTAAAAAACTGGCCTAGTGCTAGTTGGATTCTTTTACAGAAGTTTTGTGTACCATAATATTAATTATATTTATTTTAATAATATTAAATATATGTTTAATAATATTAAATATATGTTTTATTCTGTTTTTATACTTGTTGTTTTAGCGGCAACAGAAATAAATACCTAATCTGTGAAAATTTCAAATTTTTAGCTATAACGATTCATGAGATTCAGCCAAGTGAAAGATGGACAGACGTATATTTTCAAACGTAATAAATATGTTTAGGTATTATATTTATAGCAATATATGGCACAACAAATAATCCTTTGATTTTGTTATCACCATCTTTCCCATCAAAGCATAAGCATAGCACACAGCCTTATAATGACCCCACTGTTAGGACTCAGGCCTGCAGCTCTCTAGGAGAGGAATGGGACCGTAATCCACCACGCGGGCCCAGTGCGGGTTGGTAGATGTCATATCTCTTCGAATTTTTGTTTCTAGGACATGCCGGTTTTCTCATGATGTTTTTCTTCGCCGTTTTGAGAGCAGTGGTGATTAAATAAATTACATTTATAATAATGCGCCTGGCTAACTTTAAACCCGCAACCTACAACTCGTAAGTTCTGGAGTCTTTTCCATGACATAACATAGATACATAATCAGCCTCCTCTTCTGGAGAGGAAGTGGGCCGTAATCCACCGCGTGGGTGTAGTGCGGGTTGGTGGATGGCACATGTCTTCGAATTTTTGGTTACAGGACATTTTGCCGGTTTCCTCACGATGTTTTCCTTCACCGTTTTGAGAACAGTGGTGATGAAATAAATTACACAAAGTACTGCGCCTGGCTGAGTTTGAACCCGCGACCTACAACTCGTAAGTCGGGGCTGTTACCACTTGGTCACCACTGCTCTCATATAAACTATATCCTTATATTTTTTTCCTTAATATTAAGAACAGATTTCTTATTGTATGTGTGTTGAAGGTTGGGAGGTTCCCTGATTTTTTATGCGTATATTGATCGTTGTTGCTTGGGTATCGCTTCGGGCTAGGTAGCCCTCAGCCCTGAAATTCTGACGGGATTTATTGTAATCGCTGAAAGGTATTCTGGAGTGACGACACTTGCACGTGGAGTTGCCCAGAAGCAAATACTGTATCCATACTAATATTATAAATGGGAAAGTGTGTGTGTCTGTTTGTCTGTCTTTCACGGCAAAGTGGAGTGACGAATTGAAGTGATTTTTTAAGTGAAGATAGTTGAAGAGATGGAGAGTGACATAGGCTACTTTTTGTCTCTTTCTAACCCCCACTTCCCAGGGGAACCATGTTACCCAGAATGTAACGTGAGCGAAGCCGCGGGCAAAAGCTAGTAATGTATAAGTAATAAACAAAAGCACGGACGTCATGTTTGTAGTTTAATTTAAAATTCAAAATTTGGCTATGATGGAGCGACATAGTCAATATTGTGACAAAGCTCCTTATTAAAGAAAAAAAAAATGCGTCTGACTGAACCAGTGACCTATAGTTCGTAACTCAGGGAGCCTTTCCCATCACTTATTCGCAACTACAACCCATAAAAAGCACGTACAAAATTCAAAAAACGACCTAACTTACGATAGAGCATTAGATCCGTAACCAATGAGCTATATAAATAAAATAAATGCTGCTGTCCCGGTTTTACCCCGGGACATTATTCAAACTAAATCCCGGGATTTGCCGGGACTCCCTGCGAATCTCTTAACATTACCGTTAAATTGTTTTATGGTGGGAAAAATTGTCGGGGAAATTAAATTTTCGGATACATAGTACCTATGATATTATTAAAATTATTTTATAGATAGAGATGAAGTTATTGGCACATGAATAATATTCCACAACTATCACACAACGCCTTCTAGTTCCAAGCTAAGCAGAGCTTATGTTATGGGTACTAGACAACTGATAAACATACTTATCTATTTCTAAATACATACATATTATAGATAAATTATACCCAGACACAGAACAAATGATCATGCTCATCACATAAACGAATCGAACCCACGACCTCCGGCATAGCAGTCAGGGCCACTAACCACTAGACCAACAGGCCAGTCATGAATGAACACGAACAGTCAAGAAATGGAATACCTAGTCAGTCTCGTGTCCTGATAGTTTGATCCTTCTTTTTGTTTTACTCGGAAAAACATTAAATAACTTTTCCTGCTCTGGGTGGAACGAGAGGGAGTGTCAGACTTTGACTGACTAAAGACAAATGTGTGTGTGTTTGTTTTTTCACTACAGCATTGCTTATTTATATGTATGTATCTAAGTATGTGGTAATGATTTTTTTATATATATTTTTTTTAATATTAGTAATACGTAAATAAATATATATTAAGTCATTTAGGTTACATAGGTCCTATTCATTTCTATACTTATAATATTGTTGTCAATTAAGTATAGGTAGGAAACAACATTTTTAAGTTAATTTGTTAAACTGCATCACTGCTTACCATCAGGAGCGATCGCATTCAAGCACTAGTCTAAATCAAAAAACAAAAAAAAATGGCCTCATAGTCCTAGGGCACATTTTATAGTTACAACTTCTACAAAGCTCTATTACAAATGGACTCAACTGCTGGTTTGTAATCGTATTCAATTGAACTGGATAATATTATGAAATCTCATTTAAACTTGAACGATTGATTGATTTTATTCAAATAATTTCAACAGCTACCGTGAGATTTGACAGCTGATTAAATTGTTCAGAACTTGCAAAATCTTTTTCGTGTTTGATATGCGTCATTTTTCTAAAATAAGCTTTTCCTGCTCTTGGGTGTAGCGAGAGGGTATGTCTGACTTTTACTGACTAAAACTGACTCGTACGTTCCTTCATTGCCGTCAAAGTGAAACGAAGATTATTCTACCCGCTATCATTATCACTTCAGTTTTGTCATAAGTTGACCTATTTGAACTCCGCTCATAGTGACACATTTAGCCCTGAGGCGGCCGTGTGGATTGCGGTGCAAAGGAGTCGTAGTTCGAATCCGACGCAAGACGGCTCTTTTTGGAAGTTCATTTTTGTGGTCGTGTGGATTGCGGTGCAAAGGAGTCGCAGTTCGAATCCGACTCAAGACGGCACTTTTTGGAAGTTCATTTTTATGTTTTTCTGCAATTTTCAACAGCATTAATA
The DNA here is from genome assembly GCA_949319445.1 of Mythimna lalbum. NCBI lineage: Eukaryota > Metazoa > Arthropoda > Insecta > Lepidoptera > Noctuidae > Mythimna > Mythimna lalbum. The sequence goes on from OX439352.1 coordinate 21,552,956, forward strand.
GTTATATTTAAGAGGAAAGAAAAGAGTTTAAGTTTCTGGTGCAATGGCTGTATCACATTCCCCCCCGAGTACACCTCAGCTTAATCCTCCATCCAATATCATACATTACAACTCAGACTCAGCCTTAAATAAGTTGAAAACCACGGATCCAGGTGATAATTATTGTAACGTCACCAAGCGCTTGAAGCGCGCCTTTGATAACATCGAAGATCCATCTGACCACTCAAGCGAACTAAAAATAATGCTCGACCAAATCAGGGACCAGCAGGACACTAAGTTCGAATTATTAAATAACGCTCTCGCTACTATAATTACTCAAAACCAGGGTATACAGAGATCAGTCGAAACGTTAACCCTCAAGCACGACGACCTTGTAGCTAAAATCAATCTGCTAGAGCAGGAAAATAAGGAGTACAAAAAGAGAGTGTTGACTCTGGAACGGTCGCTGGAACAACTGGATAGGAATGCGCACTGTTCAACTATTGAAATCAGAAATATTCCAAAACAAGAAAACGAAGATAAGAAAGTGTTAATCAGCACAATCCAGCAGATTGGATCGACTCTAGGCCTTGAAACCCCTATACACAAATCTGAGATTAGGGACATTTTTCGCTCCAAATCTGAAGCATTATTGGTGGATTTCAGCACTACTCTCAGAAAGGAATCACTAATTTCAAATTTCAAGGCATATAATAAAAGCAGACGCGATAGCAAACAGCCTCAGCTGAACTCGGAGCATATTAAATTACCAGGACCGCCATGTACATTGTACATTTCTGAATACCTAACAGCTAAGGCAAGATATCTTTTTTACATTGCGCGCTCAAACGTTAAGAATAAAAAGCTTCTAGCGGCCTGGACTTCACATGGGAAAGTTTATGTTAAAAAAGAAGAGGACTCGACACCAATACGCATTGATGAAGAAAGTAAAATTGTCGAACTCATTATGTGACTAGCCTTGATTCAATGCTCTTGTTTTTATTATGTTATTTTAGCATGCTTTTCTCTATTATTTTTAATTTCATTAGTTATTTATTTTGGCCTCGAGGCCACGTTTATATTGTTGCGTTTTCATTGTTATAGCAGAAGTACACACACACATCATGTTCTCCATCACACTCAACCTTCACCTAACAAAAGATTCACGTTATTCGAGCGAGATGAAACCATTTGCTGTTCTATTTACCCTATGCTACCCTATGCTACCCTATGCACGCTATGTCAAATCTTGGCCTATAAAGCTACAAAAGTTCCAGAACCGAGTTTATTCTACTTTATTTTCAGCATTATGTCACGTATTGGGCGTGACTGTATTTTTCTTATTGTACACTTAAATTACTAATATGCAAACCGTTAACGAAATAAACTCTGATCTGGACGCTATCCAAGTAGCTAAAATATTAACCTGCGACATAGAAAATGCAAAAAACTACATAAAGATACATAAAAACACTATCAATATTCTGACCCAAAATATTCGTAGCATCAACTGTAATATGCCTAATTTCGTTACGCTTCTCGAAAGATCTGAAATACCCTGGGACGTATTAGTACTTACTGAATGCTGGCTCCAGTCTGCAAAGTACATCCCTTCTCTCGATAACTACAATCATATAGCGACTACATCACACAAAACTCAAAATGAGGGAGTTGTCATCTACTATAATAAGTTACTTAATGTAGTAGCTGAAGAACCTCTATTTGCTGACGCCAATTGCCTTGTATTAAAATTGGATCGAGATACTTGCGTCGTGGGATTATATCGCCCACCTAGCCTAACAAATACTTCAAAATTTATTGACTCAATGAACACGCTGCTAAATAATCTTAAAACTTTTAAAAACATTTTCTTTTGTGGTGATATAAATATCAATATAGTTCCCGACAGTCCTGATAAGCGATCATATGATTACCTCAATAGCTTGGCTAGCCATGGCTTGCTTCCGGCTCACAGTCTGCCAACGCATGGCTCAACATGTTTAGATCACATGATGCTAAAAACCAAAATGGACGCCTGCTGTTTTGTTTTCGAAACATCAATCACAGACCATGAGAGTGTAGCTATTAGTTGTAGACCTAAAACGAGCTTGAAATATCTTAACAAAACTTATTGCTCGGTTAATTATGATAATCTGGACATAATAATGCAAAACATGGACTACCAATCTATCCTTAACTGTCATGATGCAAACGTATCAACCGATCTCCTCGTGTCTCAGCTATCGTCGGCAATAAGAAATAATACCAGCATTGCTAAAACTTCAAAAAGAAGACTAATAACCAAGCCATGGGTAACCAAAGGACTTCTTCGCTGCATGAGAAACCGGGATAACTTGCACAAAAAATTTAAACGTAATCCTACCGACGACATGCTTAAATTGACATACAAGCGCTACAGAAATTTTTGCTCTACGCTGCTTAAAAAAGTAAAGAAGAATTATGAAAAACAGGAAATTGAAAATGCAAAGGATAACAAAAAACAGTTGTGGGAAGTGATTAAAAAAATTAGTGGAACTGATAAGAAGGCTGACTTCTCATCATCTCTCTTGTCAACTGATAGTCCCGAGACAAATATAAACAATGTCAACCGCTTCTTTGTGAACGCTGGAGCAGAGTTGGCAAACAAAATCTCCACTTCGAAGTTTGCAGCAGCTTGCCACTCCAGTGATTGCACTTCATTAACTCCACAAAACTCGCTTGTTCTGCTACCTACCGATGAACAAGAAATCTGTAACCTCATTAGCGGCCTAAAAGATAATTGTGCTGTGGGAATCGATCATATTAGCAGTAAGATCATTAAGAGATACTCTAACTACCTCTCTTCCCCCATATCACACATCTGCAACCTGTCAATCTCAACGGGAGTTTTTCCACAGGCGTTTAAAACCGCTATTATCAAGCCCATCCATAAGGCCGGAAAAAGAGACTGTGTCAGTAACTACCGTCCCATCTCTATATTACCAGCCCTGTCGAAGATATTGGAACGCCTCATAAATCAACGCCTAGTTAAGTTCTTGGAAGTAAACAAACTTCTTTCACCTTCACAATTTGGCTTTAGAACTGGAAAAAGCACCAATGATGCAGTTCATGAGTTGGTAAACTCTATTGTGGTAGCCTTAGATGAGGGGAAGAGATGCATTACTGTGTTTCTGGACCTCGCAAAGGCGTTTGACACAGTCTCTATTCCGCACCTTCTAAAAAAGCTTGAACGGCTCGGTATCAGAGGAGTCCCCCTGAAACTGTTAGAGAACTATCTTACTGGCAGAAAACAAAGAGTAAAGATAAATGACTTTCTCAGTGACGAACTCTCTATCAGTTTTGGTGTACCACAGGGTAGTATAATTGGCCCTACCCTTTTCCTGGTTTATATAAATGACCTCTGTCATCTTTCTCTCCATCAGGGGAAGATCATTACCTTTGCCGACGATACTGCACTTTTCTTTGGTGGTGATGACTGGGAGGAAGTTTTCGATACCGCACAACGGGGTCTAAATTGTGTTAGCAAATGGCTTCAAAACAATGTGCTTACTCTTAATGTCTCTAAAACTAAGTATATAGCATTTGCTCAAAGATCTAACTTGCTCCCACCATCGAATCTAAAGATTACTGCTCACACCTGTGGCACTGACTATACCCAGTGCTCTTGTTCGTCCCTTGACAGGACCGAGAATATTAAATACCTTGGAGTCACTATTGACCAATATCTCTCTTTTAAACCCCACATAGAAACCCTTGTGACCAGGTTACGAAAGGTAATATATATTTTCAAAACTTTGAAACACTCGGCCGACCAAAAGACTATTAAGATGGTTTATTACGCATTATGCCAATCGCTTATTGATTACTGCATCACATCGTGGGGAGGTGCCGCAAAAACACACCTCATCGAAGTTGAAAGGGCTCAGCGTGCCATACTTAAAGTTGGAGCTGGTCTCCCCTTTCGTTTTCCAACCACCGACTTGTACAAAGAATGGGGCATTCTAACCGTCAGACAAACATTCATATTGCACATACTGCTTAAAAAACATTCTCAAATGCAGTTTGACGCTAATCTACTCAAAAATAACCGGCGAAAGGGTAGAGTTTGTCCCACAACTCAATTCAAGTCCACACTCTCTAAAAGATTTTATTGCTTCCTTGGCCATTATCTTTACAATAAAATTAATAAATCCTTAAACCTATACCCGAAAATTCGGTCAAGCTGCATTAAAGAAATTAAAATTTACCTAAAAACTCTAGACTATCAAAAAACCGAAAATCTTTTGACTGTTCTGAAGTAACCCTAATTTTTTACCAACCCATTAACAGATCCTCTCCTCCTTCTGATACTCCGCTACTCTCACTCCTCAACTTACAACATGACTAGTTGACTACACAACACAAAACACACAAACTTCACACACACATAATTTCTGCTAAAGTAGGGTTTTTATTTTATTTTTTTTATTATTGTTATTACTAATTCTATTTTTGCATTAAGCTAAGTAGTTTTTCATTACTATTATATCTAGACTCTTGCACTGTAATAGTTAATTCTAGCTGTGGAAGGGGCCTGGTGACCTGTAACACAGGTTTTTTTCCGAAAACCTATAACAGGCACCAGTCTCTCACAAGGTGGAATATAGCTGAGACATTGTCCTGTCAAAATTAACTGTAAGTCAACTTTGTGTAGAGAGAATAAATGGCAATTATTATTATTATTATTATTATATTATTATTGCCTTACAGCGACTGGAAATCGGGGTCGTAATCCCGGCGGCTACGGCGTGACGACATCTGATCATTCAAGCGTGCAGCTGTCTACTTAGCTAAAAAAAGCTAAAAGGCGATTGCCTTTTCTAGATAAGCTCTAAGAATGCAGCAAAAGTCTGTCACTCCGCATATAGTAGAAGAGTCAGAGAGTCATTCAATCATCTGTCATTTTCCTAAATAAAATGAAAACCCTCTTTATATTCATCACACACAATTCCGAGCACTCATTCAAAATTAACAACTAGCGAGACTCAAAGAAAACTTCTTGCTAGAACTAACACTGTGAAGAGTTACCGACTCAGTTTGAGTAGCATTAGCATGTAATCAGCCGTGCAGGTAGTTACTCAGAAACACCTACGTTTGTACAAAGTTAGGCAAAGGAATGTGCTGAGTCTGTATAGTCATAAGGTTTTAATTAGGTACACGTAATTATGTAAGAAGTTCTTGTTCTAGATTTAGGCAAACAAAAGAAAAATAACTGTCCCAGCGCTCGGGCTTCGAAAAAACGCCGCCACAAATAAACGCTAGAAGTGGCCACAAAAAAAGGTAGACGCCGCCGCAAAAAAACTGTTGAAGCGCGCGTCAGCTTGTGGCCGGTGATGCATCTCGACACATATTTTCACTGTTTTTCTTAAAACCGCTCATAACCGATTATGACTTTATTACCCATTTTTCATAAGATATTTTGGAAACACAGTATCTTGTAAATATTATTATCTAGGCTTCTATTAAAATCAATTTCTAAATTTGTGTAAAACTAATCCGACTTCGGTCAATCAAAACGGTCCAGTCGGTGCGGTACCGCACAGGTTCCGGGAACAGGGCTTCTTCATCTTCTTCTTAATAAGTAATAATATAATTGTATATTGTGAAAAGTGAAATTGTCATATGCGCGAAGTTTTTTTATCATTAATGTTATTCGCAGCTTTCTTTTTACACTCATAAATAGATACGTCTCCTGATAATAAAAAAAAAACGTCAAAAAAGAATTAGCGAAATTGGTCCAGCAACTCAAGCTTGATGACATGACAAGTGAAATAAGAATTCATTTTTGTATTACAGAATCGAGGAAAATTCCAGAAAAATCTTCCAGAGAATCTCGCACACATCACAACTAAACAATTCCTAGCTATTTTTAGTCAGACAATGATAAGTACAACTTATTGTATATACATCTTATTGCGACCCACTTTCTACGGCCGCCATCTTTTTCTACACATATTATTATCTTTGCGAGTACTTACGACTCCTTATGGGTCCTAAATTATAATAAGACGCAAAAAAAACAGAAACATAAGTTAATCCTGTAGCCATATTTCTTGGGGCAATAACAAATATTTATTTGGGCTAAAAGGGCAGAGCTGGAGCATCAGTTTGGCTGACGGCCAGGCGGCTTGCAGCGGAACACATTGGTATGCCAACAGGACCTGGTTCTGTGTTCACACTTGACGAAGCAAAATGTTGAGTTTTAGATCGATTTTGTTGAGCTCTGAAAACGGTCTGAAAAGCGTGGCTGTGGTATGGTTGAGCCATTAGCAGCGGCTCTTAGTATTGCGGGTTTGATTTGTACAGAAAAAATATTTGTATGTCCTATAGCTACCTAGTTACCCATGATTAGAGATGTGCCGTTGCCGGCAAAATTACCGTGAAGTGGGAATATTGGTGAAAATATTGCCGGGAATATTGCCCGTTGTATGAATATTGGTGGCAAAATTGCCAGCAATATTCCCAGATTGCCGGCAACGGCACATCTCTACTTATAATACAGGAGTAATTTGGAGTGTAGAGGAACATAAAAAATAAGAATTCATTTTTCAAATCGAACGCAAAACTTAACGTTAGGCAAAGTGGTTGAAATTAACGTAAAAAGTTATGGCAAAGTTCCCCACCGCGGCTGTCAGTCCGTATTTAAGGGGAATCAGTGAGACTTGGGGTGGAATTTGGGACGATTCTCGAAGAAAACTTTACACTTTATTCGTTACGGGTTAAATGAGTTAACAGTTTCTGTCAAGTGCCGAAGAAATTCAGTTATAATAGAATTTTATTTCCTGTGATTTTTGGCAAAGTTTAAATATGCTCTTTACCGTGTGGGCAAAGTAATTGCTTTGGATAAGTTTTGTTGGTGAAATCTCGGAAAACGTTACTCCCTATCAGAATACCAGCGCAGTGTTATTTTACTTTTTTGTTAGATTATAGCGAGAATGGATAAAGTGAGAAATAAGTATATTAGGGGAAGACTGAAAGTGGCGCCAGTGACTGAAAAATTGTAAGGAAACCGTTTGTCTTGGTATAGCTATGTACAGAGGAGGGATAAAACGCATGTAGCTAAAAGGGTTATGAGTTTACAAGTGGATGGATGGAGAAGGAGAGAGAGGCCAAAGAAAAGATGGATGAATTGTGTGAGAAGTGATATGAAAGAAAAGTTAGTGATAGCGTGACGGGTAACAGGACAGAATGGAAGAAAAAAACGTATTGCGCCGACCCTAAATAAAACGGGACAAGGGCAGGAAGATGATGATGATATTAGATTATATCGCAGCATTAGCTGAGATAGGAGCCTTTTTGGCGTCTCACAGGCCTTTTATTTTAAAGCTTTTGGTATTGTTTTCCTTTATTTTTTATCTATATCTATATTTATAATAAATCTGTAGAGAGGTCAATTCTGTACATGAAATATATTTCCAAAATAACTATCAGGGGTTGATTAGTGATCGATACTGATGCTAAAAATGCAAACAGTAAAATTTTTGTCTGTCTGTCTGTCTGTCTGTCTGTCTGTCTGTCTGTATGTTCTTTATAGAAACAAAAACTACTCGATGGATTTTAACGAAACTTAGTACAATCATTTTTCATACTCCTGGGCAGGTTATAGTATACTTTTTATCACGCTACGATCAATAGGAGCAGAGCAGTGAAGGGAAATGTTGAGGAAACGGGAGAAATTACTCAATTTTTTATGCTTCCGTCGCGTTTGCAGACTTAATGGTTAAAGCTACACAGAAATCATGTATTACGGAAATATTCTCCTTAAAATTATATAAAAAATATCCCACGACAGCATATGTCTATCTTTTATGGTTGACTCACAAAAACACGTGTAACTCCCGATAGCTTAGCAGTTCGGAGCTTTCTGTTTATTTTTGTCAACTCTTACGTTTATAACCCTCTCACTCATCCCTAATTAAAAAAAGTTAACATTATTATCTATTCAATAAAAAAAGAATCATAGAAATCGGTATAGAAATATCAAAGTTATACATGAAATACGCTAATAAGCCATCGCGCGTGAATACTGAATCCAGTCCCCCGGCTCTTAGAATTCGATATCAGACGTTTCAGATCTTTGATTTTGACGACCCCGTTGTCGCTGGCATAAGCAACATGATCCGCGTACGAAGTCGCTGGCAGAAGCTAGTTTTAAATAAAGTAGTACATTAATTAGTTACTTACTTTTTATTTTATTGTTGTTTGTCCTGTAGCGAGTCTCAAATAAATGTATTTCTTTTTAAAATAAACTTATAAATAAAAAAATAAAATACAATTTATAAATAAAAAGTAAATTTATTTCTTTCTTTTAAATAACGCAGTACATGCTGAGCTGGGTCCTATTGGGTCTTGCTCTGATTACAACTTTTTTTTTTTCATTACGATTGTGTGAGGCATGAATAAACTTTTTTGTTTCTCTTTAGGTTCTTCAAAAACCTTCGAAAAACACCTGTATAACAATAACAATTGAAATTCAATACGCATTATTTTCAAAAACCCTTCTCAATCCAATTTCAGCGTTCGCCGCACTCAGCGCAGAGTTTGGCAAAGTTGTGGAGATTAGCCAAGTTCCACCGTGACCGGCCGACTTCGCCTCAGTAACTCTTGCAGTTTTAAAACAGGCAAAAGGTTTTCTGTGTGATGTAAGACTCAAGTTTTTCTGTGCGGACTCTTTTGGTTGTTATAATGATTAGTTTTGTATCGGTTTTTGAATGTTTTTTACGGTTTTTTTTTGGTGGGAAAATCATATAATTACATCCTCCGCTCTTGATCGGAGCGGGAGATGTCATTATATAATTTTATTGAATCAAACACCACTCAGTATCAAACTTTCATTGACTAAAACACCACTCCTGATCCTTCTTTGCCATTGTTCCAGGGCCCCAGGGATCTCTTTACCTACCGAAGAAAAAAACCTCTTTAAGCAAAATAGTGGAAGCGGCTAATATTTCTGGCTTAATACGGCTGTTCCTGACAAACGCCAATCCTCATCTCTCCAGATCTCATGCAGCAAAACCAGTCATGTATCGTTTTGGTAGCCTAACAGTTAGCTTCCATTTAGGAACTCGTCATTTATTGATTCATTGTAGCCATATTCTCATGTCTGGCAGTTTGATCCGGCCACAGAGCATGGAATATGGAGATGGTTCATTGGCTGCTGATAGAGTTTTTTTTTCTTATGTGCACATCCTATGATTTCTCTCGATCTAGTGTGTAGCGTAACATAAGTTTTTATGTACATTTGTTTGTTTGTATGTTTTTTGTTCTTCATTGATGTGTCTGTGTGCCAAGATCTGTGTTTCTTTCATTTTTCTTTTAGCGAGAGGCCGTGTCAGACTTTTACTGATTAAAACTCACCTATGTCATTCAGTTGGTCTTTGTGTTCTAGAACGGAACAGACGTGCGCACTGAGGGTTTCATACAAACTTGCCTATACAAGGTGTAAGGGACAGTCCTCCGCAAACTAAACTTACGCAAAAAAATCGATTTCTCCTTACAAACTGTCCAATCAAGTTTACAATTTTGTATGGTGAGGCTTATTTTATTTTTCGTTTACTGAAAAAAAATATTGTGGAAGGTGGTTCAGTTTCGTCTACCGAGCAAGCCCTTGAAGTTTGCGGAGGGCTGTCCCTTACACCTTGTATAAATAGTTCAATTCCCAAATGGAGTATCAAAGATTATTGCCAAACGCATTTTTTTTATGTTGATGTTTATACAACAAATTTTCTGTTTTCAGATCTATTCCTATACCTGTGCTATAAGACCTTGTTTTATGCCAAATTTCAAGATTCTGAGTCAACGGGAAATACTTTATGAATTTTGATTCCCTTAAGAGTGTTGAAATATACGTTTTTTGGGACATAAACCGCCGTATTTTTTTTTCGTGCTTCAAGAGACCGCAGACTCTATATGGGTTAAATTTCAATTTGTTACCTCCACGCATTCTCGAGATAAAGGGCCTTGACAGATAGACAGACGGACAACAAAGTGATCCTATAAGGGTTCCGTTTTCTAGCTCGCTGTCCGACTGTCCGGTAACTGTCTAGACTGAGCCCAAGTCGTCGACGGCGCGCACTGTTCCCGCGCGCCTCAAGGCGTTGTCAGCAACAGGAGGGGGGGCCCAGCTCGGTTGAAGCCTTCTGGGGCCAGGGTTATCCGAAAGGAAACTCGAGCCCCGGTATGAAGAGGCTAGAAGAAACGGGGTGGGTTTTTAGTCAGTAAGAGTCTGACACTATCTCCCGTTCCACCCAAGAGTGGGGGTTGTCATAAGATGATTTTAGCTCACCGTAAAAAAAGGGTTCCGTTTTCTCTTTTTGAGGTAGACGCTGCTACTGCGGCAATTCTGTGCTCTATGTTCCCAACTCTTAAATAACTAAGTGAGCCTCGAACTAACTGAATGAACTTCGACTGTACGACGTGAAGGAGTCGAATGTTAAAGAGAATTTTGTCGTTCATAAAGGGTAGTTAATTATGAGGTTGGCACGAAAATGGTCATGCAAATTGTATGAGTCTGATGGGTAATGGTTTGACGTCACCAAGAAGGGTAACTCGTGCTTTCTAAGTATCATGGCTATGTTTAACTAGCTTTCTTTTTCTTTTTTTTTACGGTGGGCTAAAATCATCCAATGACAACCCCCGCTCTTGGGTGGAGCAGGGGATAGTGTCAGACTCTTACTGACTAAAAACCCACCCCGTTCCTTCTAGCTCCTTCATACCGACGTAAACGCATCAAGCACTTCCGCCGCTAGACAGGGAAACCCGACGCTATTGTACTATCGCTTGCTTTGCATAGGCTTCGTAATATTTTGAATGTTCCATTTCAATATTTTTATTTTTGTATGAAAATCTGATGAACTAAAATATGATTCAATTTTAAAAGTCGTAGAACAAAAGTTATTGTTTTTGATGTTAGTAACATAGTCCTAAAAGGTTTCCGGTGTTTTACAAATAACCCTGTATAAAGCAGCAAGGATGATAATTCTGTTAATTATTATAGAGTGATGACCTTTGAAATGTATTTACATTGCTACTTTGATGTTATAAGTTGTTAAATCAATAAGTATTTTTATGACAACCTGAGATTTTTAGAAGGTGGCGAAAGTGTAAAAGTGTTAGACAGTTCTCATAGTCTTAACCTTCGAACATCCAAAAACTTACTTCTTCATATCTCAAGCACTGGTTTTATGTCTGTTCTTACGCTGTCTATACCATAAATCTCTGAAATGAGCTTCCCTTTGACATCAAAAACGCCGAGAGTAAATTTTCCTTCAAGCGTAAAATTCGGAACTACTACTTAAAGTCCTCTGAAACTTAGTTTGTTCTTCGTCTTTATACTTAACTAGCTGCTGCCAGTGGCTTTGCCTGTGTTAAAGTCGAGAATTGTCTGAAGGGATCATAATTCCAGAGTAAGCACGTCGGGGTCACCAGTTTAGAGGTAGGCGGGACAGAGAGTAAAGTCCCGCAAACCTCCATTGAAAAGGGAGGATCCTCCGACAAGACAGGTGTTATAGTCTGGTGGGCGACTACCCGATATTTGATGTCGGACTGTCGTACCTATATGTTCAAATCGCGCGGAGAACTTTGATTGCGCGATTTATTATGTGGCGTCATAGATGTCGCTACAACATCATAAGTGCTATATTAGAACATGGTCTAACCGTGACTCTAAAAAGGATCAAAAATTCACACACACTAACTTACACTTTTATAATAAAAATTTAGTATGATATTTTAATATCTACCGTAGTTATCTTTGTTTTGTCTGTCTTATCTATTTCGGAGATTTTACGATTATTTATTTGTAACGTTGTTGACCAAACGGGCTTTTTCATTAGAAATCCCGAAAGATCCACATTAATATGAACTTTTCGATGCAATTACATGAACCATTCTATATTATCCCGACCTCTGGTGATCACTAAATGAACCGCCTTCTTTATCACAGTTTAAGTTTCACAAAAAGTGGCATCAATCAGCCTCATAATGTTCTCGTTGCTGGGACTCAGGCCTCCATCACAGCTGTTCCACCACGGTTCTATGACAGGCCGATTTCCACACGAGGTTTTCCTTCACCACTTTAAAAGCAGAGTTGATGAATGAAGTTACACCAAGTAGCATTACTTGGTGTAACTTGGTACCTTTTTTTTTGTCGACGGGAAAATCATCTTTGACAAAACCCGCTCTTGGGTGGAGCGGGAGATAGTGTAAACCCCGCGCCGTTCCTTCTAGCCTTCATACCGGGCCACGAGCTCCCTTTCGGCCAACCCTGTCCCCAGCTGGGCCCCTCCTGCTGCTGACAACTCCTTGAGGCGCGCGGGAACAGTGCCCGCCGTCGACGTCTTGGACTCGGTCCATTACCGGACGATCGGACAGCGAGCTACCCATTGCTTGCCGTCCGCGAGCCCGCGTCTACGGTGGCCGGAAATCGGGATCGGAATCCCGGCGACGGCGGTGAGGGCGCCGTTGCCTGATGCGGTCGGCCTCCTCCTTTGCAAGCATTACTGCTTCGCAGAAGGAGGCGACCGCCTGCCATTCCTCCTCGCTCCGGACCATGCCCTCGACCAGGGCCCGGCGCGAGAGGTCTCCGCCGCCGATCGCCCCCACGAGGGCACGGCGATGCTCCGCCCAGGCAGGGCACACCTCGACGGTGTGCTCCACCGTGTCCTCCGGGCGTTTCGCACAGTCGCGACACCCGGGCGTCTCTTCCGCTTGAATCCGTCATGTGGAAGGTAAGGACGCCGTGAGGTCTTTCCAGCCAGCCTCAAAGAGGGGACTTACCGCCATAATCGTGGCGTGCCCAGTGTAACTTGGTACCTGGTAACCTGGTAACGGCCTCGGCTTACGATTTGTAGATCACGAGTTCAAACGATTACTTTGTGTAATTTATTTCATCACTAATGCTCTCAAAACCGTGAAGAGAAACATTGTGTGGCAATGCATGACTTAGAACCAAAAATTCGAAGACATTTTTTTTTTTTTGTCGACGGGTAAAATCATCTTTGACGAAACCCGCTCTTGGGTGGAGCGGGAGACAGTGTCAGACTCTTACTGACTAAAAACCCCGCGCCGTTCCTTCTAGCCTTCATACCGGGGCACGAGCTCCCTTTCGGACAACCCTGTCCCCAGTAGGCTTCGACCCAGCTGGGCCCCTCCTGCTGCTGACAACTCCTTGAGGCGCGCGGGAACAGTGCGCGCCGTCGACGTCTTAGACTCGGTCCATTACCGGACGATCGGACAGCGAGCTACCCATTGCTTGCCGTCCGCGAGCCCGCGTCTACGGTGGCCGGAAATCGGGATCGGAATCCCGGCGACGGCGGTGAGGGCGCCGTTGCCTGATGCGGTCGGCCTCCTCCTTTGCAAGCATTACTGCTTCGCAGAAGGAGGCGACCGCCTTCCATTCCTCCTCGCTCCGGACCATGGCCTCGACCAGGGCCCGGCGCGAGAGGTCTCCGCCGCCGATCGCCCCCACGAGGGCACGGCGATGCTCTGCCCAGGCAGGGCACACCTCGACAGTGTGCTCCACCGTGTCCTCCGGGCGTTGCGCACAGTGGCGACACCCGGGCGTCTCTTCCGCCTTAATCCGATGCAGGAACCTCCCGAACTTGCCATGTCCGGTGAGGACCTGCGTCATGCGGAAGGTAAGGACGCCGTAAGGTCTTTCCAGCCACGCCTCAAAGAGGGGACTTACCGCCATAATCGTGGCGTGCCCAAATTCGAAGACATGTGATATTTACCAACCCGCACTGGGCCCGCGTGGTGGATTACGGCCCATTCCCTTTCCTAGAGAAGAGGCCTGAGTCCCAGCTGTGGGAACATTAAAAGGCTGATTATGCTCATACACCGACAAAAGTTTTGATCGTTTTAATCCCAGGGTTTTTTTTACGGTGGGCAAAAATCATCTAATGACAACCCCCGCTCTTGGGTGGAGTGGGAGATAGCGTCAGACTCTTACTGACTAAAGACCCCATCCCGTTCCTTCTAGCCTTCATACCGGGGCTCGAGTTTCCTTTCAGATAACCCCGGCCCCAGTAGGCTTTGACCCAGCTGGACCCCTCCTGTTGCTGACAACTCCTTGAAGCGCGCGGGAACAGTGCGCGCCTTCGTCGTCTTGGGCTCGGTCCGGACAGTTACCGGACGATCGGACAGCGAGCTACCCATGGCTCGCCGTTCGCGAGCCCGCGTCTACGTTGGCTGGAAATCGGGATTGGAATCCCGGCGGCGGCGGCGAGGGCGCCGTTGCCTAATGCGGTCGGCCTCCTCCTTTGCTAACATTACTGCTTCGCAGAAGGAGGCGTCCGCCTGCCACTCCTCCTCGCGCCGGACCATGGCCTGAACCAAGGCTCAGTGCGTGAGGTCTCTGCCACCGATCGCCCCCACGATTGCCCGGCGGTGCTCCGCCCAAGCAGGGCACACCTCGACTGTGTGCTCTACCGTGTCCTCCGGGCATTCCGCACAGTGACGAGACCCGGGCGTCTCTTCCGCTTGAATCCGGTGCAGGAACCTCCCGAACTTGTCATGTCCGGTGAGGACCTGCGTCATGCGGAAGGTAAGGACACCGTGAAGTCTTTCCAGCCACGCCTTAAAGAAAGGACTTACCGCCATAATTATGACGTGCCCAAGACATCGAGACAGGTGAAACTAAATAAAAGCTTGTAAAATAAAGTAACTTTTTTTTAAACACGTATTAAGTATAATTTCTTTAAGAAAACGGCAGCTGAGCGAGTCCAATGACCTGTAGGTAGTAGTCGGCGTTGCGTACTAACTACTAAATTATATTCGAATCAAAACCTCTGACTAAGTTTCAAGTCTGCTTCCACAGAACAATACCGACAGTCTAATTAGCGTTTATTAGTAATCATCTCAAACTCAATGAGCTTGAATATCTCAGATCAGATAGTGTGTAGTCTATAGATAAGATTAAATAATTTGATCTCTCATCTAATGCCTTTAATAATTGTGTTAATTTAGTCTTATTAACAATTTAGTTAGTTTGGAATTGTTATTTGATAGACTTGCTGATCCAACTGAAGATTAGTTTTAGTTGAAACTAGGTCTAGAACTGAAACTGAACTCTGAAAGTACTGGTCTGAAAGCTAAAATTTTTATTTCTGTCATAGGCTATATTTTAAATACGCGGGTAAACTCGCAGACGAAAGTTAGTGCATAATAAAATAAGCTCATACCTACGTAGAAGGTAGTAAAACCAGGCCATTAGCACTTTGGGCACGCCACGATTATGGCGGTAAGTCCCCTCTTTGAGGCGTGGCTGGAAAGACCTCACGGCGTCCTTACCTTCCGCATGACGCAGGTCCTCACCGGACATGGCAAGTTCGGGAGGTTCCTGCATCGGATTCAAGCGGAAGAGACGCCCGGGTGTCGCCACTGTGCGCAACGCCCGGAGGACACGGTGGAGCACACCGTCGAGGTGTGCCCTGCCTGGGCGGAGCATCGCCGTGCCCTCGTGGGGGCGATCGGCGGCGGAGACCTCTCGCGCCGGGCCCTGGTCGAAGCCATGGTCCGGAGCGAGGAGGAATGGCAGGCGGTCGCCTCCTTCTGCGAAGCAGTAATGCTAGCAAAGGAGGAGGCCGACCGCATCAGGCAACGGCGCCCTCGCCGCCGTCGCCGGGATTCCGATCCCGATTTCCGGCCACCGTAGACGCAGGCTCGCGGACGGCGAGCCATGGGTAGCTCGCTGTCCGATCGTCCGGTAATGGACCGAGTCCAAGACGTCGACGGCGCGCACTGTTCCCGCGCGCCTCAAGGAGTTGTCAGCAACAGGAGGGGCCCAGCTGGGTCGAAGCCTACTGGGGACAGGGTTGTCCGAAAGGGAGCTCGCGCCCCGGTATGAAGGCTAGAAGGAACGGCGCGGGGTTTTTAGTCAGTAAGAGTCTGACACTGTCTCCCGCTCCACCCAAGAGCGGGTTTCGTCAAAGATGATTTTCCCCGTCGACAAAAAAAAAAAAAAAAAGGCCATTAGCACTTTTATGATGCTCAGCAAATTTTTTTCCTAATCAGCGGTTTTAAATATGAATTTTCACGTAAAAGAGATGATTATTATCTCAAGTAAAAGTTCTCGTTTGAACAAAAATTTTACATTCTACAGTTAATGAGTTAGAAATATGATTAGAATTTCGTTTCGGACAAAGGTTTTCAGATAATACGTTACTGTTTTACCAAATAAGCAAAAAACTACGTTTTTTTAAACTATGTGTTGTTGAGATCGGAGATAAAGGAAAGGTTTATGCCTGTTAAACTTTAGAATTTGTTTGTAACAAATTATTTTCATGTAGAATATAATATTTTTTGTCTGTAAGAGATTGCCTTGTGCGATAAGACTGTCCATTATACACTTAATTTTTGTAAATATTTATCCCGTTCACATTGTGAGGTGTATAATAAAGATTATGGAGCCCAGCAAGGCGGAAGCACACTGGAGCCGTGAGTCATCTTCCGAGAGAGAACTCGTGGTCCTAGAATGCAAAGACAACTAAAAGAACGTACGTATGGTTGTAATCATCTACCGCCACCTGGTTGACAGGTAGAGAATGCCTAATGCATTAAGGCCGCCTTTATACCTTTATGCTGTATGAAGTTTTAATAAATAATTATTAAAAATCAGACACACGCGCCCTAAATCGGGACAAGTCATTGTATATGATTTCCCACAATAAAAAATCTTCATTTACATACATGCCAGAACAATAAATAGTAAGTTGTATCATACATCTACGTATCGCCTTAAAAGGTACCGCTAGGGTATACCTGGCAGGTTTTCCTATATAGTCATACCTGTTAGGTAAGCTTGTGTGGAAACCTGCACAGTTGTGCAACATACACGCTCCTGTTTACCTGTAAAATTCAACTGTACAGGCAAAGCTTTTAGGTATTCCCTAGCGTGTACCTTTAACAGTTTTTCAGCACAATTCTTTATGT